>LJPJ01000912.1:141636-218717 GCA_001430935.1 Amauroascus verrucosus
GGGGGGGAGGGGGGGAGGGGGCTAATGTGAACATGCGAATAATAAAAAACAGGCCATTTAATGACCAGCATCGACCGCGGTCTCCTTCACCGTGCGTTTTCCGTCTTCTTGTTTGACTCGCAAAAGCGTCTTCTCCTCCAACAACGTGCTACGGAGAAAATCACCTTCCCCGACCTTTGGACGAATACGTGCTGCTCGCACCCGCTTGGCATTCCCGGCGAGACCGGTGTGGGATTAGACGCTTCCGTGCAGGGAGTTCGGAGGGCTGCGCAGAGAAAATTGGAGCATGAGCTGGGAATCAAGCCGGCGCAAGTTCCACTGGAGAAGTTTGAGTTTTTGACGAGAATCCATTATAAGGCTCCTAGTGATGGCAAATGGGGGGAGCATGAGAGTGAGTTTTCTGCCCCTCCCCCCTTCTTCATTTGTTTTTCCTCCTTTTTAATGATAGGATATATGGATTGACCTTCGTTGCGGCCTAGTTGATTACATTCTCTTCATCCAGGCTGATGTGGATCTCCACGTCAATCCTAACGAAGTCCGTGATTCGAGATATGTTACCGCAGATGAACTGAAGGAGATGTTCACACAACCAGACTTGAAGTTTACACCGTGGTTCAAACTCATTTGCAACTCGATGCTGTTCGAGTGGTGGCAGAACTATGGAACTGATTCGTTCAAGAAGTACCTCAACAATACCGAATTGCATAAGATGGTGTGAATCAGGTTCGTCTTTTCACGAACGAATGAGCATCTATAAAAAGCCTTTTTTGGTGCGGGTTCTCGGGATAATAAATAAGATGGTTTTATAATTATAATTGGCCCTATGCAGATGAACGCTGTTCTCGGGGAACACAGTCAAGTGACTTCATTCTATATGCTGTTTGCGGCGTAGTTTTAAAATAGTATAGCTGATACAATAATAAGGTATACCCTCGGTAGCTATAAGACCTTGACAAAAGCCGTAATAGTCATTCTATAAGGCAAAAGCTGCTATATATATAAGCAGCAAGATCACGCGGGCCGAAATGTGCATAACTCCGAGATATGCAAAGCGACGAATAGGAAATGAAAACCCCGAGAGTAGAAGCGCACGACAGGCAAAAAGCATTGCTCCACGAATGCAGGGCCTTGTTCTACGTAGCACAACACACAAAGTTTCACAGATGAAGCACCGTGACCAAGGATATAACAAACGAATCGGCCAAAACACACAAGAACCCCGACCAGATAATAAAGCAGATGGCCCGAGTGAATAATGGGCAGCAAGAAAAAGAAAGTTCTTTGAAAGACGATACAAGACAGCTGGAAGCTAACCAGCTCTCGCTAGGTAGGATTAGTGCTAAGCAAGATGACACAGGTACCGACGATACAGATAGCCACGATGACGAAGACGGCCTGTGAGCCCCAGCCGCTTTGGACAAGCGCCTTGTGCCGGCTATATTTGGTGAGGGTACGCACGTAAATTGCAAAACCGTTGGATAGGCAGACGAGCGAGAGGACCCAGAAGATTATCCCTAGGGGTAGGGCCATGCGACGCTCCAGGCGGGTTGGTTCGGCACGCAGGTGGAAGGAGAGGACAATGGCACCGGCAACGATGCAGAGATACATGGAGAGACGGAGCCATGAGAGGAAAGTGCGCTCGTTGGCGCAGTGGTCACGGCAGTCGGAGGCCTTGTTGTCTAGGACGAGGGTGCCAAGGAGAGGACGGGAGAGGAAGAGGGGCCGGTTGGAGGCGAGGAGGTCGCTGTTGATTTCGGGAACATTTAGCGATATCGAATAAGTGCTAGTTGGACTGGAGCAAAAAAAAGAGAGTGGCTTTTGTTGTTTTCGGGGTTAGAGAGATGATAAGGAGGGAAAGTGATGAAGTTACCCAGTGAGGTGCACTGGCTTGACATTGAGAGGGTTGGCCAGTGGGTGATAGTCTCGTTGAAAGACATCATCCTCGATGTCGGGACTTGGTTCTCTAGGCATGATGATGGAGCATTTCAGATGGGTTGAAGGAGTGCAAGCTTTTGATTTTTGAGTTAAAAAGATGAAAATATGGAAACATAGGAGCCCAGCATTGTTGCACAGCTTGCTGTGGTCAAATAAGGAGTATAATAGCTGGTTTAATCGTCGTTGGATATCGAGAGAAAACCATTGCATATAGTCAATTCGGAAGTGAAGCAGCAGCTGATTCAGGTGACGGAACATTGTTCATCCGAAGACTAGGGTGATGTCCGGTGAATAGGCACGTGATGGTGGTATCGGAGATAAGAAAGGCGGTGAGGCTGCGCTAGTCCCAGAACGGCAATTTCGAAGCTTTCTCCTCCCGGCAGAAAAATACTCGGCGAAACGCTTGTTTTAGTTTCCTCTTAGCTGCTGCGGACTAAGAGGAAGAGGGGAGGGGGTTGTGGGTGGCGAGATGGAAATACCGTCGTGACTGGTGATGATGCTTCAAGAAGCTGGCTGTTGCACACGAATTGCACGGTCGACAACGCAACGTTGCAAACAAAATTCTTGCGTGTTCAGTCATCCTCGTTCAAGCTCTGACATCGAGGGTGATCGGATTTTTCTCTTTCCTGTCTTTGTTCTCCGTAAGCTCGTGTTCACTCCATCCTTGTTCCCTCGACGGCAAGCTCCCCTCCTCGAATGACTCAAAAACCTCTTCGCTTTCGTTGATTATGGAGCTTGTTTCTGGTATTTTCCGTCGTCTAATAACTTTGCGCCCCACAGGATAGTGAACCCTCGACTCGCCCATCATGTCACCTCACTCTCGACCCTTCAACAGTCCTAGAGATGTCGACGGCAATCTCTCCAACACCGAGGACGACGCGTTTTACGGGACGGATACTTTAGGACGAACCGCTTCTCATTCTCTCGCCGGCTCATATCGTCGACCAAGCTTCTTCACAATGGGTACTAGAGGAACAGTAGTCCCGCACGCCATCGACGGCCATGACCGCGTCACGCAACAGGAATGGGAGGAGGCAGTTGGTGAAGAAAGAGATCTTTTAATTGACAACAACGTGTTTCCCGCCGATACTGCTTCTGGCACCCACCGGAGTTTACAGCGCAAGATAAGCGGCCTGCTATCTCAGGCGTCGCGGCCTTCCGATGATGGACCCCCCGAGCGAAGCATGGAACATCCAACCGCGTTCCCAGTTACGCCCGAAGACACTGAATCAACTGCCCTGCTGGGCCCGCCTCTAGAGGATGTCGTCTCGTCCTGCAGTGCCGAAGCCATTGACAAGACTTGGGAAGATGCTGTCGAGGCCGGCCTCATCCATACAACTTGGAAACGCGAGGCAAAAGTCCTAACAAAGTACACGGCTCCCTTGATGCTCACATTCATCTTGCAATACTCCCTCACTGTCGCCAGTATTTTCACGGTCGGCCACTTGGGGAAAATAGAGCTTGGTGCTGTCAGCTTGGCTAGTATGACTGCAAATATCACCGGTTATGCCATTTACCAGGGCCTTGCCACTAGTCTGGATACTCTCTGCGCCCAAGCATATGGCTCAGGACGCAAAGATTTGGTCGGCCTGCACATGCAAAGGATGATATGGTTCCTTTGGGCTATTACTATCCCCATTGGGTTCGTGTGGTTCTTTGCAGATAGAATTCTCATGGTCATTGTTCCGGAGAAAGAAGTTGCTGCTTTGGCTGGTCAATATCTTAAGGTGGTCTTTCTGGGTGCTCCAGCCTATGCTTGCTTCGAGGCTGGGAAACGCTTTGTCCAAGCTCAGGGCCAATTCTCCGCCTCGCTCTTTGTCCTTCTAATATGTGCTCCTCTCAATGCATTCATGAATTGGTTTTTCGTCTGGGTAAGTGATGTTCTCAGTAAGTCTTTTTGATACGTATGAAATTAATTTGATAATAGCACCTAGGACTCGGCTTTACAGGCGCCCCTATAGCGGTCGCCATCACCGATAATCTTCTCGCGATTCTCCTTTTTCTTTACGTATATTTCATCGGAGGGCGCGAATGCTGGAGTGGATTCACCCGTCGTGCTTTTGCGAACTGGGGTCCGATGGTTCGCCTCGCTCTCCCGGGATTCCTCATGGTCGAAGCCGAAGTCCTCGCATTTGAATTGCTTACTCTCGCTTCGTCCTATTTTGGAACCACCGCACTTGCTGCCCAGTCCGTGCTTGCTACAATATCCAGTATCATGTTCCAGGTTCCATTCCCTCTTTCGATCGCTAGCAGCACGCGCATTGCCAATCTGATTGGCGCGACGCTGACAGACGCTGCGCGGACCGCAGCCAAGGTCAACATGGTCGGTGCTGTTATCCTCGGAATAGCCAACATCACCTTGCTATCGTCGCTACGGAACCACATCCCGGCTCTCTTTACGTCAGACCCTGAAGTTGCAAACCTTGTTGCCCAAGTGCTCCCGCTTTGTGCATCATTCCAGCTCTTTGATGCCATCGCCACGAACTGCAATGGTATTCTACGTGGTCTTGGCAGGCAGTCTTTTGGCGGCTACGTCCAACTCTTCTGCTACTATGCAATTGCTCTCCCGATCGGCTTTGGGACCGCTTTTGGTCTAAAGTGGCAGCTTTGGGGTCTTTGGGGCGGCGTTGCCGTGGGATTGCTTCTTGTGGGATTGATTGAAGGCATCTATCTCGTCAAAGTCGATTGGGAACGGTCAGTCGACGATGCTAGGAAGCGTAATGCTATGGCTTAACGGACCTATTTGACTGGCGGAAACCGCCATTTTACCCACACGACAAATAGAGTTGCAAAACAATTAATAGAAGAAAAAGGAAAGAAAAAGCTATGCCGCACTCAACTTTAACCGCACTATTCTCCAACACAGACGGGCGGAATATCAGAAAATGCTACATACATTGCTTACCCAGAAAGCACCATACGAACAATCGGGAACGGTCCTCTTCACAAGATTTTCTAACCGCATGTTTTTAGTGGACAACTCACCTTGAGTGGCCGTTGGGGTTTCAATTCTGGTACAAATCGCTCCCTTCTTCGTCGCTCACTCGACAACTGCGTGACGTCCTTCGCGTTGCCACTTCCGTTGCTCATGAGCTGGGCATCACTTTCATTGATTGCAATTACCAGCAATACCTTCCTTTACACAAAAGTTTGGTTGGATTTACAGTATTGGGGCGCAATTTCGCCAATGACAGTTATTCGTGTCTTTACAACGGCGTTTTCACAAGGTGTTGTACGGATATTATCCTGTTGATCTTGGTATGATGGCATGACTCTTTTTGGGCCTTTTTGAGGATCTTGTGCTTTGTTGGAATGATATTTTTTCTATTGCACATCAAATTCAGACTTATGATACCTGCCTGTCAATGTATATTTAATGATCATATAGAGCTACGAATTGTGATGTCAACAACGCTCCAATGCAAATAGTCTGTAGGTACAATGAGAAGTACCTTGATCGAATTATTCTAGAACTGCCCATTTGCATCCATAAAACGCTCAGCGGATTCCGTAAAGAAGTAATGGTCTGTACAACTCGATAGTTGGTTCCCCTAAACCAGCAGACTCAACTCCCAACCTCTGATAATCGGTTCGAAATAATCTTCAAGGGGAGGCCGCATATATCGATAATCTGTATAAATCGCTCCTCCGTCAACGCCACGCGCATCAAACGCCGAAATCCACCACCATCAAGCAAACATATTATTTCCGAACCCAAACTAAACGTCTCCCCCATTCACCCTAACACCTTCATTTTCTTTTTCTTCTTCCCATCCCCCTTCCCCTTCTGAGTCTTCTGCCAATCCCTCCAGCTCCCGATTCTATCATCCCTACTATCCTCCCACGCCTTCTCTTCGTCTCTCTTCCTCTTCCTCGCCTCCAATTCCTCCTCCTCTTTCCTCTTCTCCCTCCCTTCCTCTTGCAACTTCGCCTTCAACTGTCTTCTCCGCCTCGCCTCATCCTCTAGCAGCACTTGCACTGTCTTTTTCCGCCATTCGATTTTGAATTCTTCTGTCTTGAGCTCGGGCGAATCGAGGGTATATTCGTTGTCGCGGATCAGGAGGCGGCGCGCGTCGGCGATGGATTCGTCTAGGTTTGCTCGGGCTTTTTCGTCGAGAAGGGTGGTTTGGGCCTTTTTGAGACGGTCGAAGGCGTCCGGCGCGAGGGGGTTGGAGGTTTTGTCAGGGTGGATGAGGAGGGACTTTTTGCGGTATTGGAGTTTTATGTCGGATTCTGTGACGCCGGGTTGGAGGTCTAGGACGGAGTAGCTGGGTAGGCATGGGGGTTTTAGTCGAGTTATGAAGAGGAGCCTTTGAAGGAGAAGAGAGGGGGGGAACGGTGTAAGTTTGGAAAAGGAGCACGCACGCATCTAGTTGAAATGCAAACCTTATGCGGTCTATCTCTGCGTCCTGGAGTGGAAGATGTTAGTTAGTCTGCCTGGCGCTTACCGTCTTTCCTTTCTGCGTTCGGAGGTTGCTGAGGTGCAGGGAGTTGGTTACTTGCTTTTGTGAATTCGGAGGCCTCCTTTTCGAGAGAGTTAAGAGCTTCTAGGTCTTCGTCCACAGCCATTCTGCAGCGTGTCTATTTCCCGGACGAAAGCAGAGAGGGATTGGGTATTTTTGTTTGTTTCTGAGCTTTGAAACTGCCACTGGGCAGCGGGTTGCTTATCGATATTGCTGACTAAGCGGGGTGATGGGCGCGGAAAAGTTTCTCAATGGAAGAAGAAAACGACGAGGAGACCGAATCGACAGCCTGAGAAGAGAGAGGCGTTCCTGGCGAGGCAGCCATGGCTCTAGCAAATACGCGCAATGGGAAATCCCACAAGCCATTCCGTCAAAATAACAGAAGCTTGAAGCGCAAGCGTAACGAAGAAGATCTCAACAGCCTGACCCAACGAGTCGAAGAGCTTGATCCAAAGTCCCTGGTTGAGTCGTTCTCGGAACTCCCACTCTCTGACCCTACGTTTCAGGGCTTGTCGACGTCACATTTTAAAACGCTGACGGACATTCAATCCCGTGCGATTCCCTATGCGCTCCAGGGACGAGATATTCTCGGTGCCGCGAAGACCGGAAGCGGGAAAACGCTTGCATTCTTAGTACCTGTGCTAGAGAATTTGTACAGGCAACAATGGACCGAATACGATGGATTAGGTGCCCTGATTCTTTCCCCAACTCGCGAGTTGGCGATCCAAATCTTCGAAGTCCTTCGCAAAATCGGTCGCTATCACACATTCTCGGCTGGGTTGGTAATTGGCGGGAAGAGCTTGCAGGAAGAACAAGAGAGATTGGGGAGGATGAATATTTTAGTTTGCACGCCGGGACGTATGCTGCAACACATGGATCAAACGGCGGCGTTTGACACGGACCATATTCAGATGCTTGTTCTCGACGAGGCGGATCGGATCATGGACATGGGGTTTCAGACTACAGTAGATGCGATTGTTGAGCATTTGCCCAAGGAGAGGCAGACAATGCTGTTTAGTGCTACGCAGACGAAGAAAGTTTCTGATTTGGCGAGGTTGAGCCTCAGAGATCCGGAATATGTTTCTGTGCACGAAGCAGCGAGCAGCGCGACACCCGCGAGCCTGCAGCAGCACTATGTGGTTACGCCGCTACCAGAGAAATTGGATACGCTGTGGAGTTTTATTCGGAATACGCTAAAATCTAAAATATTGGTGTTCTTCTCCTCGAGTAAGCAAGTGCGGTTTGTGTACGAGGCGTTTCGGCGTATGCAACCTGGTATACCGCTATTACATCTCCATGGTAGGCAAAAACAAGGTGCAAGAATTGATATTACGAATAAATTCTCGAGATCAAAGTTTTCATGTCTGTTTGCTACCGACGTTGCTGCCAGAGGATTGGACTTTCCCGCAGTAGATTGGGTAATTCAACTGGATTGCCCGGAAGATGCGGATACCTATATTCATCGAGTCGGCCGAACTGCGAGATATGAACGGGATGGAAGAGCGGTATTATTTCTCGAGCCGAGCGAAGAGGAAGGCATGTTGAAGCGCCTCGAGCAAAAGAAAATACCTATCGAACGGATCAATATCAAGGCGAAGAAACAACAGAGCATAAAGAATCAGCTGCAAAACATGTGCTTCAAAGACCCTGCGTTGAAGTACCTAGGGCAGAAGGCGTTTACATCCTACGCCAAATCAATACATATTCAAAACGACAAGGAAGTATTTGATGTGAAAAGTCTACCCCTTGAAGAGTTTGCGTCAAGCTTGGGGCTTCCTGGGGCCCCGAGGATCAAATTCATCAAAGGAGAAGATACAAAGTCGCGGAAAAATGCACCTAGACAGCTTGCCGGAGCGTCTAGTAGTGATGAAGATACGGGCGATGGGGGGGAATTGGAAAAGGAGAAGAAGAAGAATGAGACGGCGATTCGGACGAAATACGATCGCATGTTTGAGCGGAGAAACCAAGATGTGTTGACGGAGCACTATACTAAATTGATCAGGGATGAGGACGATATTGATCAGGATGAAAAGGATAATCCAGCTGCTGATGCAGACGAAGACGACGGGTTCCTCTCTGTCAAACGTCGTTTCGATGCTGGTGATGAGGACCTTGGTGCAAGCTCGGGATCCGAGGTTGAGATTGATGGCACGAGAAAGGGCGTCAAAGCTGTACAGGTCGATGGCAAAGCACCCCTAATCATTGATTCTAAACGACGAGAAAAACTCCTCAAATCTAAGAAGAAGTTGCTCAAATATAAGGGCAAAGGCACGAAGCTCGTCTACGACGACGAAGGTAACGCGCACGAAATCTACGAGATGGAAGATGAAGATCAATTCAAGGCCCAGGGCGACGCGGCTGCTCAGCGTGCTAAGTTCTTAGAGTTAGAGGCGGAGCGAACGAGACTGGCGGATATTCGTGACAAAGAGATTGCGAAACAGAAGAAGAGAGAGAAGAAGGAGAAGCGGAGGGCAAAGGCACGGGCTGAGAAAGAAGCTGAAGCGGGTCCTGTTGCTGTGCTTGCACCGTATGGAGAGGATGAAGGGGCTAAGAAAGATTATTCCTCCGGTGAAGACAGGGAATCCAAACAAGATCGGGCACCGCCAAGTAAAAAGCAAAAGAAATGGTTCCAAAATGATTCGGATGTGGAGGAGCAAGGAGACGGCCGAATGGAGGGTTTGACGAAGAAGAAACGGACTCGTGCGCACAGCCCAGGACAGGTTGAGACGCTGGAGGATCTGGAGGCTCTTGCTGCCGGACTATTGGAATAGATCACTGTCTCTACGTATGCGTAGTATAATTATAAGCTTCCCGGTTCTTTCTTTTGATTAGCATATCTCCACGGATTTTGGATTTGGAGGCCTTTTTGCTCTTGAAGCAAAACGTAATGGATTTCTGGACCTCCAAATGACGGTCTCTCTTCCACGATGGGCGTCTCTCGCCTCGATTCCAGGTGGAAGGGCCGATTTGTCAGGCTGAGCTGCTGAGATCTTTCTTGGGCAGTTTAGCTTTCTCTCAGCGATTCTGGATTGAAGCCCATTATTAATTTTATCGCCTAAGCGGCTGTCGAACTGTTCCTGAATGACGGGCTTTCCGCAAACCAGCGTTTGCTCTTACGTTATCGCCAACGGACGGCGCCCTTTTTTGCCTTTTTTTTTTTTTTCCATCGTTTCTATTTCGACAAGTCGAATCTGGGGAAAGACGCCAAGTGGGCGCGGCGCTTTTAGCTCTGCGACCCTAAACCAACTTCCAAGAGTTTAATTCAGCGGTCATCCAGTGTTCGGAGGTTAAAATCTATCCACCAGCATTGGCGAGGGATCTGAAGACTCGAAGAGACTTTCGTTTTCGCTCCACTGAGACCCGATGCCGCAATCACGGTGGCGGATTGCTTCAACTTTTTGCGCTCATCCCTCTTTGCAATTTGCCCGAGTCCTCTCGTACGAAGGCACACGGTCAAGCTAGTAGCTAACTTACAGAGAGAATGGGGCTCCTCCGCCTGCCGGACCGTTGCGAGGAGAGAAACGATGACAAAAGGAAATTGCGAAGCGGGAAACATATTTCTATGCTTTCTGAAAGCTTATATCTATGGGTTTTGACGTGACATTTTGGCAGAGAATGTGGATTCAAGGCCGATTTCATTTTCCTTAAAGGTCCTGACGCTCGTATAACTATTAACCAAGGTCTTCCTATAGGACGGGATCTGAGGGCTCTGGCACTCCGGTCACAAGGGGACACTGTTCAACTAATAATCCCTACAGACGTACATACATACGACTTCAGACACTTGACAAGAGGAGGGGGTTAGAGCTGGGATCTACAAAGAAATAAATATTTCTTGTCACCCTGTCCTGTCCCTCCGCTTGTTGGATCTCCTCTTTTGTCAAAGCTCTGCTTCTAAGGTAAGTCTCATGCAACGAATTCCAAGGCTATAAGCATGACAGTGCTTGGATAATTCCTATCCTGTTCGTTTGGCTATACTCTCGGTCTCGACTTCTCTCGTGGATCCTGGCAGCTTGTATAGCTGGGCTGTTCTTTCTCTCTAACGTCTTCAGAACCCAGAATGATTACACTTGGGTCCTGAGAATATAAAAGTTCTTCATAATAGAAACATATAATTCTTTTTTCGGGTATGTGTTTTCTGGTTTGTTTCCCATTTGTTCAAGACCCTTCAATTCTATTCTCCCAATGCCTCTTCGAATCTTGAACTGACGCGCGCAAAGCAATCCAAGAATAACATAGATTTCTACAAAAACAAGAAAGAGGAGACAAGAGGTCCGATTGAATGCTTGAAGGTGATACCTCGCCCATGATGGCGTCCAACGGCGACACAAAAGCCCATTTCCGCTTTGACGAAAAATCTCCCAGCGACGAAGAGTCCCCCTCTTCAGCAGGCGTACAACAACACGAAAATGAATCGCCTCCCGTTATCGCTGATAAGCTTGCCCGAAAACTCTCCGCGCGTCAGGTTCAAATGATCGCAATCGCGGGTACAATCGGTACAGGTCTGTTTTTGGGAACTGGAAAGACGCTGGCGACGGGTGGACCAGCGTCGATGCTTATTTCTTATGCGATTGTGGGAGCGATTGTGTTTATTACGATGTTGTCGCTAGGAGAAATGGCAGCATTTATGCCCATCGCCGGGTCCTTTTGCACATTTGCAGGGTGAGAATAAAACCGTTCTGGGAGTCCTGAATGAGGGCAGGGAGATTTCTACCTTTGAAGTACGCTGCTAATCAGGACTTCTTGTAGGCGATTTGTTGACGATTCTCTTGGTTTCGCGATCACCTGGATTTATTGGTGCAATGATGCCATTGCGACTGCGGCAGATCTAGTTGCCCTCCAGTTGCTCTTGGCCTATTGGAATGAGAATTTCCCAGCATGGGCGTTCAGCTTGATTTTCCTTTTTATACTGATTGGATTGAATATCGTCAGCGTGAGGGTGTATGGCGAAGTGTGTATTTCTCTGAGTTACGCAGACAGTGATGGATGAGCAAACGCTAATCGGCACAATAATAGGTGGAATACTGGCTGAGTATCTTGAAAGTGGTGACAGTGATCGTAAGTGTTTACTTGTATTTCTCCATTTTTATATTGCTTCAGAGCTGACCCTACGATAGATCTTCATTATTATCGGTGTCGCTGTCAACTGTGGTGCAAACACAGACAAAGAATATATCGGTGCGAGATACTGGCATATCGGAGATGCTCCCTTTGTCGGTGGCATAGGCGGCTTTGCCTCTGTCTTTGTCACTGCTTCTTTTGCATAGTACGTTTCTCTTGTCATGACGAGAGCACAAAAAAAAAGGGGGAATACTAACAACTCCCTAGCGGTGGAACCGAATCCATCGCCATTACCGCCGGTGAGACTCGCAATCCAACGCGCAATCTACCTCGTGTAATCCGCAACGTATTCTGGCGCATTCTGATTTTCTACATCCTCGCTGTGCTCATCATTGGCCTCGACGTCCCCTACAATTACCCCGATCTAAACACCAAAACCTCTTCCACCAGTCCCTTCACCATCGTTTTCCAGAAAGTCGGGAGTAAAGTTGCAGGGAGCTTTATCAACGCCGTTATTATGACCAGTGTTATTTCGGCGGGGAACCATGCCTTGTTCGCCGGCGCAAGATTAATGTACACCCTTGCCGTGGACCGCCATGCCCCGTCGTTTCTTGGGCGCTTGACTAGGCGAAAAGTTCCGTGGGTAGCCGTGTTGGTAACCTCCGCAGTGAGCGGCTTGTGTTTCGGCGCCAGTTACATTGGCGCAGGCCAGTTGTGGACTTGGCTGCAAAAGTGAGTGTGTCTCATTAATATCCATCCCCGTCATATATCCTTTGGTTTCACCCCGCAGAATAAAAATAAAAATGGCAACTCAAATGGTGGGAAGAAAGCGAGCTGAGCCTTTCCCTTCCCCTCTCATTCACTTTGAAACATAAAATAAAACAAAAGCAAAATCAAGCCCGCCAAGCTAACCCAGCCTCCTCTATTTCCAGCATCGTCGGCGTCTCCAACCAACTCTCTTGGCTCTGCATCGGTCTCGCCTCCCTCCGCTTCCGTCGTGCCATCAACGCCCAGGGCCTAGCTCACCTACTCCCCTTCAAGAACTGGACCTACCCCTACGGCCCTATCCTCTCCATCATCCTCAATTCCGTCCTCATCCTCTTCCAAGGCTGGTCCTGCTTCTCCCCGTACTTCAAACCAGTTGACTTTGTCAGCTTTTATGTCCAATTACCTATTATTGTAGGTCTGTTTGTTGTGTGGAAGCTGATCAAGAGGACCAAGTGGAGGAGATTGGAGGATATAGATCTTGTTACGGATCGGTGGGATGGGGGAATGTTTGGGCCTGGGACTGGAGAGGGAGCGACTGCTGCCGCGAGGAGAGGGGAGGATTGGCGCGATGAGAGAACGTGGGATGGCCCCAGGGGTGAGAAGTCATTTTTGGAGTTGTCGTGGAAGAGCAGGGTGAAAAGGACGGGTCAGTGGTTGTTTTTCTGACGCGGTATACGCTACTGCTTATTTGATGATCAATATATCTTATTGGTTTTGATGAATGATTCCCCCGAACTGCTAGATACAATCTGCCTGTCTAATTTTGAGTTGCGGAATGTTTATGACAAATTGCGCCTCAGGAAAGTGATTAATTTCCGTCTACAAACTACCACTACCACTACCACTATTTTAGCTATGCGTTAGAAAGGACCGCCTTGGTGGTAAAGAGGCCTTCTAGGACATCCTCAAGAATAATCGCCCATGTATGTACACACATGTGATGAACTCCATTTCCGCTTTGGCAAAATACTTCTTTCTCTTTAACACGCAAAATTAATTTGGAACGCCTTACAAAAGGTCGAGAAGCGTGCTGGAATATTTGGATAGGTAATATTAGTAGTAGATATACAAATTCCCAAATAGATAACTATCTGTTACATCAACACTCTCAAATATCAAGCCAACATCTATATTTGATAAATCTTCCTCCATCAGTTCACAGTTCTCCATATGAAACGAAATGTACTCGCTTAGCCCATCTTCCTTCCAAACAACTTGGGATATCTAAAAACACAAAGCAGAGACCAACAAAACTCCCGTCATATTTATCAAGTACCAAATCAGACTAAATCATTCACCATTTCTCCAAGCTCCATCTTTTGGCGTTTCACCGGGTGAGTCACCGTAGTCCTTGATGCATCTTCACTCCTTCGTGGCGTATTTAGTATGTGTCGATGCCCTGCCGTGATCATTGCCGAAGCACTAAAGCACCGCTGCCGTGGGAACGGTGCATCTGGCTGGCGGATAGGAGGAAGCGAGTAAGAAGATGATACGAGGGCGTGTTCATGACTCCATCTTCGTTCGATCAATCCTGGTTCCTCCTGCGTCAAGGGCGAGATTGGGTTGTTAAACGGATCGATTGTGCGTTGCACTGCCCACGGTGATGAGGTGGCACTGTCCGTCTGCGGGCCATCAGTGGAGAAATCAACTTTCAACTTCGAGAGTGGCGGAGGTATTGGAGGCAATCGAATTGCCGAGCTCCCCGGATAAGCTGTTGGTCCTGGGCCCGAAGAGAACGGTGGTGTCGCGGTGCTTTGTTTATATTGGCGAGGCGATCGAGGTGGTGGCAATCGGTCTCTAGAAAGGGGAGGTAGTTGTGAAATATTGCTCAAGGAAAGAGACAATCCAGGTGCTGGAAGGCTAGGACTGGTAATTGAACCATGTCTCTCTGACAGCGGGGGATTTCCGCTCGACAGAGGCCGTTGTAAAGGCACACTGCTAAGAGGAGACGATGGTGGCAAAGTTGCTGATGGAGAAGGCAACATCGAAGGTCCCCAAGACGACGTCTTCAAAGGGATTGGGGGGCTTAGTCTCAATCTCTGAGATTCTCTTCCAACTTCGGCCAAAGGAGCGACTCGAAATTCTGTGTTTGGGCGAATCTTCCTAGAAGGCGCCCGCTGGCCATGAGGACCACCTGGATGAAGAGGTTGTTGATGCGAAAGCCGCAGAGTGCTAGACTGGCCAAAAGCAGACTCGTAAGTTCGAATTGGGCCTTCCTCGGCCTTCAAAGGAGGTCGCCCTCTTCGTTTATGAGTTACATCAACACAAGAAGACTATAAAAAGATATTAGCCATACAAGTTAAACAAAACTAACACGAGGCATGCATGAACCAGTTTTAAGAACTAACCTCTTTGCCTGCTACCACACATCTTCGGCAAGGACGTGCAGAATCGCAGCCCAGATGCTTCCTCTTGCAGTTTACGCACGCGGAAGCAACATGAGCTTTCGCACGGCGAGTCGACCTTGGTGGCAAAGCTGTCGTTCTTGGAGGAATCGGAGCTGCGGCTCCCAACGCGGGAAGTAGGTGTGGCTGTTCAGCTGTTGCTGTAAGAGATATCGTTGACAGGTTTGCCTGACGGGATTCTCCAACCGAACCGCTAGAGCCTTGATCCTTGGGATCATAGCCTCCATATGTTCCTGGTTGCTCAGATATTTGCGAGGTAGGCGAAGTGGGAGAATTTGAGCGTTTGCGCTTTCCTCCTTGATAGGGATGCTCCTGGGGGGAAGGAGAGCCGGACATGGGAGGAGAGGGGTAAGGCGCCGGGCAACTATAGGCACACGATGTTTCCGGCCCGCTTCGATATAACGAGAATCTTAGAGGATCTGAGCCAGATCCGTAGGCGTGTCGGAAGGCCGTGAAGGGGAACGGTTCGACAGGGCGTAGGGACTGCATCAGGGTCGTTGTAGATAGGCGGATTTCTAAAATTGGAAATGGGGAAGGGGGAAGAAGAGATGGCAAGTATTGTGGAAAAGAGAACTAGGGCGAGTACAAGGCAGTGTAGGTTCCAAATTGATAAGTCGTGCGTTCCGACTCCGAGTCGTAAAATGAAGTCCGGAAAGTAGGTCACTGAATCATGCCGATCATAAAGCCAACCTTGAACAAGTAAAATTTCGACGTGCGGAGTATTCTCCGGTACGACGTAGTTATAGTTAAGCCGCTGACTTCAAATCAGCCCCCCAGGTGTTCGGTATAGACTCCTTTCACAGCCGGGTGTGTGTGGTATGACCCAAAACTGCGGTTATGATCCGAGCCAGTAGTATCAATAGGAAGCAGACCCGATGGCGCTTGTGGGCGTCTCGTTAGAGAACTGCAGGGCTGTGGTTTTGTGCTCAGAAACGAGACAAAGGACGGGAGGCAGAATCCACAGTGACAGAGCCAGTGGTGTCAAGTCCCAGGCTGAAAGAAAAGGAACCGCTAGGTGGGTCGCAGAAAGGTCGTGCAAATGCGAGCCGTGCGATGTGACAGGTTATAACTATCAGGCCGTTCAATAGCCTCCGTGATCTTTGCAGTTGGGCTCCGACTGTTATTGAATAAAGTTGAAGATCACCCAGTGACAAAAGCTCAATGATCGGCACATCGGGTGACAGTATCCGTACAATGAGGTGCAATAGGCAGTTGAATGAGAAGGAGGAGGGAAGAGCGAGAGGAGCAAAAAAGCGACCAATATATATATATGGTAAGGAGCAATAAATGATAAGAAGGTATTTGAGGATATAGTCACGGCAAGCAGGAAGCCGCAGCGGTTGAGGACTGAAGAAATAGCCGTCTGCACAGGGAGATGAGACAGGAAATCAGAGAAGATAAATAGAGAAAATTGCGGGTGCAGAGTCGTACTCGGTAGAGTAGTAACCGTAGTCTGTATCGCCAGGGATGCGAGAGTTACGAGAGGGCCTGAAGGTTTGAGCGTTGCTACATAAACTTTGGTGCAATGAATCAAGCCGATTTATGATCATCTCCGTTCATATATAGATAATATTATCCCAGACGCGGGTCATGGCTTGTCTCAATGTTGAGATGGAGTAACAACCTGGGGTTGAATGCCAGGGAGTTTCGAATATCTGGAACAAGCGTGCTGCTGGCCATAAAACAAAAAACCCACTGGACTGGTATGACCAGATATTACTTACCTAGGGTGTAGAAAAGAAGCGAGAAGATTTTTTCTTTGTACCTTTTTTTTTTTTTTTTTTTTTTGGGTTCCCTATGGAAAAGAAAAAGGGGAAGTCTCCGCGGCGGCTAGGAGTCGAAGCATTTTTGCGTTGAAAGCGCGGTCGTCGATACTATTGAGCAAAGATGATAAACACGGTGGGGGGAAGATAATAGTAAGGCGGATCGTCGCTGTTTTCGAGAATGCATAGTGTTCGTGTTTGTTGAAATAATAGTAATAATAATAATAATGATAATAATAATAATAATAGTGGTACTGATATAATAAAGGGTTCAAACTATTAATGCCACTGGTCCCCAGAACGTCGTATCTGGCTGCAGAGAGCATGGCCTGTGCATAGGAGCAGGGGCACGAGTCGAAAAATAAGTCCGTTTGGACAGTGCGTGGTGATTATTGTCGAGGCGCCGATACCGTTGTTGGTGGCAGGCGTGTTTGAGCTTTTGAGGACTCGACAGTTCAACCGTTGCGACCTCGCAGGCTAGTCTATTCCCTGATTTCGCATGTTTATCTTAATTGCGGAGTGCAAAACAAGGTTGATCATTGTCCGTTAGTTGCCCTGATCTCCATCATGTCACGTCGATCATTTCAGGTACAGGCCGTGAGCCAATCAGGCTGGGTAGATGGGCGGTTTCTCGTCGTGTCTATTATTCGTGACTTTTGGGTTGAATAAATCGAAGGGAGAGGTTAAATTTGCAGGGACAGCCAATCGGACGTTTTTCTGTGTTGCTGGTGGGGAATTGGCGCCGTCGATTTGCACATCGTGTTAGTTTTAGCTAACTAACTTAGTTAACTAGTTAGTTCGTGGATTCTGGTTAAACGACCGTTCTGGCTTGCCGTGGTGATACGGCGCCGCCAAGTGAGTAACGGGTGTAGTTTAGTTAACTAAGTAACAGAAAACAAGTTTGTACTATCTCTTTAAACGCAGAGCAAGAGAGAAAGAAGAAGAAGAAGATGATGATGAGGCGAGAGAAAAAGAGGAGAAAAGAGGGAAAAGGAGGAGGAGAGGAAGTAACGGGCGACGTTGGAACAAAGTGGCGCCCGCTTTCCCACTTGAGCGACTGACTAAGGAATTACGTGTGTCGACAGCGGGCAAAGTCCTGCGCCCAACATCTCGCTTTCTCTCCTCCATCGCTACCAAATCTCCAACAGATGCAAGGCCGCAGGCCGACCTGTGACATTGAACCAAGAAGTTGCGTGCGCAAAAGCTCCCATCTCCCTCTTTCCCTCCCTCTCTCCCTCCTTCCTTACCTCCCACCCGTCCCTCTCTCAATTGTCTGGTTTGCACATTCCAGTCCCTCTCTCGCGACGAAACACTCGTCACCATCTCTCGGAGATGGATCGACGGGTCAAACCGTTGGTAAATCCAATCAGATACTCTCCTTTCCGAATAGAGTGGTAGTGCTGCCCGCAGGGATCTGGGAGGAGATGACCAAGAGAACACCAAAACAATCTACCTTGAAATCACTGATTCAGAGTAATTTGGACCGAGTGGAAGACAGCCCGAGAGAGAGAGAGATAGAGAGTTGCTCTCCCCGCATTTTTAAGCTGCGCAAAACAACAAGGGCCCCTATCAACCGCTTACCACATAGCAACTGGCATTTTGAAAGCAATGTCATTGTGCGTGCGTCCCCCCCCCAGCCTTGCTTGTAACATATGGTAGTTCGGGAGGATCTACTACGATCCTTGGTTCAGCTGCCATGCACACAGAAATTCGCGCTCCGAAAACGGGTCTCTGCCTACGAGAGGGGCTGGATCCGCATAACTCTCTGCCATTTGGGTGTGGCCCATTTGCGGAAAGGAAAAGGAAAAAGAAAAACACGAACAAACAATGTTCAAGAACAAAAAAAAAAAAGTCAATTCTGTAGTGCGTTGAGCTCATTAGTTAATCCCGAATCAGATAACCACTAATAACAGTCACTACTCTGCACGGCCGATCCATGCAGATTCAACGTTATGGTCCGTTCGGCAGGCAAGCCTGGAGATTAGCATTGTGGGCCCTCATTTTCACTCTGTATCATCCAACCAAAAAGAATTTGGTTGAGCAAACAGAGGTCGCGACTCAAATCTCACAATTCTACTATTTCGGGTTGGGATACTGCTCACAAAGCAGACGAGAGACGGTACAAGTTTTCGTTCATGAGTAATGACGCGAGTTGCGGGAGGAGAGACAAGAATTCGAGCAAAAACTTGGCCAGTCATGGAAGCGCCCGCACCTTACAGACAATCTTTAGCCAATTGAACAGATTTCCTGACCTATTCAAACACTCAATCCTCGAATAATACCACCGTTATTATTATTATGATTGGGATTATTATTATTATTATTATTATTATTATTATTATTATTATTATTATTTCAACTGGGAGCTACATAGAAATTCTCCCAACCCCGCATTCCGAGACTGTCAGACAATTTCTCCAATGACTCTCATCGAATATGTACTGTACATATTGTACGTATAAAGTATGGATGTAGCGAGGACGGGTTCCGGGTAAGTTGGGGACAACAAGTATGCACTCCGCCTTCTTCGTCCGCTGTCTTTTCTGTGTTTGAGACTCGGACACAACTTAGTTGCGGATACGAAGGTGCAATGATAGCCGTGGACCAGTGGTCAAGCAAAACGACAAATCAGGGCTGGCTCTGACTCCTTTGAGGAGAAGGGTCGAAGAGGACCCTGTTTCAAAATACTCTGGCACCTAGTATCAAAACATGTCTTGCAGGCATTCTTTCCAAGGATGAGGAACGATTTTGCTCGCCTCTCGCGTGTGAGGAAAGGGTTACATAGTCAGTTCTGCAGAGAGGTCTTGGATTCTTGCCGCCCTCATCGTTTTTTCCCTAGCTCAACACGCTTTTTAAGGTTTTTTGGCATTTCCCCTCGGAATCTTGCGAGGAAAAGCACGAGACCTGGGGCCAGCCACCCTAGATGGAAGTGGAGAAGAGCAGGCCAGCTAGCCAAATGATCGACACTAGCACACTCTGTTTCGATCCTACCTAGGTACAGACAAGTACCTTACTTCACGCATAATTTGGTCAGATGTGAGGAGCGGCGAGGGGAAAGCCAGTCGCTGAGGGTAGCATTGACCATCTGCACAATCGGCGGATCTTAAGGGCGGGAACCTTGCCACCCTCCTTTACTTTGACACAAAATAGTGCGATGCAAATGGCCAGCAAGGTCAAAACGGCGTATGAATCAGAAAAGGGGGAGGTTAATTAACCACCATATAACCCTCCATCAAGAAGTGGACAGGGCAAAAATAATGGTGATAAGGGCAGCATTGGTGGCAACTCCTACCCAGTGAACGGGCGGGAAGGAAAAAAAGGAAAGGAAAAAGAAAAGAATAAATGAACGAAACCCCAAGCTCTCAAGCCCAAAACTCCACTATTTCCCGTTCAATTTCCTCAGAAAATCTGGGGGATCGGCGGCGGTTCTCCTATCATTATTGAGCGTTATATTCTCCTGGAACATTCCCAGTATGCTTCTAGCCTCGAAACACGGCTACTATGGTGCTACAGCTTAAACGGACTTAATAAGGTCAGGATTATGCTAGGCCAACTCGAAGAGGCAGGTAGCTTGGCTTGTGTCAATCTATCTGATTCATGCTACTTGGTGATAACTCTACTTGTTTGATTCCAAAGCGATAGTAAAACAGTATCAACCGTTATGCCCGTTCGACGGTTTCGACACGATTAACAGAGAGCATTTTGAGCAAGGAAAACGAGAGAATTGCGACCTTGGCATTGTTTGCAATAGGTGATATTTTTTTACTATAGAGAATTCGATCGAGAGAATTGTGAACGAGAGGAATTCAAGCAAGACGAACGATTGTTTACACACAAAAAGAAAGCAAACAGATATAAGAAGAAATATAAAAAAAGAATGGCTCGACACCAGCTGGATTCGAACCAGCGCTCCCGAAGGAACCAGATTTCTAGTCTGGCGCGTTAGACCGCTCCGCCATAGTGCCTCTGAGCGTGGAATTTAGGCTGTTTTGACTCTAAGCGGGGGTTCCTTCCCCCACAACTAAGCCTCCGCCAACGTCTTTTTCTCTCTTCTTCTCTTCCCTGCGCTTCTTCTTCATCCCCCAGTTTTCAACGACACACAGATACCACTCCCTGCCCACCGCTCTCACCAGGGCCAATTACTTATGCACAGAACACTGGCCAGTTATGCAGATGGATGCCCTGGATGCCATGAACCGAGCATTGACCATCCATCCAGTATGCACTCCAATATGGGGTGCAGCATCAACCCCCCTTCCCCCAGAGGAAAAACCCCTTCCTGTGCGGACGTACGTACGTACGTATGTGAGTGCCTTGCAAATAGGCAGACAAGTTACTTTTTAACTCACTTCTCACCCACCCACACACAATTCGCCTTTTCGTTTTTTGGCCGAGTGAGTCTAAACAGAATAGCACAAGGGCTGCAGAAACATTCACTGACGCCGGCGCCAGAGCAAAGTGCCGCTAGCCCAAAAGACAGAAGAAAATAAAAACCATAATTTAGCCTCTCACATAGCCTACGCTTCACCTTTTTTCCAGTCCAATACTTACGAGAGTTCAGAACTCGCACGTCCCTCCCCCCTGCCCGGTCATAGTTTAATGACTTGCATATGGTCAGGTCTCCATACATTACAGGTATATCCCTGTCCCATAGCTATATGTGCTACATGCTATAACCTATGTGGCTTGAATTAAGAGGATTAATCTCCGTGCCAACCCATCGCACTGCATCAATGCCCGCCGTTCCCATTTGCCCCCCCAAAAGCTAAATCCAACCCTTACATACGATATAATCTTCAAACCTGCAGTGGCAGCGTGGGGAAAGGAAAGAGAAAGGGGAGAAAAAACGTCTCTTATGGTTTGTCTTTTTTTCTTTTTGGCCATCGTGATTGCTGAGCCTTTTGGCGCTTTTTCGTTTTTGAGACCTGACTGGGGACTTTCCCGATGTAGGTGAAGTGTACCGTACTCCGTGCGTCTTTATTCTGCTCCGGAGTTTGATTGGCTGTCTGCTCACTTCTCTTACGGTATGGAAATTGGTAATAAGAGAGGAAAAGCCAACTTTTGGACCGAAAAAAAAGGTTAGAGTTCACCGTCGCTGACCTTGTGGCAAGGCGAATGTCAGGTTTAGGTTTGTCTGTCTGTGGGTTGTTACATCAAATGCAGCGTACACGGCATACGAGCACACATACCCTACATACATGCTGCACACGTGTATTTGCCCATTGAGAGGAGGCAGAGGAGCAGCAGAAGAAAAATCCTCCGTGCGTGTGTGAGAGGAACGTCTGGGGCATTTCCCCGCGATTTTTAACACATGACTGAGTATCCCCCAAAGCTCAACATTATGGAAGCCCTTGCTTTATAGCTAGTTTCCAAGGATTCTTCCTGGAAGAGATGTGGATTCATTAATTGAAACCTGCTCATTGCCAGCTCTCACTCTAGCTCCGACGAATTGATGGCTAGAAACTTTTTGCAAAACATACACACGTTAAAAGGGGGAAAAAGGTTTATCTTTCTTGTTAATGACCCTTAATGGTTATGCATGAGAAGCGAAAATTCGGCAGGAAACTATGCACTATACATACATCGGCCAGACAACACTATTTCTCAACAAAACTCTTTCCAAGTGTCCACTTGCAGATCCAGCTCCTCCTCAAAACCAGCTTATTATTCCAACTAACGCGATGATGATTCCAGACTCTGACTGCGGAATCGCCGGTTATATGGCTGGAACTATTTTGAAGGTTTTGCGGCAAAACTATGATTATTGGGTTATGTAGCATTTCCATTTGCAGTATGTGTTCATGCCAAGGGGGGAAACCCGGAACCCTGCTTTTTTCTCGGGGAATTTATGGACTCGCTCTTCTATCGATTTCCTACCGTATTTTACGCATATATTGAGAGGCGAGCGAGATAATCCACCCTCCTTTCTGAGGTAGAACTAAATTCGCACAATTTAGTTGGCGTGTCTTCGGCTTAGAAGAAATTTTCTGCATGAAACTGGGCTTTGTTGTACAGAAACTCCGGGTTTTGAATCTCGTTTCGCAATTCTGAAGCAGCACTCTCCGAGATCAAAGGGGAGAGGGTGGAACAAGATAACACGGCCAAAAATAGATCAGACAATAAGTGGCAAAAACTTCCACAACCACGCAAGATATTATCGCTTCTCTTAATCCCACCTCATGCAAAGGACTGGCGGATAGGAGAGATCCTACAAAATTACACGCATCTCCTCCACCGCCATGTAGGACGTCAGGCAATGCATCTATGTATGTACATACATGTGTACGTTTCTATATTCGGCTCAAAAGATATGCTGTGGAATTCGCCAACCTGGGGAACGCGGTGAAGAAAAGAGCAGGGCGCATGTATCCTGACGCAGTCATATTCGCAATCCGTCGACCTGCTGACCCAGCGGGTGCTTCTCCATCTCTATTTATCGGATAGAGAGGAGACGGAGATATATCTCCCGTGAGGAAGAAAAGAAGAGGGAATAAACCCACAGGGTCCTTGATCAGTGAGCAGATTTTCGCCGTCTGTTTATTCTATTTATCCTCTCTTCTTTCCTTCTTTTCTCTCGGAATTGGACAAGGGCGGAGGTAAAAAGAAGTCCCTAAGGGGTTTCCCACCCAAATCCATCGTGAAAAATAAATAAATAAAATAAATAAATCGCAAGCGGTTCACTCACCAATCTCCGCCGTTTCATAGACGATTGAAGAAACGATGGAGGAGGGACTAAAGGGGAATCACACATTGAACGCAGATCACTAAAGCCAGGCATGCTTCCCTGATGTCATCGGGCAGGCTTTATACTTATAGATATCCCTACAAGCAGCATGGCCCCCTATTTCCTATCCCTATCCTCCAAGCCCTCGCCGTGAAGCGAGTCTGTGTCTTTCGGAGGGGTCCGAACTGCTGTTGTCCACGCTTCTTCCACGTGTTAACTTCCTGTCTGCGCACGCTCTGTGTGTTCTCCGCTTTTTGCTAAGAAAATAACGTGGGAGAGAGGATTTGCGTTGCGTGGCCGTTTATCTTTTTATTCTATTTTATTTTCTGTTCTTTTTCCCCCTTTGCTCTCTTAAAGTAAGCAAGTTTCTGGTGGATAAAACCCCCTCCCGAACCGCCTGTTTGTATTTTGTTTCATATTTTTTTTTATATGCGAGAAAAATAAAATAGCGGACGGGGGAGTTTGGAAGAGAAAATAATGATAAAATGGCAATCGTATTTTTTTTACGGAGATATTTCCCTTCCGTCGTCATCTGTTAGATTCGCGATACGGGCGGTTGTATCGAGAATCTCATAAAGCCCGGGGTATGAGGTTCATCGTATCTGGGCAGTTCTCTCGAAAAAATTTTTCCCCCTCGTCAATAGGAGTCCCTTTTTTCTTTTTTATTTCTCAATAAGGGTCCTGCATGTCCAATTTCTTTTTCCCTTTTTACTTTTCTTCACTCTTCAGCTGTGAAGATTCCGAGAGAATGCTTCTGCTCCGCTGTCGGTTCTGAAGTTGTAAATCAGCCTACAGTAGTTCAGCCTCATCACATCTTGCAGAATGAATAAATAGCAAGAGAAAAGGGAGTATACCATGTGTATACATGTCTGCATGCGTGTAGGTACATTCATCGTACATGATCTTCATTGACATCACGCGGCCAAACAGATTGCAGGGTTGAACCTGACATGGGAAGAGAAATTTGTCCAGGGAACAGGAGGCAAATGAAAAATATGATATAAAATTCCCCATCTGGTTGCTCTGGGGTAAAACGAGTTCCACACCTAATCAAAAGAAGAACAGGATGTTGGAAGAACTATCCTCGGAGACACCGAAAGGGGTGTTGGAAGGGGAAGATGTTTGTAGGATTTTAGTGAACAACAGACAAAGTCGAAGCGATCCAGACCAAAAAATAAAATACATCCAACCAAAAAAAGGAACGAGAAAAATAAAAAAATAAATCTTAAACCTCCGGGAAAAAGCAATGTTTTTTTCTTTCTTTCTTTCTTTTTTTCCCTTTTTCCTTTTTCCTTTTTCCTTTTATCTTTTTGCTTTTTGCGCCTCGAGAACGAACTCACTAGTTGTACTAATAACCGATCATCCGCAGTCTTCCCACCGAGGCTCCAATATACTCCATACACCAACCGCAATGGCTCGTAAAAGACCCCTGGTTAAACGATGGCCCGGAGTAGCATCGGAGATACATGAGACCCTCTTTTCTCTCTTGCTTTCTCACCAACCACAGATCTTAACACTAATAAGAAGTAACAGGGCTAAGGGACGCGAGTGCATGGCTTCCCGCTCAATTGCAAGGATGGACAAGCCCCAAGACTGGACACGCTGCAATTGTTGTTTGTATCTTCCCCAAACCACCTATCGATCTTTTTCTGTTCGTCAATAGTCAATATTAGTAGGTAGTAGTTTAGCAGTGATGGTTCTCGCAGCACAGACAGGCAATATCGACCGATATACGATAATACGGTGAGTGCATCCTCCCTGGCCGTGAGGAAGACATCCAGGCCGATCTTCAGCGGACAGAAACGAAAAAGGAAGCAGAAAGCCTCACGGGCCAGAACGACAGCAAGGAGGATTTCGACGTCAAAAGTCTTTCCTCAATCGCCGAATTCAGAGACAACCAGCCAGGCCACATGCCCAGATTACTAAGCCACAGCGTGCCTCGGCCCAATTTTGAGACTCTCAAACCTTCTCACGCTCACTCGCTCACTCGCTCGCTCACGATGAGCCTGAAAACCCTCCGCGACCGGCTGCGAAGAATCCTTCAGAAAATATGCAAGACACAAAAGTCTCAACAAGGACCACAAGGCCAAAACTAACCCCCACGCAGATTCGGAAGTCCCACCAAACTTCCTGTGCTTCTGGAGAAAATCTGCACACGATGTGGGATGGTCGAAACTCACCCGGGTCTCGATTGCTTCTCTGGCTCACCGCCCTTGTTTGTTGGGTGTGCGTGCGTGCGTGCATGCGTGCGTGTATGGTCTTAGCGCTGCGCCAAAGATGTGAAACAAAACGGCCCTGATAAGCTCGTCTTGGGAGCAAAAGCTTGCGGAAAATTCTAAAATAAAGGGGCGCGTGTGGGTGTGGGAAGGAAGGAAGGAAGGAAGGAAAAGCTTCCGTGGGGATATTATGACTATTTCCCCCAGGCGAGAAAGAAACGATACCATGTCTTGCCATGCATTCCTTCAGACTTTTTCCCTTACAGGATTCAGGACTGCCTAGAGGTAATGCATAGGCGTTGTTGGGGGAAGATGGAACATCAAACAAGGTGAACCTGGACTGTGATCGTGGCGATCAAAAGTCAAATTTTCTCCTGGCACGGCGAGATTGAGGTGATATGCAAGAGTACTCTTCCCGAGAGCTGGAATCATTGAGAGATCAAGGTGCCAACAGCTCAATGCTCATATAACGTGGTACCCATGATAATATTCACGCGTGGTCGCCTTGGGAAATGGCAGAAGCTATGCACAAATCAACATAGTATCTTAATTTACTTGGTACCATTATGGTGATCGTTCGGTCTCGACTGGCCATCATAGTCATCACTCATTACCTGATCGAGTGAATAGCTTTCATTCTTTTGATCACCTATAGCCAATGCTGCCTCACTCAAGATAAACCCACCGTATTCGGGCGGCTTGAATTATTCATCTGGAATTTCTGGTATACCTGATGTTCAATGCCAATCTCTGGAGCAATTGATATCGTTTTTGTATTGTTGCATTTCCTCTGGATCGACTCCAGAATAATGTAATTATGTAAATTCAAAAGTATCAAACAACTACCTATGAGACCCCAAAAACCCGTCCCCCCGGATCAAGGGAGGAAATGAATTCATCTCCCCTTCCCCTTCTTTGACGGCCGGGCATTTTTCTCTCTCCTCTTCTCCTTCACTTTCCTAGCCTTCCTCACATCGTCCACACTCTTGATCTCGCTCTTCACTTTCTTCACTCCACCCTTGGATCCAAACTGTACAAATCCCGCTTCAGCCTGTTGCTTTTGCAATTCTTGCTCCTTCTTCCTCTTCTTCTCGTAGTCACCTCTATACTTGTCAGCCGCCTTGGGCGCCTGTTCCTTAGTATGCCTAAACCTCCTTCCTCCCGCTGTACCCGTAGCGCCTAGGCTGGGATTCTCCGTTTCGCCCACACGAGGCATACGTCCCATCCGCTTGGACTTCTTCCAGGCTTCGAAGCGGCCGCTCCGGAAACTCGCAGCGATTTTAGCTCCGCTCTCCCCTTTAACGAGAAGTGCCCCCTTGGACCCGTCTTCGTCATTTCGCCGGGACACGTATTTCTTGTGACGTTTGTCCCATCGCATAATTGAACGAGGCTCCGCAAACCCACGGCTCGCTTCATCGCGCGATAGGTCCATAGTAGCATCTCTGGAAGCTTCGACGAAATTGCTGTTGGAACCCGAATGTACCCCATATGCACGTTCTTCTGCGATGGAATGAGAAGTGGGTGTATAGGACATGAAATACTCCGGATTTTGAAAAGAGGCCCCAGATGATTGTTTCTCGCTGTGTAGTTTCTTAGGTTTGGATTTATCCGATGGGTAAGAGAATGTCACTTCAAGTTCAGAGTCAGATGCCATAGACATGTCTGCAACATCGTTTCCGTCAATATCATCACCAAAACCATCACCCTCATCCCCTAGGGCAGCAGCCTGGATTGCACATACGGTATCTGTATTAGCGGCTGTTTGGCTATCGTTATGTTTGCTTGCTCTCTTTTTCTCCATTGTAGAGCGGATCTTCCTCATCATGTCAATAGCTTCATCGTCACCAGCCTTTCCACCGCGCCGGCCACTAATTTCAAATATTGTCTCTTGGGGTTTATAACCGCCGATCCGGGCCAACATTTTCTCCCTCTCAGCCTCCATTTGACTCGTTTCGTCATTGAATAGTGGGTGAAGCATAGTCCACTCGTCCGAGGCCACGACGCTTTTAGAGCGTTTGGCGCTCTCTGCAGATGCAGAGTTTCTAGTTCTCATGTAGAGCTTTTCGCCCTTTATAGCAACCTCTCGCTGGCTTTGGATATCGACGTCCTCATCGAGCAATTTGGAGACCCATTCACAACTTCGCGCTAGAGCATCCCTCGCGGGACTCCCAACAACAACATCCTCCGCGAGATTTGGGGTTTCTTGCGCACTTCTTCCCATAATAAGTCGCCTTCCGAGAAATAGTTGTAGGTCAAGTAAGTAGGGCGCGTCCGCGTCTCGAACCAAACTATAGCTCCAACCTTTACGGCCAGCACGAGCAGTTCGTCCGACACGATGAACAAAAATTTTCGCCTGAGAAGGAAAGTCGTAATTGATAACATTCGCTAGAACGGGGATATCGATTCCTCGCGCAGCAACATCGGTGACAACTAGGATATTCGAAATGCCGGTTCGAAAGTTGTTCACTTGAATCTTACGAGCCGTTTGGTCAAGAGAGCCGTAGGCATATGAAACAGCGAATCCAAATTCTCGGAGCAGCGAGGCTATGTAGTCGACATGGTGTTTCGTCGCCACGAATATAATCGTAGAGTGCTCTGTTGGCGATTCCTGTGGGTTGGAGTTGTTTTGCTCCGATCGCTTCCGTTTCTTCGAGTGATTGCCAGAGTTCGATTGCTCCTTTGCACGTTTTCCAGCCTCGGTCTCGCCGGTAGGAACTTTGATGACGTCGTGGAGAAGGTGGAGAAGGGCGCCTTCTTTTTCGGCGGATTTCACGGTAAAGAAAGCGTTTTGAAGATCAGGAGATATTTTGCTTTCCGTGTCCAAGCGTACAAGAGTTGGCTCTTGCAGACCGGCTCGCGCAAATTCAACTAGAGACCTTGGGAGGGTTGCGGAAAAGAGCAACGTCTGGCGAGATTGAGGGAGGCCGTGAAGAATCTCAGTAAGTTGAGCGGCGAAGCCCATTTCGAAAAGCCTATCAGCTTCATCAAACACGACGTATTTGATACTAGAGAGGTCTAGGTTCATTTCAACCTTGAGATGGAGGAAGCGACCTGGAGTAGCAATTATTATATCAGGATTTCCTGCCATGTACCCAAATTGTTCCTCCAGGCTATCACCTCCAACCAAAAGCACACACTTGAGATCTGTTCCACGACCCAACTCCTTTACAACCTTCAATGTTTGTAATGCCAGCTCTCTAGAGGGAGACAAGATCAGGCCCCTCGATCCAACCTTGGTACTATGGCTTTTCAACTTTTCTATCATCGGGATCACAAAAGCGGCGGTTTTCCCTGAACCTGTACGTGCCATGCCCACAACATCCTGATCGTCCAAAACCAGCGGAATGGTCTTTCTCTGGATCGGCGTTGGAACCGAAAAGCCTTTGCGCGTGATAGCTTTGAGGAGGTTGGCACTCAGGCCCATTGCCTGAAATCCTCCGCCTTTCTTTACCGTCCGGCCTTTTAGGTTGGATGCTTTACGATTCATAGACGCTTGATGGGCTGCGATAAAGGCGGCATCGTTATCAGATCCAGCATCCTCTCCGTCGCCATTATCGTCGGCCATAACATCGAGGCTGAGGGGGTTCGGCGCCTTTCGCTTGCGAGGTCTAGTATCAATATCAGAGTCGACATCATCTTGGAAGAGACTCTTCGCTATGTCAAACTCGTTCTCCGACATAGCCGGAGAAGCTGCGCGGTGCGGCATCTTGGCCTCGTGGTTGAGCGGGTTCCAGAGTTTCGTGCCAGAGTTGCAGCTATAGCCGAGTATTGAATTTTTTTTTTTTCAGGGTAAGGAGCTCTGGCGACGCCCATATCCCAAGTGCGGCAGCGATACCATTGAATTCACCGTGATCCCAGCCAAACTCCCCGCGTTGCGTCTGTTCGTCTCTTCGATTCGCTTCCGTTTTTGGAAATCCAAAAAAATGGGTGACGGATAAATGTTATACCGGGAAACTCCCTGTTGCTTACGTAACAAATTGGCTTTTGACGCGCCAAAACACGTCGAGAAACAAGTGGAAGAGGTGGTTGCTGGAGGAAGCTATCTTTGCTGCCTTTTCCAGGGGAGATCAAAATCTGGTGAATACGTATTGGAGAAATTATGGGTATGTTGCGTCCATTGTGTTCGTGGGCTTCAGCGTGTTTACTAACTTCATAGACTACGGATACGACAACCAGTACCCCTCAGCCTCGTATGGCCAGGGCGGCGGAGAAGGCGGAGGATATATGAATGAGGTGGGAAGTAGCAGCCAGGGCGGAAAGGTATTACCAAAATATTGCAGCTACAGCTTCTGTGGCATTTTGGGGGTTCATAGTTTGACCAACCTTGGATTCCTAGACATACCCCAAGACCACTCTTCGGCCGGTCACGATCAAACAACTAAATGACGCGACGCAGGCGTATCCAGACGCAGAATTCAAAATTGACGACGCAGAAATTAGTCAGGTCTCATTAGTGGGTCAAATTCGCAACATATCGCAATTGACGACTTTCATGACATACAAACTCGACGACGGAACGGGCGAGATCGAAGTGAAAAAATGGATAGACAATGATGACAGGGGTGACGGCATGCAGGGAGACCCAATGCATACCGGCGAGGCTACCAAGGGTGGAACTGGTAAAAAGGAGCTTGTGGTAAACGGATACGCAAAGATATGGGGGAAACTGGGTTCGTTCAACAACAATCGTCGTTCGGTTACTGCATATGTAATTCGACCGCTGATGAATATGGACGAATACCATTGCCACTTCCTCGAAGCGACCGCCATACATCTTTACTTCAAGCATGGCCCGCCACCGAGTAAAGACAAAGACGGAGCCGCACAGGGACAGGCGGCGGCGGCGGCGGCTGGGGATGCGGGTACGAATGAGAGGGTGCTTCCGCCGTTGTCTCCTATAGCCAGGCAACTGTACAACACTCTAAATAACACATTACAAAACATGGAGGGATTGCATGCGCAGCACCTAGCGTCGATAATGCAGGTGCCGCAGGAAAAGGTGTACGAAGCGGCCAAGGAGCTGTTTGACTACAGTTTGATATATGAGACTGTAGACAGCAATACATGGGCGATAATTCAGTTTGAATGATAGAAATTATGTAGGTATATTTGAAACTGGGCACTTTGATGAAGAAGCATTGTTTAGCTGGGTTTGTTCGGTACATTCGGGATATAACTATATTCTACTAGGGAAAAAGGAAGTATTCAAGGGGTTCTTCAGTTTAGACAATTAACAAGCTGCAGTAACGAACTCAGTTCACTAACCAACTAGTTAACTAACTAATAAGTCTATAGAGTAAAGGACAACAGCTTGCTCGATCGCACGGCTAAAGAATGGCCCTCGGCCGTCGGGTGGCTGCAAGAGCTTTACAAATTGATTCCAGCAACTTCCAGTTCGGATCGAAGAAATCAGTTATTAGTTAGTTAGTTACACGGCTGGCTAATAATATCTTCTGGCCTTTTCTAATCTTTTCCTTTTTTCTTATTTTTTTTTGTTTTTTTCCCTTTTCTCCTTTTTTACCTCCTGGTGGACTAACCCCACATTCCCGCTGAATCGCAGCAAAGTTACCGTTCGCCATCGCCGGCTGCAAGAGAGAAGAAGAAGAAGGGGGAAGAAAAAGTAAGAAAATCCAGTAAAAATCAAGCCGGAAACTTTCGCGAAAAAAAAAAAAGAAAAGGGCGCCGGGAAGGGGAAACCGAACGCCGCGAAGTACACAATAGGGCGTGGTCTTTTCTTCTTGAAGAAATAAAAAAAGAGGAAATAAGTTAGTTAGTTAACTGGTTAACTACATCTCGTCATCTCCCACCATGGCTGCTGGGCTCGCAACCGCATCAGAATCGCCCTGTTTACCAAACGGCGACAACAACAACAACAACTACAACAACTACAACGACGACGACGACGACAACTCCCATCGCGACATGGCTACTGCTTCCACCACGACCACCACGCTCTCGCAAGGACAAGCAGATACTTCTACAACCACCTGCTACCCGGACACACACGACCACGCCACCACCGACAGCACGACGACCACCTCGCTGCCCTCCCTATCCAGCGTCTCCGCCTCCCTTCACGCAAAAATCCAATCCTTCCTCTCCGAATCCCACGACTCCTCCTCCCTCCTCTATCGCGTCCAACAGCAAACCCGCATCTCTCTCTCCGTCGTCCGCGATGCCCTATCGCGCTACAAGCTCCGCGAACTGTCCCTCTCCTACAACGGTGGAAAGGACTGCCTTGTCCTTCTAATCCTCTTCCTCGCCAGCCTCCACCCACTTCCGGAATCATCTTCGACCTCCTCCTCCTGCTTTCCTTCTTCTTCTTCTTCTTCTTCTTCTTCTTCTTCTTCTTCTTCTTCCTCCTCTCCACCAAACTCACTACTCAACGCCCAATCCTCCTCGCGCGTCCACCCCGGCAAGGACGTCAATCCTCAATCCCAAGATGCAAACGCCAATCACACACTCGAAGCTGACGATCGTGATGCCCCGCCTACTTCCATTCCAGCCATGTACGCCCGCCCTTCCCACCCCTTTCCCGCCGTTGAATCCTTCGTCGACTCTTCCTCTCTCAACTACCACCTCTCTCTAACCCGCTACACCACAAACCCACCCCATACTACCCTCCGCGACACCTTCGCCTCCTACCTGCATAAATACCCCGGCATCAAAGCCATATTTGTCGGAACCCGCCGCACAGACCCGCACGGGGAAAAGCTTACCCACTTTGATCCTACCGATCACGGATGGCCCGATTTCATGCGCATTCACCCCGTCATTGATTGGCATTATGTCGAAATTTGGGCTTTCATCCGCCATCTCCACGTCGACTATTGTCCGCTCTATGACCAGGGCTACACCAGTTTGGGCGGAACAAACGATACTCACCCAAATCCAAAGTTGCTGGTCCGAAAATCCCCTACAGGACCATGTCGAAACGAGCTTCCCAGCGAGGATACTCCCAAGTTTAGACCTGCCTATGAGTTGGTTGACGATCAAGAAGAGAGGCTGGGAAGATATTAAACCCATCTCCCTGCAATACCCTCTCCCTGCGACATTCTCATCTGCCAACTCGCCATTTCTATTTTCTCCTAACCAAGTATCGTTCCGCAGTCCAACTATAGAACTTTTGAAGATATGTAGAGGAAGACAGTCATGCACACCATACACTCTTACTTAGATTCCGGTTTAGATAAACATCGTTTTCTGCTTACCAATCGCACATTATCAGGCTCGCCATATATTTTGCACAATAGCTTCTGATAATAGAGTCCAGCAAGTTTGTTTAATTCATTAATTATAGCTATGAAGCAGAAGCTAAGAAGCCTCCTTGGTCATTGAACCCTTAACCTACCCACGGCCTAAGTTGAGATAACATGTCGCAAGTCATAACCATATCACTGTAAGGCCGTATCAATTCTTTTTCTTTCGGTTCTTTTTCTTTTGCTTTCCCCATATTTCTCATATAACCATGCATATGAATAATCATAAATGGAATAAATAGGTTCGTCGCAAATCAATTAACATCATGCTTTGGAACGCCTGGTGGCCTGGAGAATAGACACGCAAATGATAGAAAATGCGCGATCGAATATATCAAGTGAGTTGAATACACCCGCCATTCATCGTTAGTCTAGTACCTGATGCATCAGGTGTTCGCACCCCAGGAAGTTGTAGGTAGTAACGCGTTTGCATACTGAAAGCGTTCCTAGTTGCAGGACCTAGGGGTCGAAAATCTAAGTTCTTTTGCCGAGGGGGTTGGCGAACCAGCGTCAACCATGCCGTTTCCCTTCTTAGGACTACAATTTTCGGATTTACTGCCTTGAAGGGATGGAATCGGCATAACCGTCTTCGTAGACCCAGCAGAAAGAGAGCCTTGGTTAACGGAAACAAAGCGTCCGCGAGCGCTAGGAGTGTTGTCGATATTAGAAAGGACAGCACGCCCGGGCCATGAGGCAACACGCGTGCTGTTAACGGATCTATTTAGAAGAGGGCCTCTGGTTCTCATGTCAGTTCTATGAACTATCATGAAATATGGGATATAGACTTACGGTGGTGAAATTGAAGTGGCAGGAGTCCAAACTTGTCCAACTCCAATCGGAGACGCGTAGCTACTCTGTGAATTCGGACTGAAATGGGATGCAGCCTGCTGCAAACGGTGAAGGCTCGGTGAAGGAGTAGAGCCTTGTACCATTTCAACTGAGTAGCTGTATTCACCAGCACGGTAAGCGCGGCGCTCATTACTTTGATGCTTAAGTTGCTTTTGTGCCTTGGTGTCGGCAAATCGAAGCATAAGCTTAACGCCATCCTTTGCAACAATGTTATGGAACTCCATGAGAACCTTCTCAGCGATTTCACGAGATTCGAACCTGAATTATATTAATCTTAGCGAACAAAATCTTTATCGACTCAGCCTATTGGCTCTCACCTTGCAAAACCCACTTCCTTACTAATTCCAGTGTTTTCGTCACGGCTGATTTTCTCCGACACCACACGGTATGGCTCGAAATGGCGGCGGAGATCCTAAAGCATTGCTGTTAGTAAAGATATAATCTAGCTAGAAAGGGATTCCAAGGCAGCCTATCGGGCAGATTACTCACAGCTTCCACCCATTCAATTGGGACATTGGTGCAATAAATATTGGTAGACGTTCTATCCTCGAGGTCCTTGAGACGGGAGTTGCGAGATTTCTGCTAAGATTAGCGCCTGGCATTTCAGGGGAATGGGAGTTATGAAGTGTACCTGGGCGAAACTTGCTTGGTATCCAAGGTGAAAGAAACCACGGATACAATTTTCACACGCTTCGAAACTGAAAAATTGCACAAACCCGAACCTTGGCAAAAAAGAATTAGGATGTGCTTCTCTATTCACTGGAATGCCATGCATTACTTACCCTTTGCAGAGACCGGTGTCGAGGTCGACGATCGCCTTGCACCGGTCAATCTTCCCAAAACGCGAAGAATACGCATACAGCATCTCATCCGTGGTTTCCGGAAGGAAGCCACGAATATAAACGTTAGTAATCCCTTCGCGATTTTCTAAGCATTTCGCGAGAGTAAGCTCCGATGGGTTGGTCCACATTGCAGGAACGGCAGGTGGAATTGGAGGTTCCTGCTTAACCAACGAGTCAAGGTCCTGAAGAATATATCCCCCGGCGGCCCTCATCATTTGATAGGGCATGCATGATCCTGGGGTTTGAGGTGGAGCATTATAAACTGGGGCCCCTACCGGCGAGTGGTCAACTGGAGCTATGACAGGGTAATATTCCGTTGGTCCCGATTGGCCATCGACGCCACCACTTGTTGAAGGCTTTTCATCGATTGGGGACCACTCACGATGTGACTTTGTGTGGTCATGGTCGGGGTTCAGAGTATATGGCCAATTATACCCAGTATGTGATGCATGCGGATAGGGCGCACTAGTAACAAATCCGGGGTAAATACCGGGAGGCACATATTGGAAAGAGCTACCTTGTTCGGTTGGAATCTGCCCAAAATGGGGAGTTGGCGGAATACCGCCCCGGAACATCGGCGGGCTTGATACAACCACAAACGGTGCATGCTGAGACCGATGAATACCTGGTATCTCGCCATTGACACCAGAGGCAACTGGAATGTTGCCTTTGACTGGGACATAGCCGGGACGGTGACCATGGAAATTTAAGTTAGAAAATGCTGAAGCAAGGCTGTTGTTCACATCTCTTGCATGGTTTCCAGAGTTCAGAGGCTGGCTATAACACTGAGAAGGGATATATGGTTGGCTCATTTGAGCTTCCTGTTTAAAAACGGGGCTTTGGCTATGCTGTTGGGAAGGTTCACTTGCACCGTTTTGGGTCTGGACTTGCTGACTCATGGCTTCAGATTTTCCCTATATCATGTCAAGCACATCCAGTTAGCCAACTAGAACTCAATATGGAAGCGTGTAATGACGACTAAGGTGGCGTGAAACTAGTTAAAGGGCGTGCAAGGCTAAACAAAAATTGTAATACTGAATGCACTTACCTTATACGTCTTCCACAGCTGATTCTCGGGAACTGAGCCCCTGAGCAGGTCTGCGAGCTTCTCAAAGGAGCCCATGTCAGCCTTGAAGACTCTGATTCTTGTCAGATAAAAAGAAGACAAAGCAAGAACGTACAACTCTTTTGCTGGAGATGAAAAGGATATGACAGAGATGCCAAACGGTAGTAGCGGGAAGTGGATTAAACAGGTCGGGTTTTCGAGGATAGGGGGCGGGTTCAGGGACGAGCTGGAGTGGCAGGAATAGATATAAATGGAGGGACACAGCTATCAGCGAATGTAGAATAGGTGTAGAAAAAGGACGGATAACCACTGAGATTGATGGGAGATAGCGAATAGCAGTGTAAATGAAGATGATAATTGGAAGCTCGATGGGAAACGAGGGATGGAGAGATGCTGGAGAGGGAGAAAAGGGAAGACAAGAGGAGGAAGTGGACGAAGAAGAAGAAATAGACCTCGAGACAAGCCTCTGTTCCGGAAGAGGAAAGTAAAGATGGGCCGTGATAGTAGAGGAAAGAACAACTTGGTGGGGGAAGGAAAACCCCAAGATTAACTAAGAAAAACAAGAATAAAACACAAGACCAAGACTGGAAAGAGAAGAAGGATAAGGAGAAGAAGACGACGCAGCAGCAGCAGCAGCAGAAAAAGGAGTAAAGGAAGAAGAAGAGGAGGAGGAGAGAAGGGAAGTCCGGGAGACAATCAATCTTGCTGAATGGCAATGTGTTGTTCTTGCCAATTGACCCTGAGTCAGCCCATTGACGATTGAACTCTTCGCTGAGCGAGCATGACTGTTCCCTCCTAGCAGAGTGTTAGAACGGCCACTCCACAACTGTTAATACCTCCAACTGAGTGAGTGAAACCACATTTCCACATCACTTGCAGATGCCGGGAATTTCACTGAGCATGGGCTTGTTTCTCCTCATACATATTCAAGCAGGCGTTTCCCTCCAAGTGAGCAAAAATATTTGGGCATTTCCTCCCTATACACTCCTTGAGCACAATACCCAGGGAACCATATTTCAGTCCCATCACACACCCGCAAAGAAATTCATTAAGTTCAGAACTCTTTGCAAATTTGAAACCGCATAAATGAGTAGGAAAGGAATGTTTGACCCCATGCTGATTGTGTTATTATTTGCCCGCTCTCCATTGTAGGAACAATAGAAGTTAACAAACATTCCATGTTCAACACGTGGACGAGCTTCTCCTTGAAGCAACAAAATCCATTCTCGATCCTTGCATAGAAATCCTTCTCAGTCTTCAGGTTTGGACCGAAAAGAGGTATTATGGAACTGAGAAAAATACAGAAAACACCAATTATCCATACTGAATAGATAATCCTTTGTGTTTTCGCAGATATTTCAAATGCCAGGCTTGTACTCCGTATTAGTTGCGGGTAAATCGGTTGAAGGAAACAAAGCGTTTTGAGTGCCAAAGTGTGTCATAGGTAACTAACTAGTTAGCGGAGATCATCGGCTAATCACTTTTGATCGCGCCAAGATCACAAAAAAAAAAAAATCGCGGAAAAGCTGCGGAATGCTTGCCTGCATTCACCCTTCCTTCCACTTGCCAGAATTATCACGGCTCTTTTGACTGATCGGTTACGTCTAAGAGGAAGATGGCAAAAATCCCTATTCAAGAATGGACGCTTGTCTTCGTTATTAAGATTTTATCATCCAACGGTCCTACTAGCATTTTTTTTCTCGGTTATAACGGAGCGAGAAGACATCGGCTTTAATTAAAATAAAATACATGCTTTAAAAAAAGGCTTTCTTTACGCTCATCATCAATCATAGTCTAATAACACCAGCCGAGAAGACATCAACAAGAATCAATAATATGCAACGGGGCCCAGATTCCCCCAAAACGAGGTGGCAAAAAGAGCATTAACCTCCCAGCGGTCGAGAGCACACGCGCGCGCAAGGACAAAAACAAACGGAGAGAGTAGTAAGAAAGAAACTAAACCGTGTACATATGCAGCAAAAAGAGGTCTATATAAAACCCACAAGGTTGCTATGCCGAAGAGGATTCAAGCTCCCTAATCGGCGCGATGCAACAGTAACCTTAGACCAAAATGGGGGAAGAGGTAAAAGGAAAAATAAAGGGGAAATGAAATACAATGAAGGATTAAAGAGCCTGGGGAATTAGCCTTTTTTATTATGCTTGAATTTTTTTTTTTTTTCCCCCTCTGCATTTCAATTGTACCCTTCTAATCATGACCAGACATCTTCTTGGTACATTCCCATATTGCGCATGTTCTTCACGAGCTCTTCGCCCTTCTCCAGGGGAAGACCCCGTTGCTCGGCAATGATCTGTCCGAGGATGGTGTTCACTTCACGGGCCATGTTGGCGGCATCTCCACAAACGTAGAAGGTGGCTTTGTTCTTGAGAAGATCGTTGACGAGAGCGGCGTTTTCTCGGAGACGGTGTTGCACATAGACTTTCTTGTCGCTCTCCCGAGAGAAAGCAGTGAACAGTTTGAAATTGTCGCCGAGTTTTTCGGATATCGTCTGCGGCAAGAAGGAAAAGGGCTTGTTAGCGAATTGGAGAACGAGAAACGAGCGCGGAATTAAACCTTTCTGGTGGGGGGTGGAATGGGGTTTGGGTCACGTGGCTACTTACCTCCCACTCTTCCCTGTAGAGGAAATCCTCATTGCGGTTCCTGCATCCGAAGAACAGAACAGTCGGGCCCACTTTGTCTCCCCGTTCAACCTGCGCAACTCGTTCCTGGATAAATCCGCGGAATGGAGCAACACCAGTTCCGGGGCCAACCATGACGATCGGCTTCGACGGGTCGGAAGGTAGCTTGAAATTCGAGTGACGGACGTGGACCGGAACATGGATGCCGTCGTACTTGTTTCTAGGACCGGTGATTTCATACGTCAAGCCATGCGGATCCGGGCTAGGGTCACCGTGTTGCTTCTGTTTCAAGGCAAGGAGGTAATTTGTGGTAACGCCCTTCATGACATGGCCAGCACCTGGCACGCGGATGGATTCGACAACAGTGGTAATGCTGATCTTGTCCTTTTGGACCAATGATGAAGACGAAATCGAGTAGTAACGTGGCTGAAGCTTCGGGATACCTTCAATAAGCAGCGAGAACGGGACAGAGGTCCAAGGCTTGTCGGTGATACTCTGGAGAGCCTGTGCAATGTTGTAAAACTGGTTGGAGATTTGGTCGTGGAAATGGTCCTTGTCCTCTCCCAAACGCTTCATCTTAGCTTTCGTATCCTCATCCGGGGCAAATTGAGCGAGCGTCGCAATGAACTGTCGAGAAACAGGTCCGCAAATTTCCATGTAGTATCTAGCAGCAGCGTCATAAGTAGTAGGAGTCGGGAAAGGCACTTTGGCGGTCACATCGATCGGCTTAATCTTAGCAACGGTGTGGCACTTATCTTCCAAGCCAAAAACCCGCAGGAAACGCTCGACTTCTCTGCCAGCGTTGGTGGGCCAAACAGCAAGGTGATCACCAGTTTGGTAATTGAGCGTACTTCCCTGGATTCCGATGTCCAAATGCAAGCAATTACGGTCCTTGACGGTAAACAGTTCACGGGATTCGACGATTGGGGCAATGAACGGATTGTGCGCGTTGTGGGAGCCGGTAAGGTTTCCTTCAAGATGATTCTGGTTTGGTTCGCCGACGTAGACACCGGCGGAATCCGGGGACAGACTTGGCTCCTCAGTAATGCAGAAAGTAGGCTCGTAGACGGCTTCACGTTCTTCTAGACCCATCTCTTCGGATAAGGCCGTCCACATTGGCTCTTTCCAGGCAAGGTAGTCTTCTTCCATGGTACCAGAGCCATCATCACCTTCGCCGGCGGTACCGATTCTCTTTGCACCAAGTTTAGTCAATGCGGCGTCAACCTGGCGCACCATGGCGTTGTAATGCTCGTAGGTGTTGTTTCCCAAGCCGAAGGTGACGTATCTCAACGAAGACAACGGTTTCTCCTCAGCAGTAGCTCCGCCTTCGAAAGAGACGTCTTCTCCAGTCATGAATTGGTAGAAATCCACCGCGTTATCCGTGGGCTCACCCTCGCCGTAAGTGGCTAGGACAAAGAAAGCCACCTTGTCTTCGGGGAACTGGTCCAAATTCTCGAAGTCATAGTCTTCCAAATCAGCAACCATGGTCTTCAACCCAAACCGCTGGGCACCTTCCTTTGCGAGTCGGGACGCATAATCTTCCGCGGTTCCAGTTTGGGAACCAAAGAACACAACGCAGTTCTTCCCGGTTTCGTCCATCTTCTCGACGATGTTTCTCGTTTTGCCCTCCTTGGGCATGCCGTTGGCAGAGCCATAGCTGGTGGTAGCGGCGGCTTTTTGGACGGCCCAGTAGGTTCCCTTTGTGAAGTATGCCACACTGCCCACAAGGAGCACGGTTAGGACAACGAGATCGAGAGAATCCACTTGGGCCATTTTTGACAGGTTGGAGCTCGATAACGGAGGAGGAAACGGAGCGGCAGGAGAAGCTGAGACAAGGTATGTAGCTATCCCTGGATTGGCTTTAGAGAGTCCAGGAAAACTCAGGGTTCCCGGCCGAACAGGGAGGCGAAGAGTATTAGAAACCGAGTTGCACCAGTCGGATTTACTGCCTTAAAGCCACCACGGAGAAGCACGGAGAAAGCAGCGCAGGCTACAAAGAACCACGGGGCTCAGCAAATGTACGGAAACATGAAGGGTACGAGAGGACAAAGAGGAGAAAAAGGGTGTGAGAGCTGGGAAAAGAGGGTGGAAGAAGCGCACGACGGGTTTGTCCTGAATGTTTCGAGCAGAGAGGACAGAAATTATTCTGATGGGATTGACGGGCAATTGGAGGCTTACCGGAGCGTTTTGAGTTTAGTGCGAAGAAAGAACCGGGGGTGGAGTTTTACTCTTCCGAAGCCAGCTTGTCCCAAAGAAGCCTAGTCCACGCAAACAACCACAGCAGCGCGGAATTTGGCTCGGGGAATGAGTGCCGCTTCATGTGAAAAGTTGTTTTGTTCGCTCACTAGCAATGTTTCTGCCTCCCCAACTCTTTCCCGCTGTTTCCAGGTCGTTCCACCACCGCTCTGGCTCTCTCCCCCACCCCCACTGCCTCCCCGACAACACCAACCGCCTTCGACGCCTGTCTCTCTGGAATTTACTCCGCCAGCTCTCATCAATTATCATCCGCTTCCTCAAAGAAATCGGCGGCAAAAAGCAGTTTCCCCCACAACTTGGCCTTTCGCAGAACTCCAGTTTTTGAGCAAAATGCGGAGTACATTCCATCTCTCGGGCCTTGGGTTGAGGAGACCAAGTGGGAGAACTCAATCGAGTTGAAACGGTCATTAAACCCTTTTGTCTATCTACGAGTGTATATCCAACCTTTGTCTTCCCATATGCCTGGGCCTTAGGCGCAATCAGTGGGGAAAAAATTGCTTTCCCTGCAGCCGGTTGCTCGGGGGTGTGTGTGTTGTGTGCGATAGCCTACTACGGTTGCTAACTTGCCGCGTTTCCAACAAAATTCCATGTGATGACTTGATATAAATAGAATAAATACGTGCATAGGTGCACTATCAAATAGGCCCCGACCCCTCGAAATGTGCCGGCAAGAGACCAAAATAAATAAATAAATCAAAGTCACCAATGCTTGATTCCAAATCCAGCGATCATTCGGCAAATAGTTCTCCAACTCAACAAAGGGATATCAACCCATCAATCCATCTAATTATGTATTATTTGTGACAAGACCCTTTAAAAGGACGGCACACTGCAGTTACCCTGCGTCAAGTTTGGGGGCAACACTTGATCTGGGGATTTAATTTTGATGAAAGTCTAAAAATAATTTGCGATCAACGACGGAGACATCACCACCCGAACCTTGTGTGAGAAGTATCGTGTTTCTATTATTACCAACCTCGCATGTAAGCCAGGTTTCTTGCAAAGCGACAGTACGTATGCGTGTATTTCCAATCTGTAGATATTGCCTTTGCGCTTGCATAACAGGTGCCAGGGGACGCGACAGTAGCATCAAACCTCAGCTGTTAGAACATTAGTCTACTTGACACGAATGAAGAAACCAACATGATTGGAAGAGATGCTGGTCAGGTCTGCCGCTGTCTCGTCCGAATTGCTAGGGTTTGGTGTTCTTGTTGGGAGAAGGAAGCTGGATGGAAGATTCCAATTTGCAGATAATAAGTCACGTGGTTCCTCAGGCCTCAGCCATTACATAAGAGGCAGGTACCAAGGCTGCTTCGAGTTTAGCGCGAGCTGGAGTCTGGCCAGGGGGGTCAACGAATTGATCAGGAGCTGTACAGTACATGTACATCAGCACCTCAAAAAAGGTGCATTCCAACGTATACATCAACACCGGCCAAGGCTGCCTGTATCAGTTGGAAAGCATCTATTTCTTTGTTGCAGCAATGATTTCGATACTTTGTTGCTGTCGACTCGTGCACAATGAAGATGAAGGCTAGAGTCTAGTTCTCCTGCATCGTCTGTTAGAAGATGCTTCACAATTGTGAGTTAACGCGCTTCGTGCGGGGCTAGCCTAGAGTCTCACCATCTGGCAAAACGTCTCTCGAAGCATCCGTCATCCTATCCCTCTCCAAGGAAAATCCTTGTGATCCTGAGTAAAAGCTAACTTGTTTTCCCTCCACGACCCAGCTAGCCCCCATTCAATGCGTGGCCATGGCCAACAACTGCCGCTCATCCCCGACGAAACCCTTATGACCTCACAATCTCTTACTCAAGCTTCTCCGGATCGCTTACTTTCTAGAAATCCTCCGCCACCCGGTTGCCATAGTCGTGACGTTTCCGCAGTTCGAGGCAGACCCGTCGATTCCACTGGACTTGGCTTTTCTTCATTACAGCCGCAACCACAGATTAGATCCCAGTCAGCCTCAAAAAGTCCGGAACCTGGTGCCGTTCGTTCGGGGTCTGCAGCAGATGGAGAAATAACTGAAAAGCGCGCGCAGAATTCGTATGGTCATCACCGCCAAGCCTCAGTTGTGCATGGGAACATCCAGCATACCCGAAATCCAAGCCTTGCACCTCCATCCGCTAACCCTTTGGGCGCTGAAGCGATGTCGTCCAGCAGTTATGGCGTTCCTGCAACTTCGGACCCTAAACTAAATGCCAAGCGGGAAAATAGCCCGCTATCCACTGTGCAAGATGCAAGCCAGGTAGAGTTGGCGAGCGAGCAAAATTTGCCCCGAAAAGTCACGCAGCCGGCCAAGCCACGACGGGAACATGCGCATCATGGCTCCCACTCAAAAGGCGGCTCACAAGAAGCTAGAACTGTAGAGGAATATGCTCTCCACCACCTTTTCAATTCGGTTCGTGGTCATACCCCGCTAATTCCATGGAGATCGGGGGTTGCTAATCTCACCTGCAGTTTGTTGGCCTGGCGGACGAGAAGATTAACCAGTGTATTATGAGCATGACTGAACTAGATACACCAGTTGAACATGTGTGTGGCCCTGGTGCAGATCCTGCATTTGACCAGCTCATTTCCGCCCTTGGTCACATAGCAAAACAGAAACCGAAGCCACTAATAGACACGATTATGTTTTGGAGAAAATCCAAAGGCGAGGCGGCAGCTATTGCGAAGCAGATGCTAAGTCAGGTAATTTATCCAACTCGTTCTCTACGATGCTGGAGCTAATATCACAAATGTAGCCGAAACCATTGCCTACCGCTGCTCCTATGATCCGTCGCAACACCGAACCTACGCAACACGGGCTTGACGTCTCTGATGCCACCTCTGTGACAACCGATGCAACTACTCCGGCTGCACCCCGACAGGAAGATGTTGTTCTTGCTGAACGGCGAGCAACTGTGTCCGTATACCTTGTCTGCCGGGTACTAATTGAAATATTCAATCAAAGCACTATAGACGCCATCACTCGTGAGATGGCTGACCGCCTAGAGGATATAATTTTTGGACAGTTGAGGACCGTGGATCCTGATCAAATTGCGGCTTCTCCCCTTCGGATGGCAAACTGGCGTATTTACAGTCAGCTACTTGGTATTATGAGCGAAAATAACTTCGCTAGCGTGACTATCAGATTCCTCACCGAATTATCCCAGTACCAAAAGGAAGAAGGTCGAATGCTCTCAACGAAAGACTCGGAGGCTCGAGCCGAATTGCTCATATATGGCATGAGGCATCTGCGGCTTCAAACGTTTCCGGAAGAAGCTTGGGATCGGACATGTGATTTTCTTTTCTCGCTCGCAAAGCTTTTCGTCGATGCCCATGGTCAACGGCTAAAACAAGCATATTGTCAAATGCTAGAAATCTTCCTTCTGCCGATCGCAGCAAATCTGGCGACCAACCTGTCGTCGCCAAAATGGAAGGAATTCATAGAACTTATTGGTCCGCGGTTGGCACAAATACTCGTGAAGCCTCGCCATTGGAATACTGCCTTCCCACTCCATATTTTGCTGCTATGTGCATCTCCTAGAGAAATGTTTCTATCCCAGTGGATGTCTGTCATACACAATCTCCCGCCAAAGTTAAAGGATCGACCAACTCGCGGAACTGCACTCCAAGCGGTATGCCGACTTCTCTGGACATACGTCTATCGCTACTCAGACCCTCTTGGCAACCCTCTCCGTAAATTCGAAGAGATAATTCGAATTGCGTTACCGACAGGTAAGAGGACATACATAACTTCAGATCCTACAGTACTGGAACCAATTACCCAACTTGTTCGAGTGATTGGGTCCAGACATCCTGATTTCTGCTTTAAGATGATAATATTTCCTTTGGTTAATTCCGATTTATTCATGTCTGGGAGAGAGCTTAAGATCGAACAGATGGAACCGGAGAAAATGGTAATCGGGATTCGCGCGTTTCTAGCCATAATCGTCGATCTGGATAATGAAATCCAGCGTCCGCCACCATTCCCCCAGGATTCTAGTGGCTCTGAGTCGGCCTTGACCCCATTTCCTGTTCGAACATCTCGCATATGCCCTGAGCAATTTCCTCTCGACTATGTGCACTACATCTGTCGCCCCGTTAACTCATCAAAGCTGAATGAGAGTACGCGAAAATGCTACTTTAGATTTTGCGAAGTGCTCGGAAAATTGACTCTTTTATGTGACAATACCTTTGGTGGCCAGGCAGCCCTAGATGAGAAGTTTGGAGGAGTTACGCCCAAAACTCCCATTGTGGACCATTTCAGTTTTGGAAGGCGGGATGACCATGCAAACGCCCTAGATCAAAAACAGGCATTCTATGATCTTCTTCACGTCGCTGTTCAGGCGCTCCCTCGCTGCCTTTCCGACCACATCCCTTTCAATTCCCTCATCAATTTATTATGTACTGGTACAGCACATGTGCAGTCTAACATTGCGGCATCTTCAGCAGAGTCCCTAAAGTCAATTGCTCGACAGTCCCATGCGCAACATGTCGCCATTGGTTTCGCCCGATTTATTTTCAATTTCGATGCTCGATATTCGACGATGTCTGATGAGGGCATGCTGGGACCTGGACATATTGAATCGACTTTGAAATTATATGTTGAACTTATACGGATTTGGATTGAGGAAATCAGACAAAAAACTAAGGAAGTATCTGCAGAACACTCCGATAAAAGTGCTTCCGGAAGCAGGGGATTGCAACTTGACCTTTCGAGCGTCTTGGCTCACGTAGAGGAGATTGAATCTCACGGATTGTTCTTCTTATGTTCACAATCTAGGCGAGTTCGAGCCTTCGCAATCACGGTTTTGCGACTCGTTACGGAGTTTGATAGTGCCCTCGGCAAGACCAATACGAGGATTATTAGAATTCTAGAAGGGGATTCAGAAAAGATTTTGGATTTGAAGGATGACCTTTTAACTGTCGCCGAGAGGAGCAGGCTGCAGAAAGGCAAGCAAGGTAAAGGCCCTCGTAACACTCTAATCGAGCTTTGCAGCAGCGAGGTGTCATACGATTCGACACTATGGTCGAAACTCTTTCCAAATCTTATCCGTATCAGCTTTGACACATGTCCATTCGCCGTGACCCTGGGCCGTGAAATTGTCTGCGCAAGGTTGGTGCAAATGCACAAGTATATCACAGCAATTGCGGAAGGATCGCCACCCGTTCAGTATGGGTCGCTAGATTACGTTGCCACCCGTCAAATTGCACGAAGCCCTAGTATATCGCCGGAAGTAACCATAGAACAGTGGAAGCTCTATCTCATTATGGCATGCACAACACTTAATAGCGCAGGTGCCCAGTCCCAGAGTCAGCTTGCCAATGCTCAGCACGCGCGGAAAACATCGAAAGGAGGCCAACAATCCCATGATAAGATAAGCTCGGCAAGGTCTTTATTTGCGTTCGTGATACCGTTACTTTCTGCTAGTCATGAATCTATACGCAGCGCGATTGTGGTCGCCCTAGGCTCCATCAATATCAACCTTTACAGGACACTGCTCGAGTCACTCCAATATGCTGTGACAACTTGCAATGAAGAAGCACGAGTCCGCATCGGTAGTCATCACCGCTCACCCAGCAGCCCGAGAAGGAATAGGCAAACGGATCGTCTTCGTACTGAGGTGACGAACGTATATAAAGCCACTTCGCACTTTCTAAAGGAACCTGAAGTATATAGTGATGATTGGATTTTGAATAATATTGTCACTTATACGAGAGACTTGAGAATTTTCCTTAGCGACGTGGAGGTTCAAAATGATTTAGAGTTCCAAAGTCTCCGTTTCCACTATTGTGGTCTTATGGAACAGCTATTCGAAGGCATAAAGCGGTCCAAAGATCCACTGCGTTGGATGCCATTCGAATCCAGAAAATCTGCATTTTCGCTCATGGAGGATTGGTGTGGATACTCTCCAAATCAATCTCAGATTAATGTTCGAGAAGAGAACATGCGTAAGCTGGCATTAGCAAGGCAGATGGACCACGGTGATGTTCGAAGTACAGCCGCTATGGAGATAGAAAAGAGAAATTTGAGAACGGCCGCATTGAGTTCGATGGCCTCTCTTTGCGTACGTTGTCTCTTTAATGTTTCTACTCTTAGCTTCCGTGACTAACATTGCGGCTAGGGCGGTCCTATTCGGATTATGACTGAAAGCAAAGCAGTTCTGCAATTTGATGTAAGGAGAATGCTTGCCTGGATCGACATCATATTGAAAACCGTGAGCGATAAGCTTCATACTATCGGCCGCCGGGCTCTCAAAAACCTGATTGTGCATAACAAGGAGTTCCCTTATTTGTTAGAGCAGTGTATCGAAATGTGTTATCTATCGGAACGACCGAAAGCCCTGGAAAGCTACTTTGAGGTTTTTTCGGCGGTACTTATTGAACATATCGACTATCCGGTGGCATTCTGGAGAGTTCTAGGTGCCGTTCTCTTCACCCTCGGGAATGCCAAACGAGAAATTCGAATGAAATCTGCTCGTTTGCTGCGAACGATTGAGGAGCGGCAGCAAAAGAACTCCAGGTTACAAGACTTCGATATCAGCATTTCTGACAAAACTACTGCGGTCTACAAGTTGGCTCAGTTCGAGACATCAAAGCGATTGGCGCAGCAGCATTCTGATCTCGCCTTTGTCATCTTTTCTGAATTTTCTCTGCATTTTAGAAATATTCGGCCTGATACTCAACGGAACATGGTTGCCGCTATTTTACCCTGGATCCAGGTGATAGAGCTTCAACTCGACCCAAATGGTGGTCCAACAGGAAAATCTTATATGCTTCTCGCTAACCTTTTCGAAATTACCATCCAGTCAGGTAAGACCTTGCCAAACGAAGTCCAGGCTCTATGGCAAGCCCTTGCAACAGGGCCTCACGGCGGTAACGTCCAGCTTGTGCTCGATTTCATCATTAATCTCTGCCTAGAGCGGAAAGAGCAGAACTTTGTGGATTATGCGAAACAAATTGTGGTCTTTCTAGCGTCTACACCAGCGGGATCCAAAGTTATCGATTTCTTTCTGATGCAAATCACCCCGAAAAATATGGTTCATGAGCGCAAAGAACCCTTGGCGGCGCCGCCCGACATGACACATTTACCCTACGTTGCAGACTTGGGAACCATATTACCAGTTGGCAACAAGCAGGTCCGTCCCCATTTGCTTAGGCCTTGTTCTATTGGCTAATTTTTTATTTTTATTTTTTAGGCTGGTTTCTCATTAGGGCAGGTATCCATGATCTTTCTTGTTGATTTAATGGTTGCCCCTGTCACACTCGGATTTGAAAACGTTATCAAACTCGTCCACGTGGCGCTTATATTCTGGGATCACTACACTTTGACTGTTCAAGAACAAGCTCGGGAAATGCTGGTTCACTTGATCCATGAGCTTGTTGCGTCGAAGCTTGAAAATGACTCCCACGATAAAAAGCGACAGGTTATCGAGGATTTAGTTGAGCGTATTCGCCAGGGTGATTCCGCCGTAGTATGGGATTACGATGATAGTAACAGGAAGGAAGAGGATCAGAACGGCAGTCGTGTCCCATCTTCCATGTTACATGTTACCCACAGTGTCGCGGATATGTTTAGTGTTGTCTATGATGGAGTGAACGATGTGTGGTCCAGGGAAGCACTGAACTGGGCCACTTCGTGTCCAGTAAGACACCTTGCGTGTAGGTCGTTCCAAGTCTTTCGGTGTATCTCCACGTCCTTGGATTCAAAGATGCTAGCCGATATGCTGGCCCGACTCTCGAACACAATTGCAGAGGAAGAAACAGACTATCAAACTTTTTCGATGGAGATTTTGACTACGTTAAAAATTATCATCGGCTCGTTAGCACCTCAGGATCTAATGAGGTATCCTCAACTCTTTTGGACTACGTGTGCCTGTTTGAATACTATCCACGAACGCGAATTCGTAGAGAGTATGGCTATGCTTGAAACGTACATCGATAAAATCAACTTATCGGATGAAATGATTCTTGCGAAACTGAAGGAAAATAAGCCGCCAAAATGGGAAGGCGAATTTGAAGGAATCCAAGCCCTCATTTACAAGGGCCTCAAGTCTTCTGACTCCCTGGAGAAGACTCTTCGGCTTCTCCACAAACTAACGCTGCTGCCAAATAACGACCTCATGGGGGGCGGAAATCGCCTTTTATTCGCAATCTGGGCTAACCTTCCAGGCTTCCTTCATCACTATGACTCTCCAAGTAGCTCTGATGAACTTCAGGGTCGCGCCAAGTTGCTTTCGACAGTGGCTGAGAATCAAGGATGTGCCCAGCTTGCCGATTGTCTTTTCGGGTTTGCGAAGTCTAAGTATCAAAACAGTCAGAAATTCCTTAGTGACATGGTTGGTTCGATCTCGGCGTACTACTTTCCCAATCAAGATGTTCAAAGCCTGGTGTTTATGATGGGTCTCCTGACAAACAACACTCGCTGGTTCCGTGTACATGTTATGAGAATTCTCAGTATTCTCATCTCTATGACTGATATGCGTCGGTCTGATATCGCTTGTCATGGTCCTGACTTGATCTCGCCTCTTTTGCGGCTCCTTCATACTGATCTATGCCCCCAGGCACTTGAGGTAATGGATCATATAATGACTGTCTCCGGAAACCCCATGGAACGGCATCATCTGCGAATGAGTATGGCGTCATCATCTTCTTCCAGAGCGATTCGGAAAGAATTTGAACGTATTCAAAGCTTGTACGGAATCCCCGAGCCGACTGGCTGGTCCATTGCTGTTCCCGCCGCCCAGTCAGCTCTCACGAGGAATAATGTCCATGCAGTCTTTTATACCTGTGCAGAGGCTGAAGATGTCGAGGGCCGACCTGCTGAAACACCAGAGATGGAATTCCAGGTAGAAGATTATGGGGATTCATATTTCCCGACTGTTCGTGCAGATACGATGAAATCGTTTGATACTCAAAACGAAAACATGGGAGACCTACTACAGAAGTTGGACAGCCTCGATGACTTCTTTGAGGAGACAGAAGCAAGTCCCTCCATGAATTCGATTGGTGGTTCAACGCTTCGAAGTTTCGCCACGGGAGATCTCCAGGATGCTAGCGCTCATTTGTATGACCAGCAGACAGCTCCATTGTTACGGAAATCTCTGGCTAGAACCGCGTCATCCTCATCGTTTCAGAATGGCCTTGCCGAATCTCGGCCATCGACTGCTCAGCGCATGGAGTCAGCGCAGTTGCATTCTTCACCGCTGGCTTCTTCGACGAATGTAGCGGCCACGGTGCCTCCTCGATCTTCTCTACATATGCGGTCAGTGACGTCTCCAAATAACTACTTCCCATCAATAAATACGTCTTCTTCGAGCCTTCCACCCATGCCTCAAAGCAACGATGTCAAGTCACCGTATCTATCCGATGATTACTTTGAAGATGCGTTCTCGGACTCAGACGACCGTCTCACAATGAACCATCCATCTTCTGCTAGTCCCCGCGTTGGTTCTGAAGGCCCATTTTCTCTTGAAGCCATAATTCGGAGCAGTGTGCGGCGCCTGACAGGCGGCAATGCAGCTGGCCGAGACCGAGAGCGACAGAGAGAATTGCTAAGAGCTCAACACCGTGCATTAGCTAACTCGCCACGAGTTCCAAAAGTTCCGCCAGAGTATCTTGTTGGAAACAGCAGTATGCTAACCTCACCTGGCCGGCAGGGTCAGTAGACCCACCTCTGACTTTCGTTTTTGCCCTTTTTGCAAATTTATGCCTAATATTCCATGTTAATGCCGTATGACCTGATATAATGTTCTAATATACCCCCCGAAGAGTTTGGTTTGATGGAATATATATACCCTTTTCTACCTCGACTATGAGATCGTAAGTACGGTACATGCATTTTCCTCTCTGGATTTCGGAGACGCATTTATAATAGACTATCTATATTTATATATTAGCAAGCAATTCACGTTAATGGAGCCAAACACTATATCAACTTCTCTATTGTTCCGATGCCGCAGGTCTCACTTTGCAAGTTCATGTTCACCAGTTCAGCGTAATAAGACATTCGATGAAACCTAGAAGTTGCATTATTTGTGAGATAGGGACAAGGAGGAAACAGCCAACTCTTCCCCTCGACCGCTTCCATTCCCCCGGGCTAATAGAGGGGGTGCGCCTCCAATATGAAATGGCTTGCTCGGCAAAGCTGGAGCAAAAGAACTGAAAGAGACGAAGCTATCGCGGTTATCACCACGTGACACGGAGCCATATGATTACGTTAGCAACCATTCTCCTCCGCGCTTTATCTTTCCCTTTTGGTCGTGGCCATTCGCAGTTCAATCTCAGGGCAGATTCGCGGTTCCACGAAACGAAAGCGAATAAGCTAACTTACCTCCACAGATAGGAATGCCTAAAAACCAGGCGACTTGGATCAGCAACAAAGCCGTGCGCAACTCTAAATCTCAGTCTTTGCCAAGCGGGTTATTCGGCTTCTATTCCAACATAGAGTTTTGGACCTAGGCCGTGGCGACGAATTGCACTGACTAGATCATACGCTTGCCTTTAACTAAGCTGGAATTTTACCGCGATTAACAAGATTGATCTCAATCTTGGTTCTTGCAAAGGGATTCCAGATGGCTGAGGGCTGTTCACATGCCGTACGGCCGCAGCGCCGATGCGCGTCGTTGAAGATGCCAAGAAGGGGCTTGTTTGACGAATCGGCAAACACTCGTGCCACCGCTTTGGGCCTAGACTGATGCCGCCTTTCCCTTTCTGGCATGCCCATCCGAGGTTCACGTGACTGTAGCCAATCGGCGTCGACTAATGGCCCTTGGCTCCTGATTATATAAGCCCTCTGGCCACTTTTTGCCTTTTCCGGCAGCTCCAGCGGATCTCGAGCCGAAGTCAGCGGAAACAGTTTTATGGGGTAAAAGAAGCCATATCGCCCAGCTTCGGGCCTCGTGTAAAGAAGCTATGCAAACTATATCTCCGTCTCCATTATTGATGAGGGGTGTTTTTGCTTTCTCCGGATTCTCCAAAGCATTCAAATACCCCCTCTTCTTCCCCCCGTTTCTTCTTTTGCTTCCTTTTCCTTCAAGTATCGCGTTGGAAAAGGTCCTACGTAAGATCGTAGCTCTCTTTTGCACCGTTGTTTCTTCATAACGCTTTACTGCGACTTTTGTATTATCCGTGTCTTGTTCCCCAAAACCCATCATGTCCCTTCATCCTTTTGACCCATTGACTCCCGGCGAAATTCGCCTGGTAGCCAAGATCCTCGAAGCTTCATTCCCCGGTATCCCGCTCCGGCACAAGGTCATCGAAGTTCAGGAACCCATCAAGAAAGATGTTGTGCCTTTCCTTGAAGCAGAGAGACTGGGCAAACCTCCACCTGCAAAGCCAGCCCGTATACTTACTGCTTTGTTCCACCGGATGGATACCAAAGCCTTCATGAAGGCCTTGATCAACGCAGATAAGAGGACTTTGCTTCAATGCAAGGAGCTTCCGAAAGGAGTACAGGTAAGAATTCCTCTGTATCTTTTAATGCATGAGTAGAGGGTTAAGGACAATTTCAGGGCCCCACCGATGTCGACGAGATGATTGAAATGGAGAAAATCTGCAACGAGCACCCCGCTGTCAAAGCTGAGATTGCAAAAATGAATCTACCATCTAATGTTGTTGTTTGCAATGACCCGTGGATTTATGGAACAGACAGCGAAACCGAGACACGGCGTCTATTCCAACATTACATGTACATTTGTGAAATCGACCACCCCCAAACTAATCATTACTCCCTCCCTTGCGCCTTTTCGCCAGTTTTTGACGGTGCGACTAAGGAACTTGTCCGTATGGATTACCTTCCTACTGGAACCGATCATTCTACCACCCCTACTCAGCCTTGGAAGCCAGTGAAGACGGTGCAGTATGCACATGATCTTCTGGAGGAGCCGCTTCGAACCGATCTCAAACCTTATATTGTTCAACAACCAGAAGGCCCATCCTTCAAAGTAGATGGAAACCATATCTACTGGCAGAAATGGAATTTCAGAGTCGGTTTCAACTACCGTGACGGTCTTGTGATTTACAATGTCACCTATGATCGTCGCAATGTGTTTTATCGCTTGTCTCTATGTGAGATGACTGTTCCCTATGGTGGTAAGTAATATATTCATGATACAAAACGTACTGAGCTAGGCTGATCATATTAGATCCACGTGCCCCATATCACCGCAAGCAGGCATTTGATGTCGGTGATGTCGGTTTCGGAAACACTGCCAATCAGTTGTCTCTCGGTTGTGACTGTCTCGGCCACATCAAATATTTCGATGGCTTTAGAACGGATTCAAAGGGAAACCCGGTTCTCCTCAAGAACGTCATTTGCCTGCACGAGCAGGATGCTGGCCTCCAACACAAGCATACCAACTACCGAACTGGCGCAGCCACTGTCGTGCGCAATCGCCAACTAGTCGTGCAAATGATCTGCACAGTTTCCAACTACGAGTATATTTTCGCATGGATTTTTGACCAAGCTGGTGGCATTGAACTCGAGGTTCGTGCAACAGGTATTCTTTCCACCATGCCGATTGACAATGCCGATGGCACGAAGGTGCCATGGGGTACAAACGTGGGTCCCGGTGTCATGGCCGCATATCACCAGCACGTCTTTAGCATGCGTGTCGATCCAGCCATCGACGGCCATAGCAATACTTTAGTCTACCAAGAAAGTGTTCCTCTTCCTGATGAGCCAACCATGAATCCCTATGGCGTGGGCTACGTCCAGAACACCACTGTTCTTAAGAATTCATGCTCCGCAGACTTGAGCGTTGAAAAGCATAGGGTCTTCAAGATCAGAAACGACAATGTGATCAACCCTACATCAGGGAATCCTGTGGCTTACAAGCTAGGCGTGTTGCCAAGTCAGCTTATGATAATGTCCCAGCGCAGCTTTAACACCCGTCGGGCGGCATTCGCCACGAAGCCGATCTGGGTGACGAAATACCGGGATGGAGAACTATACTCCGCTGGCGAATTCACGAATCAGAGCAAACAGTCTTCTGGTGTGGAGGTCTGGTCCGCACGGAATGATAATGTTGAAAATGAAGATCTCGTGCTTTGGCATTGTAAGTCCGTTAGTTCTCCGGGTTTGAATTTATCTCATACTAATTCCGTGTAGCATTTGCTCTCACGCATAACCCTCGACCTGAAGATTTCCCTGTCATGCCTGTGGAGAAAATTAGTGTCACCCTCAAGCCAGATGGTTTCTTTGAAAAGAATCCTGCGCTGGACGTCCCACCCTCGACGCAAGGGTTTAACAAGTCATCGCTACATCCTGAACCGCAGCCTTGTAGTGGATGTCCCGCAAACTCCAAGTTGTAGGCTCTACTAGAGGGACAATGTTTGGATATTATGTTTATTAATGATTTGGTGGTGTTTATATGACTGGTGGCTCTATGTGCCCCGATTTTAATGAGTGCTAGACATGGTACTTCTTTTAGATAGGCCTAGAAGAGGAATAAGGGAGATAATAGCTCTATATTGAGGTAGCGAATGCAACAAAAATTGTATGGACTGATGGGCTACTGCCTAGTTTTTGCAGTATTATTTTACCCCTATTCTATAACATACTTATCTTGCTCATGATGTCAAACCTCTAAGCATCTGAATAGTTATTTATCACTTTCACACACAATAGTTGCTTCAAAGGCAATCTACGCATCCCCTTATCAAAGATATCGTTCATTCCGAAACGAAAGAGGGACGAGAGCAAAAAGTTTACTAGTTCTCATTTTTATAATCTAGACCAAATGAAAGAATAAACGTTCTGGCAGAAGGTATCGAAAAAATTACATAGGAACCTCTAGGTAAGTACCCAAGATATGAGAGATAGTTAGCGATTGCGCGACTAATTAGAAAAGAATACGAAAAACAGTACAGCAGGCGAATAGCAGACAAAGATACCAAAAACCCGAGGGAAGAAAGCATCGAGATCGGCGAGGCGATAGTCGGGGTCAAAGCACCCGTGGAAGACCTCCAGTTCCTCACCTCATCGGGGGGTGCAGTTCAGAATCGGCTGGGCAATACCTTCCAAGCAATGCACTGGCAACTATGTGGAAGCTTTCGAGGAAAAACAAAAGGAAGACGAAAGCAACAAGGAGAAAGGAAAATGATAGTTCGGGACACTACTGGGTATAGATGAGCCTTGAATCGATTTGAGTTAGTGCGCGATACAGGTGCTGCTCTTCAAGTGCTTGTCGAAGCTGCGAATCATAGTTTTGCTTGTCCTTGGTCTTTTGAACGGCAACTTTTATCATATCAACTGTCCAGTATCAAGGCAAAATGTCGAGAAATCCATCCTGCTTGCCACATTTTTCAGTAAATCTTGGTTGAATCTGGTCGCAGAAAATCATATGAAGGTCGACAGGGCTTCCAAGAGCAAGAGAATACCAAAAAGTCCTACTCTTCCATCCGTGATTCATGATTGTTGACAACAGATGCTTGTCGTTAAATTTGTCTTGCCCTGAACCGGCTCCATCGAGTATCTTGTTTCCTTCCTCAACGAGGATATCGACAAGTTCTTGTCGCATCTTGCCGTATTCGTCTGGCTGCTTAGCTATCCGATCCACTGATGTGTTGGTCAACCATACAGGAATTTGGGCCATCTCAATAGGATGGGAGCAAATCCACTGAAGATCCACAAGGCAGGTGATGTTCCAATTCTCATCGACAAAGATATTGTTGTGAGATCTGTAAAGCTCAGGACTGGACCACCCCGAAAATCAGCATTGAAGAAGCAAGGCAGAGTCGTCCGCATTGCTGCCAGAGCGGCGACCTGGTGGGCATAATCATTAATATCATTTATTGCATTTGGCTGATGAAGAACACGGTTGTCATAAAATCTAAGAGCATCAAGGACATACGACTCAGTAGTTATATAGGTGTAGTCGCGCGGAATATCCGTTGGGATTTCTTCATTTTCCAACTCGTGAATTTCGAGTGAAAGTGGTCGGTTGGCCAATTTCAGATACCCGTCATTGTCGATGATAAAGGAGCCAATACGTGGTAGTTTGACTCGGGTGATGCTGAGTAGAATGCGAGAAAGGTTGCGAAAGAGATTTGCCCGCAATTGGTCATTGTCACATTGCTTCTGCCATGTTGCGGAAAGCATTCAGCTGATTCCTCGATGTATTCAATCAAAAGGTATCCAGCCTCGGCGGGTGCAGTATTCGCAATATCTTGTCTGGGCTAATGGCGAAGATAGCGGGAAGGTAATGCACGGCCAAGCCATGACAAAATCCAACACCGTAACCTAATAACCAGACGTTTCCAGAGCGGAACGCGGTCGATAGCAGTAAACTAAATCATGTCAACTAGCTTCCCAGATACGGTGAAGAGCAACAATAGCTTGCATCCATGTCCTCCGGCGATCTAGAGAAGAGAAGAACTTGGCGCGTTTTTCGAAGTAGCCCGAAAAAACGACCCTGGTGTGCATTGCGGTCGGTCTCAATGCTTTTTCCTCCCTGAGAACACTAGGCCGGGTTGGGCAGGCCAGTTCGATTGTTTCGAAGATCCAACAACCAGAACGGCTTCAGAAATAAAACCAACGCGCCCTTCAAAGATTATTATGGCATGTCACTTCCATCGCTTTTCGCGGTTGATCCGCAGCTTCGGGGTCGTGTATCTGAAAGAGCGAGAGATTTGCGATGCGGACAGAGAGTTCATCCTCAAGATTATGAAACTCGATCCAAGGGACCGCCCAACGGCTGTGGAACTTCTAAACGATGAATGGTTCACGGAGGAGTCTGAGAGAACGGTAGGATGGTATTCGAAGGAAGAATGGGAGGAATTACAGAAGCAGAAAAAAGGTACCTAGATGATGGCAGCAGTACCTCGACTAATAGTAACCAACTCCACTCCAGCCCAAGGGTAACTTGCCTTCATAGTTAAATATTCTACATCAAAGGGTGGATTTCTTTTTGAGTAGATAGAGGCTCTGGTCAGGTTATGAAAACTGAACACTCTCAGTCTTCCCTATCCCAAGCATCTAACTCATACTATCTCTTAGTATAATTGGAGGTGCCGTGAAGGGCAAGGATTATTGTGATTCTAGCTATGCTGTGGCGCATCTTCCCATCGTCCGCCATGGGTTGTAGGTCAGGAAAGCCCTCGCTACCGTATTCTCAGCCATACGATAGTCTATTTTCTTCTATCACAGGCTCCCATTGCACTGCAATCGGCTCATGCTTACTGCTTCGGATCCTACGCCCGTCTTTGCTCCACAGCTGGAACTGGAGATCAGATGGCCCAACCACTACCTTCACACATACCTCCACCTTCCAGTAAGCTGGTTTGAAGTTATACCATCGGTGATTCTTTTGTTTCTTATCAACACCATCCATGTGAATATTGATGTCGCAAACCGGGTTAACACCGTTATGAGCCAGACTCCGTGGCAGTTGATCCGGCGGTAGCATTGACATGACCACCTTGACCTTCCAAGGTCTGTCGAGATGCGCAGAATCGAGCTTCTTCTGAAACTCCTTGCTCACTCCTGACGGCGGGATAGGGGTTCCCTACGTTCCACAAAGTGCTCTTGAGTCAGCATGTTAACGAGTCTACACTAACCCCTTCCACTCGTTGCCTCTCAGCTGTCCCACAAGTTGATAGAGACTGCCGTACCTGGATTATAAGCCAATCAACTTGATCGAGCGCGTATGTGGTCTTGTCGCGTTCATCATACCGCACTGGCTCTCCCATGTGTTTCTGCGGATCATAGCTCTGATCGCAAATGATACCGTAACTAACTCGGCAGCACCGCGTGCCAAAAACTACTACTCCCCGCTTGAGCTGTTGTATCCGATCTATCACCAGCCCCTCCACTACCGCGAGTTGCCTGCATAGAAAAGTTAGGTTTGAACTATTAACGCGAGAAAGACCTTTGCGGCAATTCCACATACGGCTCATCCGCCACAAGGACCTGCATTCCTTCGACGATATTCTCCACATTTGCACCTGTATACCTCGCTAGAAGCTGCTCTCTCACATATGGCGAGCTTCCAAATCCTCCCGATAACACGAGATATGACTAGTGAAATTGACCGTCAATACCGCAAGACAGAACATGAAGAATCAGGTATACGAACGATTTGCTCCAGTGGATGTTTGATCCGGATTCGCTCAATCTGTTCATCGAGAAGAGCGTACATCTCTTCAAGCTTTAGGTCAAAAATTTGTTTCAGTTCATCCCTAGTGTAGCAATCAGCCACTGCAACGGGGCACTTATAAAATCATTAAAAATGTATCGGTTATGAAACAAATATTGAAGGGAAAGGTTGAGGTATACCTTGAAATCGAAATCTGGGCATTGTATATTTCTGCTCCTGGAGAGGTAAACCCAGAGGGCAGTCCAGGAACGTCAAGGAATAATGACGGAATCGACCATGTCGCCTCGGTACCGAACGAGCATTTGAAGCGTTCGAACCTTCCTGACAGCATTCTCCATGCAATATCGTGGGGTGCCATAGGCAGCTGTTCCCGGATTGTTTCGAGTTTCTGCGATATCAATTCGTGAACGCTCTTGTCGATAAACACTGAGCCGATAGGTCGCCCTATTACGAGGTTAATCTGCTGCGGTGAATCACTTGCATGGATTGTCAATTTTCATTCGCACCTTCGACATAGTCAAGAGGCTCAAGCCGAATTGGTTCTCCCACCGCTGAAAGGAGCTTAAGAACATTGACGTCCTGCAACCACTGTCAACTATGCCAGACCCTATGTATGTATGTACCTCATCTTCTTATTCACTCACAGTCGTTCCTCCACCTGCGTCGCAAACGAGAACTACATCGTCTTTCTGTCGGCGTTGTAGTCGTCCTATTAGAGGTTCCGCCCGACAATGCACACAGCCATGTTATTGTTCGAATAACCGTTCTCACCTGATAATGCTGCCTGCATGCATACACCGCCGCTGCCTCGGCCTCTGTTAACCCAATAACCGCCCTATGATTCGAAGAATCCAAATAAATGTACTGTGTGATCTCGGCACTCATTCGTGGGTCTTTCCAAGTGGTAGGAACACTGTAGATGAATTCAACACGGCGCGAGGCAAAATTAGGAAGTGTCCTATTGAAATGCGAAACAATATGATGATAGACGCAGCGGGTATAGTCCCGGAACCACATCAAAGCCTCCTGGCGGCTAGGACCGCTTGAATGTTCATCTTGGTAATGAGGATATAGGTGAAGTTTAAAGTATTCCTTAACACTGATTTCATGGCCCTGATGGTCGCATTGAAATCCCCAGGTCTCCAGGTCGCCCGATTCGATATGGTATCCTAGCTGAGTCGGTACTTTGTTTGCAAGCTCGTTGACCATTTTTCCTGGCCAATGTTGGATTGTTTTTGGCTCAGGCCATCCTGGAGAAAATGAGAAGGCGACCCCTAATTGATGTCAATTAAAAGTCAGCCGAATGCGCGTGTCGATGGTTAAAGCAACTGACATACCAGTGCAGGTCATGCCAAAATCAACTCCCACGACAACGTCAGGAATCCAATTGTCGAGCTCCATGGCTATAGCTCCCTTTGCTCCTTAGCCTTATTCCTTTGCCAGGTGGATTCTGCTCGTTTGGCGTTGGATAAATCAACATTGAAAGAACCACCAGGCTCTCGGCTTCGGTCATGTCGGGTGGCGAACATTCACAAAATAAAACTTCTGGGAATGTCGCAAACATAGGGGGGAGGTCCGTGAGTGATGGATCCCCGGATCTGGTAGCACAATTTAGTTCACAGATAGCGGCCCCCAAAAATGAGCCTCTCTAGTTTCCAATCGGAGCTTGATTCAGTCTCGATCCCTGCACGCCGCGCCTGCACACCCATGTCGCACTACGACAACTTGACCAATTGTCGTGGTGTCAATGTGTTGGATGTGATCCTGCGCATTAGATCGCCTTTCCCTGAACAGCCCAGCCCTTAAAGCTTGCTATTACTCCTTACTTCAAATACCGTTATTATCGCTGGCGCACACCAAGACACACAACTTACTGGGACGCACTCATTTTTTTTCATAGAACTTGCTCGAGCCAATGTTTCGAACCCCAGATTTCGAAGTATGCTTTCCAAACGTCAGGCATCACCTACAGTCTCGTCAGCAGGAGGAGACGGGCAGGGTATTGCCCCAGCAGAAACACCTCAGCAAAACCCAGCGGGCGTGCAGCCTACTAATCCAGGAGTAACGCCAGCACAAGACCCAGCAGGAGGGGGAGGAGGAGCTGGTGGTAGACAGCCTACAGCAAAGTCACCTGGGGCCGGAGTCACTCCAACACCAGCAATACTACCATCAGACCCTCAGGTCACTCCTGGCGTCTCTCCCGCCGCCTCTCCCACCGGCCCTAACAATGCTGGCAACGTCAGCCTCCCCCCGATGCCTGGCACAAGCCCGCTGCTCAACCCAAACTCTAGCTTCAGCACATCATACACGCAAACTACAAAGGTTTCTAGCAGCACAACAAGCATTGCAACGGATGCGGGAATCAACGGTACTGGGAAGGGAGCTGGCCATGGTTACAGCCGTGGAGCAATAGCCAGTGCCGCCATCGGTTCCGCAGTTGGAGCAGCCCTCCTGGCTTTCCTAGCGGCGTACTTAATATTTGGTAGGCGACGAGGCAACCGGAGTGACTCCGAAGGAAAGCGTATCCAAGGATCTTTGGTTGAACCCGGAGGGTCTTCTCCTAATTTCAGTGATCGTCTGAACGGGGCATTTGCATCGTCGATTCGAGACAAGTCGGGCACGCTTACCACGCATGCCGTAGATCAGCCGAGTAGCAACATGAGCAGTTACATTTCTAGCCCAGCCGACGACCAAACGGTTCGTAATCGTGTCCTAGCTGTCTTTGATCAAATTGCACTACATGTGGAAAACTACTATTTTCACAGCCCTTCCTTGAGGCCACGATCTCAACCTTCACAACAGGATGCAGATATGATATCCAGTTATGACGCTTCCTTCCTTCCGTCATCAGTGGTTTCTCTGTTGTCCAACCCCAGGAGTCAAAATCCAATTATGAAGCATTGTTTGGCCCGAACCATCCTATCCGCCATCATACCTATAGACCCATCTATTTCCCAGTTGAAAGTGGGGACCTTCCTTCCACCACCATACGCCGCTTATAAAGAGATGCAAAAGATAGGATCTGACCCAGGTAAGATCTGTTTTGTTACGGGAGAGCCTTCCGACAGAAGGGGAAGACACCGTGAAATTTCCCAATGAAAGAATTTGCAGCTAATATCTCCAATTCAGCAGTTGACGAGGTTCACTTTCAATGGCGGATGTTAACCTCGTACATTCAGCGGAAAGCTCCAGCAGCAAAGAAGAAAGATTACACGGCTGAACGAAACAATGAGATCACACGAGCAGCCAAAATGTTCACAAGCACGTTTTTGTTTTATGCCAACACTAGGCACTCGGAATCTGTACGGACAGGCCACTTGACCAGCTTGATGAAGGAGGCCGCCGATTTGGGTGTATGGTTATTTGAGCAACCTTGCGGGTTCGAGTTCGTGTGGGATGGCGGGTTGGGTGGACAAATCGTTGTGTTTCCACAAATGGTGAAAGCATATGATGAGCACGGGCGGCGATTACTCATGAAGCAGAAGATGGTGGAGGCGGTTACTGACAGCTTGTAAGGTAATTTGCGTTGGAGAATTGTAGGCCGGGGATTGTAACTCCCTTTGTATGCGCATGTAGGAAGTGTAGGCCTTTCCCCGGTGGTAATCGGCTAAAGGGCGATTATTCAGGATAGATGTTTCGGACGGTGCGATTAATACTCACAGGGAGTGTAAGGGCCGGCTTTAATGACAGAAGCCAGTTGCTCGCAAAGCCTGACCAGCCTAACACCTCCCCAATGCTGTCTGTAACGGGAACAAAGTAGAGTTCATGAACCCAGAATCTGAAGAAAAATCATGTATATCCTCCCAAACGGAAGATATGAGATTTTGGCATAAAAGAGGACAAAAAATGCTTGGAAAGTAAATGTTGGAAATAGTCCCCGACTAAGGAGATCAACAAACAAAAAAAAAAAAGGCTTCCAGGCCATCGCCATTTGATATGCCGTGATTGGGTTTTGGAAGCGTTCATCTCATGTCTGAACCAGCATTTATCCCATCATGGCCTTCGGCGGGTAATTCCGTCGGAGCAACTGAACATGCGTCGTCGACCGTTACCGTGCTGCCTGTACGTTTACTTTGTCTCCAAGCTAGTATTTCGCTCAGGTCGTAGCTGGACATGGACGATTTGACCGCTTCGCTGAACACAGGTTGTTGTTGTTGTTGCTGGTGGTGCTGGTGGTCTTCAGACAGTTTACCCCAGCTCTCACCATCAGGCGAAGGCAATTCATGTGCAACGGTAATACTCGGCACCATACCCGCCGCCGAATTGCGCGTATGTAGCGTCGTAATCACCGAAGCGAGACTTTGATGGGCGACGGTTAATCGAGAATATTTCTCCTTGAGCTTGTGCGAGTCGCGAAGTACCCACATCAGGCGGGTGCGGAAGCCGAGAGAGCCACGGCGTGTTTCTCGATCAACCCGGCTGGGCTCGAGGAGGATTGCGACTGCTCGAGAGGCGTTGTCTGTTTCGATGATGATGCGATCCATCCAGGTGCGCTCGCTGGCGTCGAGATTGGAATCTTTGAATCGTCGAAGGCGTTTGGCTTCTTGGAGGTCGTGGAGGATGTGGCGGAGGGTGGAGAGGAGGTCTGAGGTTTGTTCGTCGACGGCTTGCATTTTGAAGGTGCTTGCCATGCTACCTAGTTATCTAAGTAGTTGTTCCTGAGAGCGAGCACCAGATATACAATAAGTGGGTATTTAACTCGTCTATGGAGTATAAGAGGGTGAGCTAAATAGTTAGTGAGGTCAGTCCGAGTCTTAACTATTAGCGTGGGAGGCTTAGCGCCCCCCTATTCAAGCTCTGGGATTGTCGGTCTTTTTGCCTCACAGGGGCCTATTCCCCTCATTGCCTGCAAGCGTCGAGTTTGGGGGCCAAACGGTTTGCTGTTATTGTTTAGTACTGGCCCGTGCCCTGGCTCATGGCAAGATAACTATTTGCTCTACGGCTTATTCAGCGAGAGGTTTCGTGAAAGTAAGAGGTGACTGTGTAATAGAGTGGATTTTCTATCCTAGTAGGTATGGCCTATACGGACAGTGCGTGATGGGAGGATGGATGGACGGACACCAAAAGAGCGACATCCCAATAAAAGACCATACAAGCCTAAGCAATAAAAGAAAATAGAGAAAGCAATAACTGATTAGGAAAGCAACAAAGCCGAAAGGAAATGAACATAGGAACAAAATCCCAACAGACCCCCAACGACCTGAGACAAAGGAGACAACAATATCCAGCTAGTAAGACCTTGCCTTGACAGCGAACCCCCCGCCCCGGGGGACCCAGCGTAGGGCATGAATGGTTCCTCAATGCATCTATAGTGCGAGAACCATCCTTTGTCGATAGGGCAGCCACTAAATCCAGGATTAATCGGGTGGAACCGCATTCCAAGAGTATCATAGACACTATCGGTAGGTATTGCCGGGAGCCCGGCCGGCAGGGAGCGGATGATACGAGGTTGAACATATTGGTACCTTGTCATTTGGTAGAACGCTTGCGTGCTAAAAAGATTTCAAGGGAGGATAAGCTCTTTAGACGCGCAGGGGTAGAACACTCACACAAAGTCGCGACATCCAAAGTACCTATCGTATAGTGACGAACCAGAAGTTCTGCATGTGATTGTCGGTAATGGTCCGTAATAGCATTTCGAACGTAGTTGAAGGCCTACACTGGACCTCATAGGTGCGGAACGAACGGTTTGACGAAAATTGATAGCGGACCGGCTTTAGTCGCAGTATGCCGGGCTTATAACGTGGTTCAGTCCCGTCGGTGCTAGCCAAGTCAAAGTTTGCAGACATATCAATTCGCACACCTGTGTAATTACTCACAGGTGTTGCAAAATCGATTTTGAGGATCGCATGGTTTTTGTTGTTCATAGCCTCTTCTAGGGTCTGGTGAGATGATTCGAACCCCAGGAATTCAACATAGAATCTTTGGCAGACGACGTTGATATCCGGCCCCCTCCTGGAGGAAAAGCCAGAGCCATCGTGACTATGGTTGAGGATCGGTCCGTGAAGTGATGGTCGCAATAAATGATTGCGAATGGCTGAAAGAATCTTGTAGTGGGCTATAGAGAAAATTATAAGGGACTGTAGATCTGAAGATGAAAGGAAGAAAGAAGGTTTTAAACTGGATCAGATGGGCATATTTATGCTCATCCGGGAGAAGACACATTCTCAACATAGTCCCGGCGCAGCGGCTAGGCTCTCAAGGCAGTTTCGAGAGATGAAGATGTACACAGATTCGTTGAACCAAACAAGTTCACTACATTCTCATGCGAACAAGCTGAAATCCCAGGGCGCTCCGCATGAAAAAGTTCTTCAGCCAATGAAATGGCTTTGCTTTCCATCGTTGTGAATCACCAGCTTGCATATGCGCCAAAGGCAAACTCCGAAGAATGGATGCACTGCCCATGCTAGCAGGTCAAAGAAGATCTCTCAGGGAGGTTAGGATTCCCTGCATGGGCGCTTAGAGAGGCAGGACGCCTTCTGTTAATAGGCGTTAGTGGTACGCGCCAGTATGGGTCAATTAAGCACATGGTAAGCACGCAGAAAAGGCAGTCAGCCTTGAAACACTAGCTGGGGAAGAAAAGGCGCATCCAAGGAGGCACGGGAGGAAAGGAATGAATGTGCCCGTAGTCAATAGGTAGCCATCAGCCAGTCATTGTGGAATAGCCTGTGCCACTTGGAAATTAGCCCAGCGACTGCCCTATGAGCAAGGGCGGAATTCAACATATCCTTTGTGCAGGTGCTCAAGTCAGCGGCAAGGCGTTTGAACGATTTTCCTCGCCATCGTCGCTGTTGTCGTTGTTTTTGGTTTTGAGAAGAAGAAAAGAAGAAAAATGGCGGTTGAAGGGGATTTTTGATTGGATGGAATATTTTGGGAATTTATGGCCAATCAGTGCGGATGATTTATTGTGTTTCCCTTTTCGGACAACAACGTCGAAATTCCCCTTTTGGGACAACAGATGTCTCTTCTTTTCTCTTCTCTTCACTTTCTCTCTCTCTCTCTCAAGACTAAGATCCATCTCACCATCGCTTTTGACTGTCTTAACGTCGCCTTGCTCTTTCTCTCACCCGAGTTAACCTTTATTCAAATCTACCCCCTTTGAACAATTCGCCATTGTTTCTTCAACGCCCCAGCCAAAATTGATGAGAGAGTATCGAGGACTTGATCCTTTCTCGGCGTTAACATTCCAACACCTGCTGAGCTTCTCAATATATGCACTGCAGAGCATCCAGAGCACTTCCCCATGGGGCTCGCGTATCCCCATCAAAACCCTGTGTCTTGGATCAAATATGGCAGGTCAGTCGTATGGAATGAAGTACCTGCTCAGGATATGGCACACCGTGAGCTTCGGCGGCTAGGGTCCTCTGTTCGAGCGCCAGCACTCTTCTATGCTTGCACAATCGACTACAAGTCATACATAGTTATGGAGTACATTTTCGGCAAAACTATAGGCCAACTGCTCAAAAGAAGTTGAGGGCCAGGCATCCAAAGAGGCCATTTATCGCCAAATGGCCCTGGGACTAAACGAGTTGGCTCGTATCCCTGTTCCGCCGGGATCTCGCCCTGCTGCTATCAGTAGAGGACGCATCCGACGTCTTGTGTGTTTGATGACTGCGAGGCCCCACGACATTACCAGAATGTTGATCAACTACAGGAGCATCTCAACTTGGTATGTACTAACACGGTGTATTGGAGAACCCGTACACGACTAACAGCACCATATCAAACTAGTTCCTCAAGGTTACAAAACGGACGAAGTTCCCGATCCATTACCTCTCACGTGAACCGATGGTTTTCTGCTACTCCGACGTGTGGCCTGAGAATTTCATGGTAGACCAACACGGCCGGGTTGTTGTTATTGAACTTGCCGATGCGAGCATCCTCCCATCTAGTTTTTTCAGGCTCGCCATCCACCCTAATGTAAATTTTAGGACTGGATACGATATCAGGAAATGGGTAAATGTACCATCCACTGACGGCGTAGATAACAGTAATGATTTATTTAGCGTATACGGTATCATGCCCATCGCATGGACTGCATGCATTACCGCCGGTCAGAACGTAGCCGGAAGCGATTGGGAACCTGATGACAAAATCACGAACTCACTCTAACTACTTTAGGATTCATAACTCTTTCCCAAGGTATTGAAAAGCGCTCAGAGCTAGATACCCCGTTTTGTTCCAAACCCCAAAGTAGAGCCGGCTGGCACTGCTCGAAATTGGACTGGGGCTGAAAGCAAGGTAGCAGACATGTGGATTTTTTGGTGCTTGAAGTAGAATGAGCTGGTGTGTGTGTTTATTGGTTATTTCAAGCCCTGATGAAGTCATGTTAATTCGCGTCATCTTTTGATTATGTCAATGTAACGTCTTATGCAGTCTTTTTGGATATATCTGTACCTTTTCAGGGTATTTGACGAGTTAAAAGTAAAGTGAATTTGAAGGTGTCCCTAATGTCAGGGTTCCAAGGCGATTCTCGGACCAGTTTACATTATCAGGCCTCGTCTCCGCAACATGAAGGTGACATTGAAATATGACGATGGATGGGTCTGAATGACCATCCTCCAGATGCGTTCAAAGGCGGCATCAAGGTCCCCAAGAGAACAAAATGGGAAAAGAGGATCTCCGTTTTTCTTCTGGTTCGGGTTATATGCCATCTTTCAATATCGCCTGCCAGGATTATCGGGCTGTTTGGAGTCCAATTGGTAGTGATACGGCGGCTTAATTCAGTCTTTTAGGAATCGCCACCATTCCAAGCCACGAGGAGATGCGATGGGAAGAGTGCATTTAACCCGTAACCCGAAATTATGTTCATCATCAGTCCCGCCGTATGAAGAATGGACAAGCCTATTTGAGTCAGGTTTTCAGTCATTGCAGGCTGGATCGTTGGATTTCTAATTCAATGATACGTGGCATCGGTTTTACTACAACGCATCCAAAGTCGACGGACATGCCAAATTCAAATCCGGGGAAGGGAATGGCGGAAAACGTTCCGTTTTCCTGGCTATAACGAGTGTGGTCGTTGTCAATGACTAGTAGCAGAGGCCTTCAGGCGTGGTGAAAGGTGAGAGCAAGGGGTTTGATCGAGTGGAGAGGCTGTCTCTGTATGGGTGTATGTCCATGCATCCAACACATCTCTAGCTCGAGAAGTCCGAGTGCGAGCCATTAATTACTAACCCGTGGGAGCGTTAGTCAATTGTATGGTCAAGGCCAGCAGGACCCCAAATGCTATAGCCGCCAGAGACAAGGGAACAGGGAGCAAAGCAGGGAATAAGAAATGAAAGTGGGCGAATGCCCTTGCAATCTGTAATTGTCAGTTTATTAGTTGCATGGTAAGTCCGGGATAACTAGATGCAGAGGTTGCAATTGATGATCAACAGGTGGAATGTAACCTCGCACCCAAGAAAGACGGAGTGGCTGATTGCTGTATCCTAGGAAGAAGAACTGACCCTGGGACTGCTTCCAGGACCCCCTACTCCGTCGTTCACTATTAGCTACAGTCCCGAAAAGCACTCTCTTCACGGCACATTTTGAACGAACATGTAATCGGGTTCCCGAATGTGGTCTTCCAGCAACACATCCACGAAACATTGACCGGGATTGTCAAGTGAGAGACACAGAGAGAGAGATGGCGTGGGGTTTCTTTTCTTTTCTTTTCTTCGTTGCAATGGCCAATTTAACTCTTGCGGAGAGAGCAATGCGGGATTTCCACGGAGAAACCCATGCTCTTCTCTTCTCCTTCTCTCGCATTCCGGAGCGGTGCACGGTTTCCCACCCACCCTTGAGATTTCCTCCACACGCCGGCTGAGCCGAGTTTCCGAGTTTGGTAGAAATCTTCTGGGATCGGACTCCCCCGTTGCAGCAGCCGAGAGAACGAACCTACCCTTGGCGTCCTCGCGATCCCGTCATTCCCATTGCTCGTCACACTTCGAACGCTCATACGCTAGACAAGGACGAGAGCCTCTGCCAACACGAAATAAAAAACGAAGAAAATAAAAAGAAAATAGCCCGTCTATCTGCTTATGGCCTGTTCGCATGTGATGAAGGGATGAGCATTCCATTTCTCCCGGTCTTCTGGTTCTTCCCGATCGTAGTGGTCCCTGATCGACACTGTCACTGATCGATTTTCCTCAATAACGAAACTCCTCCCGATCTTGACAGAAAACAAAGCCTACAAGGATTAACTGACTACTTGGCACAGTGGAGAACCAAACATTCCTTTGCCAGTGGCTTATCCCATTCGATCTCGTGGAGCACAAACTTCCAGGTGACAGCATCATCCTTGGCAAACCTCGATAGAACAAGTTTCTGCCTTTAGGAATTCCTCCCATATTCAAGAAGGCAAAAGAGAAAAGGGTCAACTGGCTGAACAATCAATCAGGAGACTCCTTATTTAGATTGCGGGTGGATCCCCTCTCCACGAGGCCAACGCCTGTCAGCACGGATTCCATGCCTTTTTTTCCCCTTCAATTCTCAACGCTGCCCGCCCTTCGCCAACCGGGCCGAGATTTTCTCCCCAAGAGGCAACCGATGGAGCAACGACCGATCAGTACGACTGAATTTCTTGCAAGCTCGGTAGCAAAAACAATCCTTACCATTATGTTCGGCGTAACTACGGCTACAGCATCTTTGTTGACGATTTGGAGCGGACTAAATTGGTCTGAATAAAGCAGCACCACCCGCGTTAATCGCAAGGAAAATGATACATCTCTTTTGATTAACATGCAGAGAGAACTCGCTGCTAGTTTGTGTCTTCATACTCCGCCGGAATACAACGGTTGTGCTAGGCCAAATTGTCTTCACTCCACAACCTCCCATATGTTCTCTTCTGATATTCCATCGTCTGTTCTCAATTAATACTGTATGCTGCCAAAGTTATGAGCGTTACATGCGGAGCTGACTTCAGATGGCTTCTATACCCGAGTGGCCTTGCAATAATACCACTTTTGCCGAAGATGGCCAACCACACCATTTTCGGACCAGATTGAATATGTCAAGCACACTCTTTATCCCCTTTTGTCTAAGCCCCCCAATTTGGCGTATAGCCGAAAATCGTCTTGATGCTACGTCAATCCTTGGTATGGATGGCCTCGGGGTTTGGCGCGGACCCAGCGAATTTCTCCTTCGGAAGATATGGTTGCGGATATGCGCTCGGCCTCCCGCGGTCATCATGGAGGCATCTCGGGATAGGAGGGGGAGGCCAAAAAGGATTCATACAAAAAGGGCCTTCTTATCCTCCAGCTCATCCATGAGTTTAGATTTGCCAGCAACGAACAGCGTCTTATTCTTATTCTTCTTCTTCTTCTTTGCAATCTCTGATTTCTCATAATGGCTCCTCTCTTCAAGATCTTCCCTTTGGCCTTGGCCCTCGCGGCCCTGCCAGTCGATGCGGCAGAACTACTCTCTGCTCCCTCTCACGCAGAGGTTGTTCCAGACAGTTATATTGTCGTGATGAAGGAGGGCATCTCCACTCAAGATTTTGACGCGCACCGTGATTTGATCCAGAAGAGGCACCTTGAACGCCGTGGCAATGATGTCCACGCCCTTGAAGGCATGAAGCATGTCTACAAGTTTGAGGGTGGTATGAAGGGATATGCTGGTCGCTTTGACAAAGAGACCATTGAGGAACTCACCAAGATGGACAATGTCTGACCCTCCGATGCTCTCTATATGATCCCCAAACGTAACTGACGCGTGAATGTAGGTTGACTACATTGAGCCCGATACCGTCCTCAAGACAACCGACCTCGTCGTTCAACGAAATGCTCCATCATGGGGTCTTGGCCGTGTCTCCTCCCGAGCCAAGGGCAACCGGGACTACTACTATGATTCTCGTGCTGGCCAGGGCGTCAGTGCCTATATTGTCGACACTGGCATTGATATCCGCCACCCCGAGTTCGAGGGCCGTGCTACCTGGGGAACCAACACTGTTGACAGGATCAACACGGACTGCAACGGCCACGGAACCCACGTTGCTGGTACTGTTGCTAGCAAGACTTATGGTCTTGCCAAGCATGCCAGACTTTTTGCATCCAAGGTCCTTGGCTGTAATGGAAGTGGATCCAACTCCGGTGTCATTGCAGGAATGAACTGGGCTGTCAACCATGCTAGGAGCAGCGGAACCATCCGCCGCAGTGTGATGAACATGAGTTTGGGTGGTGGATTCTCGAGATCTACCAACCAGGCTGCCGCCTCGGTCGTTAGCAGCGGAATGTTCCTTGCCGTTGCTGCTGGTAATGACAACGTGAGTGGTTGCTTTTCCGTTCCTCGTATTAACGCAGAACTTGGTTCTCGTCTAACGGCCGTATAGAGAGACGCTAGAAACTCCTCCCCAGCTTCTGAGCCAACTGTCTGCACTGTTGCCGCCTCTACCATCAACGATGACAAGGCTTCCTTCTCCAACTGGGGTCCAATCGGTTAGTACTTTACTCATGTACGCAACACAAGCAACATGCTAACTAAGTGTGTCCTTTCAGTCGATGTCTACGGCCCCGGTCTTAGCATCACCTCCACCTGGATGGGTGGCCGCACCAACACCATCTCCGGAACCTCCATGGCCTCTCCTCATGTTGCCGGTCTTGCTGCTTACCTCATCAGCGTTGAAGGTGGTTCCGGTGGTGCCCTTTGCAACCGCATCAAGTCTCTCTCCCACGCTGCCATCCGCAACCCTGGTGCAAGCACCACAAACAGACTCATCTACAACAACAGCGGTAGATAAATCAAGACGGAGAGTTTTCCCCTGAGCCGGGCCTCAATTATGTGATGATTTGTAAGAGCGAATGTTAAGTTTTATTGGGCGAGGATGAACGTCGACTTTTTTCTCCAACGGTTCTTGCCCTGCTCCTCAGAAATTATCAACTATATTATAGTCAGTCGTTGTATCTATTACTTTAGTTAGTTGAATTTTACGCAACGGCCTAATGTGGCTTTCTACTTGCCAAGTGGGAAAAATACAACCTATCATCCATGCTAATTCCTTTAACGCTAGCATCCGACACCTTCGTGGTACAGGATATAAACATAGGCCGTTGCATCAAAAAAGAGAGAAAGCAACCCAAAAATGGATAATCAGAGTCGAGTTGAGCTAATTCCTGACCATCGAGAAAACTAAAGCACAGGGTATCGCATAAATCAAGCTAAGGAAAACTAGCACATATCCTATCCTCCTACTCCTCCTCTACTTTAATTTCCATTTTCACAGTATTCTCTCGCTTAACACCACTCCCCTTCCTACTCCCTTTTATCTCCGCTTTGCACAACCCCGTCCCCGCCAACGCACACTCCCCACACCTTCGCCCAACAGGCAAACACACAGTCTGCCCCAATCCCACCAACAACCAATTAATCTCTCTCCACTTATCCTTCGGCAACCACGCCTCTAGCAACACCCGCGTCTCTTCCGGCGTCTTGGTCTTCACCCACCCCCACAAATTCGTAATCCGATGAACATGCACGTCCACGCCGATCCCTTCGTCCACGCCCCATGCAGAGCTCATGCATAGATAAGCCATCTTGGGCCCTACGCCGGGAAGAGTCATGAGGTCGGTGGCGGTGCGTGGGATGTCGGAATTGTAGTGAGTTTCGAGGAGGGAGGCTGTTGTGCGGAGATATTTTGTTTTGAGGTTGTGGAAGCCGACGGTTCGGATGAGTTGGTTTAGACGGGTGGCGGATACGCGAAGGATGTTGGGGATTGTGAGAGTTGAGCTGGCGGTCGAGTGGGTGGTGGTGTCCCATTGGGCGGTAGATTTGGGCTTTATGACGCTGCTGTTGCTGTTGCTGTTGCTGTTGGTTTTGTCATTGTCGTTGTCATTGTCGTGTTCTGGGCCTAGTTCTGTGTGTAACCGGTGCATTGCTACGGCTGTTACTGTATCTTTTGTCTGGGAAGAAAGCATGAGGGCGACTAGGATGTGAAAGCGTCGCTCTTGCTCGGTGGAATTGCGCCAGTATAATTCTGCACAACCCATGGTGTCGACAGGCGCGGTGGGGTTACGCAGTCGCATATCCTTTATTAAATCATACATTTTCGCCCAGTTGGGCGGCGGTGAGATGGATCCGGGGGCGGGAGCGGATTTGCGAGACTTTGCAGCCTTTTTCTTAGGCAAAGTAGCCACGTCTTTTAATTCTTCCTCCACTTCTTCTTTCACAATGAGTTCTCGAGGCTTTCGTAGTGGTGGTATGGAAGGAGAAGCTTCATTCTTGACAACGCCATTTTCCGCTGCGTTGATAGAAGCTCGTTTCCGTTTCCTCGAGCTTGGTTGGGGACCGGGGTCTGGTTTCAAGAAGTCCTCAATATCCGTCGTGTTCGCTTCGGAAAGAACGGAGCTGGCGTCACTTGTATTCCCAATTTTCACATCGGTATCGCCGCATATAGCTTTCTCGTTCACTGTGGTCCTGTCTCGAGCAGCTTTCGACCTCGTCCCTCGGGAGTCGTCATTGAAGTAAGTCGATGTCGTTGATGATGCCGCGGTGCGCCGGGTCACACGGCGAGTCGTGGTTATGGCATCGACCGCATTCTGCACTCCCTTTGACACCCGACGAGTAGCCATTGATACACTATCGCCCGAGTGTTGTTCAACACACTGTCTTGAACCACCAACTCAAAGCCTCGAAAGGCCCGTCGTTCTTGAAAGCCCAAAAAGGGGAAAACTCGCACAGCCACACGCCCCCAGCCAAAAGAGCCACGTGTGCCAAGACCCCAAAAGCCTCGGGTCAAACAAACAAAACAAAAAGCTTTCGCCGGCCACAAGACAATCGCATCGATCAAACATCCACGAGACAAAGAACGCTTCTTCCACACCCCGACATACATCATGAGCTAAGGTCAATCCAACATCTCAAAGGACAGAGCTCCCATGGCTTCCGCAAATACCACCAAGCGCCTCCTCCGCGAGCTCGCCGAGTATCAATCCTCCCCCAACGAAGTCCTTCTGCACCTCGGCCCCGTCTCCGATGATAATCTCTTCCGCTGGGAAGCCGTGCTAAAAGGTGTCCCCGGCACTCCATACGAAAGTATATCACCAACCAAGCTACCACCTCTCCTCTTTTCTCATTTTCCGAAAAAAAAGAAAAAGAAGAAAAGAAGAAAAAAAAAAAGGCGCAAAAAACTAACCAGGTCTTCCATCTAGACGGCCTCTGGTCCCTCTCCATCACCATCCCACCAACCTATCCCCTCTCCCCGCCCACAATATCCTTCACAACCCCAATATGCCATCCTAATATCTCCTTCAAAACTGGCGAAATTTGTCTCACCCTCCTCACAACCGAACACTGGACACCCGCGTATACGCTGAGCTCCACGCTCTCCGCGATTCATCAGCTCCTCACCGACCCGCAGCCGGATAGTCCGCTGAATGTAGATATTGCGGCGCTTTTGAGGGATGAAGATTGGCTAGGATGGGAGAGTCTTGTGAGGTATTGGACGGGACAGGAGAGATGGGCGGGTCATGAAAAGGTTAGCCTAAGGTGAAGTGATGCCTTGCCACACATATTGTTCGAATTGCTCAATATATTATGGACTGGCGTTTGGGGACTGTATTTTGCAAGCGTGGTGTATATATATATGTAATGTCGAATGTGCATAATGTGATATTATCTTGGAGCCATGGAACCATTAATCTATTGGTATTGGCAGTGCTGCTTTACGCCTTTCCGAATCAATTTTGGAAAGTCTATATCAAGAGAAAAGCATTCTCTTCGCAGATTCCATTCTTCAATTTAGTACCCAAAGTTAGTTATTAACAATTGAAGGAGAGAATTAAGCCCATTCGCAAATTATCAGTGATCAGTGTCGGTAAAGATGAAAGGAGGGTTGTCATCCAATTCCCACAGAGGAAGGTTAGCCCCTATCGAGATCCAAAAGAAAAAAAAAAAAAGAAAAATAGAGCCAAACAGTAGACATAGAACGCCATTGAAATGCATGCAACCCGCTTATACACGACGAATCCACCAGCTTTGTATTCGATGGCACGGGGGAGAGAAATAGCTAGTTGTGATTCCGACCAGTTTTCAAACAATTAGAAGGCCATAGCAACTGCGAGCGCTCCTCCCAACATGGCAATCATCTCTTTCTTCATCCCCACGGAGCTAGAAGCACCGTTTTGCAGACTTGGGTTCTTGCTGGTTGATACTGGAGCATCGGCTTCGGTTCGAGATGGTTGGACAACAACAACTGAAGTGTAAGTGACCAAGCCTCCATCCTCGTCGGTGGTGGTGCGAACAATGGTCGAGCTGGAGGCAGAAGTTGTAGTTGCTGGTGGGGTGGTGGTAGTTGGGGTATCAGGTTGAGTGGAGGAAGGCTCTGAAGAAGTTGGAGCACTGGTCTCGGTGGGAGTGCTTGAAGATGAAGAGGATGGGGGAGTGGATGAAGGAACCGAAGTGTCAGTTGGGCTAGTATCGGATTCGGTAGTGGTTGTTGTTGGTTCGTCAGTTGGAGTGTCTGGCGGGACGGACGACGTAGGAGTTGTTACGGTGACGGATGGAGTGGAGTTAGTGAGGATTCCGCTTCCACCTTGTCTCTTGATCAACTGATAACGCGGGTCATGCTGGGGAGGGGCGCCGAGGTCGTGCCTGATATCGAGAGAACGCTCCGAGACGGAATTCCAGAACTTGAAAGAGATAGCTGAGACGGCAGCAGCTACGGTACGGTCATTGTAGCTATCGCGTGGCTCCCGGAAGGGGCGTCGATGGATGGGCTCGGCTTGGACGAGGATGGAGCTGGAGAGGATGAGTAGAGCGCAGATCGCGCGGCGAGCGAAGGAATGGAACATTGTGGTAGCCTATGACGATGATGGAAAGATAGAATTGAGCGAGAGAAGGGAGAGAAGAGAGAGAGGGAGAGGGAGACGGTGTGTGAAGGATGAAGAGAAGATGAAGATGAAGATGAAGAGGGAGAGGGAGAGGGAGAGGATGGCGAGTGAGGCAGAAGTGACGAAGAAAGTGAAAAACCACCGGACCAGTTGGCTGGTTACATACCCGAAACGGACAACACCGACAATACTAGCTGTGACACCACAGAAAAAGACCCTTTTCCATGCACTTGTCCACGTAACAGGGCTTCGTCATCGTTGAGCAGTACAGGCGAATTACTGTAAGTACAGCGTAAGCACGCTATTCCTTAAGGCTGAAGTGGTAATGTTTCAGACCCGCCGTCTCTCCCTCGCCAGCCAACCACAGCGCTGCGAATCTCGTGGTCGCCGCTCATTTGCTGTATTTTTGTTTTTTCCTCGTTCGTTTTCGGAAGTTTTTTTTCCATCTGCACCGCCTCAATGGGTGGTAATAATGGTAACAACGGTAACTATCACGTATGTTTGGCGAAGAAGTTGGCGATGACTCCAGAACTTGTCTTGAACTCAATCCCTGCGGCTCTCCCATGGTTGATTCATCCAGGAACATCACCCACAATCCATGGTCCTCGTCCAGGAACATCGAGCATCCTTCCAACTGCTTCACAAAAGAATCTTCCTGTTAGCTCCATCCCGTTGCACAATCTGATTCACCTGCATGCCTCGTCCCGCGATGGCGACTCTTCCAATCCCCTTTTCTATTTCTCGAGAAAATAATACCTTTTTATTTCTGGTGAATGTTGCAATAATCCCTGCTGGCCATCCCAAAGCAAGAACTATTTTTCAGAAAATCAGGTTTGAAAAGTATGCTTGTCGATGATGCAATGACTGCCGTGCCCTCTATCAACCAGCTCAGACTATTATAATGTGGACTTGATTCTCTTGCAACTCCTCAGGGACCACTAGCATTGTCACGCAAAACAACTACATATAATATAAGTACTGTACATACCCACTGCACATACACCGAATAGGCTCATGTCCTTGTCAGACACTGTACGAGTGCGCGAGCCTCTATAGGTACCGGCTATTCTGACGGTGAGTCCTACGTATTCTTGTTTATGGTGTCGAGGCGATGGGGCTTGATACCAATCAAGACGGCAAACCATTGACACCATCAAGCGTCACCTACCTCATATTGTGGTCTGTACGTTCTTGTGTCCCAGGAACCATTCAGCCATAGAAGCCCTCGAAAATCTACCTGCCAGAACCAAGGATTTGTCATATGTACTGTATGTACATACATACATACAGCAGAGTAACTTGCCTTCCTGCTGGCATACTCTCATCTTGTTAGCTTGCATCATAAACTTCTTCCTATTTCTCTTCCTTTCGACGGGACTCGTCATACTTACTCCTGTAGCCACACAGAAAACATGCCCACTTCGGTAGATATGTCTCCGTTGTGCTCAACACAGCAACTGATCTGACAACATCATGGCCAACTTTCTGCGATACCATGCTGTATAAACGCCGTCGATATTTCCGATAAGGATTCAGTGGGATATCTGCCTTGAAGACCGTCAACCTTACACAATCAAGAGTACGGGAACAAGCACAACCGTCTGCCACAAAAGCGACCAGCGACCTTGAGTTCTTTCAAACAAACAGCCGATACAAGCAGAATGGCGAGAGTGGAAGGAAAAATAAAATAAAATCGCAAATGACCATCAATTAGCCTATGTTGCTTGGCTTCAAATCTGAAAGAAAGCAAGGAAGAAATAAGGGACCACCACGCTCATCGTCAAAAATAGGCTAAGTTGGCCGCGCCTTTTTAAAAAAGGTTAGGGATTATGCTATGCCTTTCGGGGGGAAATGACACGCTTCTTGCGCAAACTGGTCAAACATCTTTCGGGTGGGCGCTGAAAATAGACGCACGCGTTTTAGTGCCCAGCGGCGTTATCCCATAGATATATGCCAATGGCCTCGGCGTTAAGGTGCACATGGCTATGGTCCAACTCGCTAGCCTTTCAGTTTTGCCACACATGGACGACAGGCCATATGATTGACCCCCGCTCGGGGCTAGGGCAGCCCAAATAACAGCTTTATATTATTGCTTCTTCCAACATTCGTACCTTCAAACCTGGAACAGCTTCCACTCAATACTGCTTTGGATTTTCTGCTGATGCACATATTGCTCTGCGCGAACCGCTCCAGGATATTACTTTTTACATCGTGGCCAACCCTCTACGGGACTTCCATCGTTCAGTAAAGCAAAACGCGGATCCACCGGACTTTCCGTCTGGCATAGAATATGCACACATTGGCTTGTCAACGGGGACGGTGGCTTGGAGCCCTGTGCAGCTCGACCGCTCGAGAGCCGTCTAGCCCTATTGAAACTTTCTCCCAAAATCCTCATAAAGCCAAGCGGGTTCCTGTACGTTAACATAATAGTCTATGTAAACACATCTGCAACGTAACGGTTGCACGGAGGCCCTTGATATATCCCGCGCGCGCCTTAATGCTCATTCTTGCCCCTGCAAAAGCATACTTTGCATGCAAGAGCGTAGGCAAATTGGCTTGCGCTAGTACAGTTAGGTGTATCGATGTATTACTATACATCGTAATTAGGAAAGGCAGTAGAAGTTAACATTCCCCGCATGGATAAATATTGTGTAATTTCCAGTTTCATTGATTATCTTGCTTTATGAAAGGCAAGACAGTGAGTCGCCTGCTGTGGGAACTATAACTTTTTCTCCTGCTTTTCTTTGGTCTTAGCCGAGATTAGTATTGATAATAGACCTGGGGGGTGTGTTAACGAATTGGGCGGGTTTCCTCGGCCAGCTTGGATGTTCTGCCTTCACAACATGAATTATCCGTTCTTTTACTAAGCGTCGGGCTCGCTACACACTGGGTTTGGGGGGTATATATTCTGGAGCTTCAAAAATGCTTTTTTTTTTGGGGGGGGGGGGGGGGGGGT
>LJPJ01000912.1:218763-465285 GCA_001430935.1 Amauroascus verrucosus
GGGGGGGGGAGATTTCGATTTGGCCACATAAGGCGGCATGGTGAGGCAGTGGTGCGGAACATTAAACTCTCAAGGTACAGTCTCCTCGAATTTTGCGGCTGAAGACCGTGCGATCACATCCAGATGCAAATAGAAAGGGTATTCCTTGCGAACGCACACTTTCTGGCTCCGTATGTGTATGTTGTTGGAGGAAAGGTAAAAATATCAAAAGAGGGCTGCTGGCGAAAGAATCGTATCCGTGATGTTTATTGTTTTTAATGATTGCTTCTTCATTTCCTCCCCTGTACTTATTTCAGGAACCAACCCATTGCAATAAAACACGAGCAAGTTCTTTTCGGTGAATGGGTTTCGCGAGAAAATCATTCATTCCCTTGGCGAGGTACGTTTCGAAATCGCCTTTGAGAGCGTTCCCAGTGACAGCAATGACAGGAACATCGTTTCTCATCTCACGAATAGCAGTCGTGGCTTCAAGCCCATCCATGATTGGCATGCTGACGTCCATAAGGATGGCATGATACGCCAATGGTTTCTGCTTTATGAGTCGCACCGCTTCGGCTCCATCCCAAGCAGCATCAACCCGCTCAAAATTCAATGAGCTTAGCATTTTTAGCATGACGACCTGGTTAACCATATTATCCTCCACGAGCAAGAGTTGCTTGCGTGGTGCAATCTTCTTGATATCTTCGCAAGGGTCCGACGACGGATGCACTACTGACCTCGGAGACGGAGCGTCGATACGACCAAGCTTGATTTTCAGCCAAAACACGCTTCCTTGACAGTCAGGATTCATTCGATAACCCACAGTGCCGCCCATGAGCTCAGCCAAGCTCTTGCAAATAGAAAGTCCGAGTCCGGTCCCTTGATACCTCTTAGTAGCTGAGTCAGCGGACCTTGTAAACGGTGCGAAAAGGGTGCTCATTGCTTCGTCAGCAACACCAATGCCTGAGTCGATAACTTCAATGGTAACAATGTAGTCATCATCATTCTTATCCTCTACGAAGGTCGTGCGAACATGGATGTATCCTTTCTCGGTAAACTTAACGGCGTTGCCAATGAGATTCTGGAGAATTTGACGAAAGCGGAGAGGATCGCCCCTGACATGTTGTGGAAAATCTGGATCTATAATACTCTTTAACTCGACGTCTGAGCTGTTAGGTTTGCAATGTCGGATGACAGCGCTCACAATACTTTCGACACTGAAAACATCGGTGGTGAGAGAGAAAGAACCGGATGACAACTTCGAATAATCGAGGATATCGTTGATCAACTGTAGAAGCACGGAAGTCGAGTCTTCAATTATCTTCGTGTACTCGCGCTGCATTTGGGCCAAGGGGGTGTTGTTGAGCAAGGAAAGAGCCCCGAGAACTCCGTTCATCGGAGTTCTAATCTCATGACTCATGTTTGCAAGAAAATCGCTCTTCAATTTGGAAGTCTCTTCGTATGCAGCAATCAAGCGAGTTTCTGCGGCCTTTCGCTCGGTCAAGTCACGCACAACTTTGACAAAACCGACATGATGGCCAAATTGATGGACGGGTGTAATTGTGGCATTGGCCCAGAATCGAGAGCCATCCTTGCGATAGCGCCAGCCTTCGTCTTCAAGCTTGCCGTCGTGAAGCGCCAAAACTAGCTCTTTGCCTGGTTTGCCCTTTGCGCGGTCATCCTCACCATAAAATAGGGAAAAATGTTTGCCGATGATTTCATCCGCGTTATAACCCTTCAGAATGGCTGCGCCGGCATTCCATGTGGTGATGTGGCCTGTCGTGTCCAGCATATAGATGGCATAGTCGCTGACAGTATCAACGAGCACGCGATAAGTTTCCGTCGCGTATGTATGCTCATGGACCTTGGATTTTATGTTGGGATTGGTGATATTTAGTGATTCGAGAATGATATAAAGGAGCTTGTTCGCCTCCAATATCGGGGTGACTCTCATGCGAAAGAAAGATTCAGATGCTTGGTGCTCGATATCATTCATCATCTGGACATTTCGCGTGGAGACGGCTGCATTGATGATATCGCTGAGGAGAGCGATATCCAGGACTGGAATCTTTGATGGTTCCAGTTCGAGGATGTGTCGACCAAGTACTTCACTCTTGTTGAGCCCGAAAACCTCGAGGTGGCTATTGGAGATGTGGGCAATGTGGAGGTCGGAATCCAGAATTATTGTTGGAATTGGGGTGAGGGCGAGGACTTTGGACACGTTGTGGTCAGGATATTCGGATTCGGTCCTGGGAGCAGGCGATTCTAACTCAGCAACTAACGCGGGTTCCGTGGTGTCCTCAGTAGCACCACGAGGTTCTTGCGACAAGATCTCGCCGTGTGCGCTAGTCAACTCCTTGGCATCAGAGATTTGCAGGTGCGAAATCTGGCCGTCAAGAGAGGCGCGCACAGCAACACCAGCTACGGTAGAAAATTCCTGGTCGTGCTGCGCATGGGGTTGCAGTTCGCCTGGGGTGAGTTGGGCGGGTTGTATGAGAACAAGGCTGGTGTTTTGTTTGCAGTCAGCCATGCCAATATCCTCGGTTAGCCGGATGGGCTGGCGGTCTTCTGGCATTGCAACATTGCTCATCGGAGTCCAATAAGGCCAGAAACGTTAAGCAAAAGGTTAGATAAGGAGAGGAATGAAAGACTCCAAGAAATGAAAGTTGCAAAAGAGGAGAGAAACTTTTATTATTCGAAAGAAGAGCGAAGGAATAGAGAGGCGAACTGGGGGGGCAACGGCTTTCAAGGAGGATTGGGATCTGGCCCCGCTGTTTGGGTGAAGTCGCGATGACTAAGCTGTCTAGACCACAGGCGGGTAGGATCAACGTTTAGGCGGTGACATGTCCCATGGGATGCATGGATGCAGGTTTTATTTCGGCTGTATTCCGTTCCTGAGCAACGACCGAATGACTGCCGGGTTTCTGTCCTTGCTGAAGAAAAGCATCCCGCTGGAAAACCTTGCACAACGACTCCCCCTCTCTTTCTGGCACAAGCTGGGGCGTTCGGGATTTGAAGCCTCACAACTTTCAAAGACGTCATGGCCGTTGAAGACCCTGCCTGCGGGCTCTCATTGGTGGAAGCTGGTTTGTCGAAAACCATTTTCAATTTTAGTCCCCGCTAGTACGCTGTCTTCAATCACCGAATATTGTTACTAGAACAAGCTGCTGTGAGGACCTTTTTGGATGAAGTTTTGTGTGTTTTTGGGAATGAATTGCATAATTTTTTGACTTGTGAGTCTCCATCACGTGTGGGGCTCACGGATCTTTGTAGATCCGAGTTGCCTCCCCACGTGAATTGCTCTCATATCCAAGCACTCTGCAGTGCTACGCTCCATAATGCAAACCTCGGAAATGTGTGCCTCAGACTCACCAATCAACTGAATAGGCTCGAGGGGCCTACTGAGTGAGAGTACCCCGTACACTCCTTTTTAACACGCCTATCCTGATATAATCACTCACGATGCCTTCCATCTCCGTTTCTGCCTTTGCCCAGTCTCAACAACACCTACTCCTGCTTGAACATGAAGCGGAAATCGCGTCTTCTGCGCTAGCTTCGTCCGCCAGCAGCCCAAACTCTGGCCTATCGCTCATGTCTCCATCGACCCGTCGCGCACTTCAAGCTGCCGGTCATGCGTTGAACGCGTTGGTGCTTGTAAACTGCCGGACTGGCATGGGTGGCAGAGAGGTAGGTGAGTTTGGCGTGGATGCTGCATTGAAAAGTTCAAAAGGGAAGAATATCACTTGTCAAAGTACAGTTCCTGCTGATGATGGGGACGGCGGGAGAGACACTCTACCAGCCCACGGAATTCGTGTCGGGGACGTGGTGAGGGTTGAGCCAATTGTCTCCGGTGCAAGAGGCGGCGCTGGGAGTAAAGGCGCTAAAGGGAAGGCTGGGAAAGATGATGAGAAGAACGTAAAGACCTTGGAAGGTGTAGTTACAAGGGTTGGGGAGAGAAGTTTATGGGTTGCGTTCGATGAACACGGACGACCTGGAAGGCAGGATGACGAGGGAGTTGCTAGCCTGTGGGGTCAGAAGCTTTGGCTGTGAGATACGTCTTCTTGTGATCGTTGAGTATACATGTAAAAAGGGGCGTATGGAATAGGTCCTGACTGTTGTCCCTCCAGGGTCAAGCTAGCAAATGATGTTACATACCGGCGGTGAGTCTCCTGATTGACTACGGCAATTGGACCTGTTCCTTATGCTAACCTAGGTATGAAGAATGAAGCAAACAATGACAAAGATGGAAAAAATGACAGAATTTGAACGCACCCTCTTCGTGCGAGTTTTGTTCGGCCATACAAGCCCATCCCCTCCTGACTGGACATCCGTTACTTCTGTCGATTTTATCGACCCCACCCTTAACAACTCGCAAAAGGAAGCAATTCGCTTTGCTCTGGCATCCCAAGAAATCGCGCTCATCCACGGTCCTCCAGGAACCGGCAAAACACACTCTCTCATTGAATTAATCCTTCAACTCCTCCGCCGAAACTTGCGCATCCTCGTCTGCGGACCGTCAAACATATCCGTCGACAACATAGTCGAGCGCCTGGCTCCGCATAAAATTCCTCTAGTGCGAATCGGACATCCCGCGCGCTTGCTCTCTGCGGTTTTGGAGCAGTCGCTAGAAGTCCTTACGCAGACTTCCGATGCTGCAGCTATTGTAAAGGATGTTCGACGGGAGATTGATCAAAAGCAGGCAAGTATTCGGAAAACGAGGAGCGGGAGGGAGAGGAGGGAGATTTACAAGGACCTGAAGGAGCTTCGAAAAGAGTTCCGGGAGCGGGAAGCAAAGTGTGTCGACCACATTGTCAGGGGAAGCAAGGTGGTTCTGGCGACACTACATGGCTCTGGCGGATACCAGCTTAGGAACCAAAAGTTCGATGTCGTGCTTATTGACGAAGCTAGTCAGGCTTTGGAAGCGCAATGCTGGGTGCCTCTCCTGTCGGCCTCGAAGGCGATACTTGCCGGCGATCACCTTCAATTACCTCCGATAATCAAATCGACCAAGGCAAAGGTATCATACAACTCGGCTTCTGACGCAAACCGAAGGACGAAAGGAGCCAATGATCCTAGCGCCTCTAGCCTCTCTATTACAACACTCGAAACAACCCTTTTCGACCGGCTCCTCTCTCTACACGGCTCCTCTATCAAGCGCATGCTAACCACACAATACCGCATGCATGAAAAGATCATGGCTTTTCCCTCCAGCGAACTGTACGAGTCCAAGCTCATTGCCGCAGACCATGTTAAGGCTCGCCTACTCACGGGCCTCAGCTATGAGATTCAAGACACGGATGACACCCACGAGCCGCTTGTTTTCTACGACACGCAAGGCGGAGAGTTTCCAGAGCGCATAGAAGATGGCGAGCTTCTCTTAGCAGATAGCAAGAGCAATGATCTAGAGGCTGCAGTTGTAGCGAGACATGTGGAAAATCTAATCGCTGCAGGCCTGAGAGAGCAGGATATCGCAGTGATTACTCCTTATAATGCACAGGTCGCCCTCTTGGCGCAACTTCTAAAAGAAAAATATCCCGGATTAGAAATTGGAAGTGTTGATGGGTTCCAGGGTCGGGAGAAAGAGGCAGTAGTGGTTAGCCTTGTGAGAAGTAACGCAGAGCGGGAAGTTGGGTTTTTAGGCGAGCAGAGAAGACTTAACGGTATAACAGCTCCCTAAAGTTTGGGTTGAAATTGCCTTGCTGATGTGCGTCCGGCATTATCCTAGTTGCAATGACTCGTCCACGAAGGCATTTGTGCATCTGCGGGGACTCTGAGACTATCAGCCGGTAAGTGGATATATTCTCTTTTTTTTCTTTTTTTCCCATGCCTTTCTCCACACATGCAAAACACACGGGAAAAGCACTGGAGCTCGGCGATCAATACGTTTTCTTTAACCAGTTGTCTTAATTATCAACGCTGAAACTTGCGGCAGCGGAAGTCTGTTCCTCAAACGGTGGATGACCTTTTTGGAAGAAAATGCCGATTTGCGGTATCCCGACGCTGCGGAGTTTATGCAGGCGGGTTGACCTGCATATCAGAAAATGGCGGTCTGCAACTTTACCGAAGCCGTTAGCAAGATGACGACGGGAAGATAATTGTTCGTTCATATCGTATACGGTAGTCAGGAATTTTGGCTATCTTCTCCCTTTTTCTCTCTTTCTCCCTCTTTTTTTTTTGGCTTTGTTTGAGGAATGATGGAGGGATTTTCTATGCTTAAGGGCCGTTTAGCCTGCACGGGATGGCCCTTATGAACGAGGCAAAGCGATATCAAACTTGCAACGTCACAGGACAAGCATTGTATAAAGCATTAGGTATGCTCCAAAGGAACCGAGGCATCATTGGCAAGCAAGGAAAAAAGAAGGTTGAGTAGAGAGTTTTAAGTAGGGGAAAGATATAGTGGCTGACATGTGTAGAGCGACAATCGATAACTAGGTGATGTATGTAGAATATAGGTTTATATTCACGCATGCACGCGAGCACAGCGTGGCAGAAGCAGAATACTGTATGTATGTACCGTACAACATGCAGCTGATGAGCATAGTAGAAGGGAATGCGTTCTTTGGTGGACGTGGTTTCGGTTGCATTTCATGGCGAATGATTTCCTTTCCTTTTTCTTTTTTTTTCCCTTTTTTTTCTCCTTCTGGCCGTCAAATGCAGTGCGACGTGATGCAGCATTGGATTGAGCATGGCACACGCCAAAAGTAGGCAGAATAAGCGTCGCTGGCAGTTAAGAAGAAGCACGAGACTTGGCGTTCAGATGACGAGTCCAGCATGTTCGATTCATCATCGACTGTCATCATCGATGCATCAATCAATCAATCAATCAATCAATCAGGCCAGCTCGGTGCTATCATCAATACCGCCATTCTCCAAGATTAACTTAGTTAACTTAACTAGTTTGACGAACTACGAAGAGTCTCTTTTAGCCTGGAGAGAGATTCTTGGTCTCCCCAATCGATACGAGCCATCGGGAGATCTCCACACTGTGGCTGCCTTGAATCTCGACACAGACAAGCAGGCGATGGGCGTTTTGCTCAGCGAAGCTAGTTAACTAACTTATTTTCGTTTTTGTCGTGGTGTTTCTCGTCTGAGTGAATGCTATTGTCACTGACAAACTACTCCGTACAAACATGTCCATATAGTCTTCTGCTTTCCACCGAAGGATCAAACAACCTCTGATTCTGGAACACCACTCCAAGCGGGGACTGGCATCCCAGCTAGCATGGATTTCAGGGTGACATGACTAGACTTTGGGGGCTGCAAGCGGGAGGCTAAGTGGAGCTTTACCCCTGGCAAGGAGCAAAGAAGGGCTACAACGAGGAAAAAGAAAATCCCCGCGTGCCTACTTGATCGACTAGCTACGCCCACTTTGAGCAAGGTGCTGGCGGTTGGGCCTCTTGGTGGCCTCTCTGACACTTGGTGGGAAGATGCTCTTCTCCTGGTAGGAATGCTGAATTTGTCCCTTTTTTCAATCTCTTCCTTTTTCGTTCATTTCTTGACCTCCGACCTTCTTCTGTGATTATTATCTTCTGTTGTTAATTTGTCGCCCTTTTTCCCCCCTTCTCTTGTCGGCTCGTTTCTCTTCTCGCTAATGCGATGAGCTCGTCGCCGACGCGGAATGGACTGCTTGGTAGTTTGACCGTCTATTCAGCAGCAGCAGCAGCTTGTGATCGTGCTTTCTTTTTCGCTTTTGCTTCAACCTCTTGGGTTGATGACGGCCTCCTGATGAATAACGAGGATATGGCCTGTTTCTCCGATCCTCATTTGACGCCTGATCAACGAGCTTGATATCTGAGACGACAACACACTGCCAATCCTTTTACGAAGTACGTATTCTGCGTGTATAACTACCGCCTTTTTCTTGCTCCTTTTTCCACCATATACGAGCTCAGCATTGGATATTTCGATTACCATTGGATTTGTCACCCGCTGCCTGTTGTCCACGGCTCCACCGTAGGTTGGTTGGTTCAGCCTTTTCCACGCTCGTTTGCTTCCCTGCTCCCTTGTCGCGTTCGCCAATCATTTATTGCATGTTTAGCGCGTCCCAAGACCAGCCCAATCGTTCACATCACTGGCCTAGATCATGATATGCACCGCTCTGGATGGCTCTGCCAGGATTGTGAGACACAGTCATTCCACGAGGCCCTTGTGAGGGAACGGGGAAAAATAACAAATTAGACCCTCGGACTGCTTTTCTCTCTTTTTCTAGAAAGTCCCGCTCTTATCCTTAACCTTAATTCCCCCTTGCTACTACAACACAATCAAATCTTCTCCTTGCAGCCGGTATTCAAGCCTTGGGAAGGCGGGCTTGCGCAAACAATATCCACCCCAGACCATGGCCCCTCGTCGAGCAGATCTTAGGATCTCTGCTCCATTGAGTAACCCAGCATTAAGAACCGAGAGCAACCATGGCCCCAACACCTATCCTCCGCTTACTCCAATCGTTGCCTCCAGCCCATCCCAGCGCCAGGCTCATGCATCCTGTCCACCCATGCACTCTTCCCTGCCTTTCGAGCGTTCCCAGCGTACATCTTATCATAACCGCTTCGTCTCCCATAACCCACAATCTTCCGTCTCCATCTCTGTGGCCCAAACCTCGACGATGCACCGTCGAAGGGCAAGCACATTAAGAACGGTTATGCGCAAGCTATTCGGTCGCAAGCGGAAGAATGATACTACCCCTCAAAACCCGGGGTTTGGCGAAAAGGGCCATACTACTACTCCGTCCCAAAGTTCCTTAGGCCTGCGAAGCTCGAATAGCCCCTTTATTGGAGTCTCTGATAATGGTGGTACTGGCCAACCTTCAATAAAATCATCGTCTTCCCGCAAACACCTCTCTCCCATGCCTACTCCGACTGAACCTGCATTTATCGCGATCCCGATTCCCCCAGAAGAAACATACGAGGCGGAAAAGGTAGAGGAGGCAGAGGAGAAGAAAGTGGAGGACAATTCTCAATTAAAGCGGCAGTACAGGCGTCCTCGCCGAAGAGCGACGCTGCCGAGTCTTGTACTATCAACAGATGAAGCCCGAGAGTTAGCATCAAAGGTTGCGAATCAAGGCTCGGATGACGGGAGTAGATCGCCGTCACAGGCTGACGCGAAGAGCTCGGATGCTCCGTTACGGATGACTGAGTCCCAACTTAAGCGGCGTTCGAGAAGCGCGAATGCGCTCAGGGAAGTGAGAAGAGCACATCGTATGTCGCCAATACAATGGCGCCGACGGAGCGATGAGATGAGGCTTTGGAGGGCCAGTTTTTACAAGAAAATCGATCCCGATCCCATTCCCGATATGCAAGACTCTCAAAGCGTATCTACTGAGGCGAAGGACCCCACCGAGATTCGAGTAGAGAGCCTCGCCCCCAATGGCGAACTGGGGCAATTTGATTTTGGAAATTTGATGTCCAATATGCAAGAGGATAGCGATGTTGGACTCACACAGCGCGTATCTACACTCGAGGTGAAAATGATGGACTTGGAATTTGCCATTGGGAAGATGCAGGGATCTAATATATCGCCTATCCAAGCCCTCCCATCTATATCTCTTTCAAACCGAGTCAAAAACGACTCTTATGACCCGGCCTCGGAATCTCTTGCTCCCCCGCTTTCAAGTTTCCTGCGCGTTTCCCAAAGTCAGACTCACGTTCCTCCTCGATCATCGCCCACGAACGCAGATAGGCCTACTAGCACGGCTACTTTACGCCCGCACACCGCAGCAGCTCGCTCTTCACCACCAACCAGCCCATACTCGTTCACCTCACCGGGGATTTCCGTTGAACAATACAGTGCACTCACAACCCTCGTACGCAGAGAGCAAGCCGCGCGAAAACATCTCGAAAAGCAAGTTCTCCAACTCCAGCGAGAGTTGCAGCTGCTCCGAGGCGGAACTGGGCCCGAGCAGGATAGCTTTCTACGAGCGTCCAGTCCTGACTCTCCGTCCACCATGTCGTCTCAGCATGGTGTGAGACATGACCGGATGGATTCTGGGATGTGGCGACAGAATAGTGAGAGTAGCGGGGCCAGAAGCGGTAATATCTCGCTGGAGAGCTATCCGATGAAATCTGAAAGCTCCTTTCAGCGGATGAGCCCGTTTGACAGAATTATGGAGAGGAGTTAGTGTGATGGCACCTTCTTCCTACATTTTCTGGTTCTACATGCATATTTGTTTCCCGGAGGTCTTGTGAGAATACATCTCATTGAAAATTTTGCGACCTTTCTATTGTCCATATCGGCTATTTCTTCTGAGTATTACATGCTTTCATGTTATGATACCCTTGCCATGCTCACTGGTGTGATGCTTAAAGACATTTCTCTTTTGTCTATTCCTTTTTTTTTGGCTATTTCTTTCTCATGATACTCTGAGACTATCGCCTATGCATTAACATTTTCACCCATTTGCATGAAGGATAACAGCATCGTTTCTCATTCTTCGGAGGCCTGTGTTATCTTTTTCTCCTCTTTTCCCTCCTTTCACTGGCCCCCGCAACATGTGAACAATTTCATTCCGGCCCGCCTACCTAACCAATACGCTCGCAGCACGTACGCTGTTTTTTATGATTAATTGACTTAACTTATTATCCTCCCTTTTTCCAGAACGCCATGTTCTGCTGTATGTATGTACATAAGTGACAGGCCACAGGCAAATCCATGTTTGGTTGGCTGTATTTTGAGCGTCCGAGCAAACAGCCTTCTTTCCTCTCCTTGCCGCCTTCCTCCGGGTATATGCAAATATGTGTTGGCCAGGCTGCATTGGGCAGCACTTTCTAACCTCGACCAGGCTCCCGTTCATCTTCCTTGTCATTGGTAGCGAGTGCTTGACAACTCAGAGGGCACCTTTTACCCCTCCTCAACGTCAATTGCTACAATAAGGCCACCGTATCCATCTGTTCTCTCCAGATCTTCTGTTCATTTAACAAGCCAACTTTCCATTGTTAAGAGAATGAAGGGGAAGAAGAAAAAGTCGCTTAAAAAAGAGGCAACTGAGGAACGAGAAGCGAAGCAACAACCCGAGGAGCAACAGGCTTGTACGAGCGTAGAGATTGCCCACAGTTTAACAAGCATGAGTCAAAACGGCGTGGAAGATGCATGCTCTGTCTATGCCGACTATGAGCAACCGGAAACTTCGTAAGCATCTCTGCACTTATTTCTCCATGAGGAGCAGATATTAATTTGAGTGAATTGTTTAGCCCATACACCACGCCAGTTATTAGTTTGTTAATCGGAAACAGCGAGTCGGAGTACAAGGTTCATGAGTACTATGTCCGCGACACCGCTATATGGGAACAGGAGCCACGACACTTCCGTTACGGCTCAGGTTCTAGAACTTTCGCACTTAAACAAGTAGACGATGATATTGGCCACACGCTGGTGCATTACCTTTCCACTGGTGACTATCAGACCAAAAAGACGGGACATCGATGGAAGCCGGCGACCGAATATGAACGGAGCGTTCTCGCTTATCTCGCTGCGCGCACATACAACTTGGATGGCCTGGTGGCACACGCGCAAAGATATATGGAGAAACTGGGTAATTCGCCGCAGGTCACCATTTTCAAAGTTTTGAACGCCGCACGTAAGATTTATTCGAAACTTCCAAGTGACGAAACGTGGTTTTGTGAATACATACGAGATAAGATGGAGGCGGCCTTCCGAGAAGACAAGGGCGTGTTTCTTCGAACTGAATTTCTAGATGGGATTGGGACAGATGTTGCGTTTGATAAATTTTTGATGCAAAGAGCAGGGGAAATATATATTTATAAGATTTCTGAATTGGAGATCCACGTCGATGATGCTGTGGCCGCTCTTGCTGAAGCTGAATGGCGTTTAACACATCACGATCCTGTCGAAGAACCGCCTCCCGAAGAACAACCCCTTACTATAGAAGTTCCTGTGGAAGAAGAACCACCCGAGCCGTCAGCTGAGTTCGAATATACGGAGTCACCAATTCATGACGATTGTGATGAGATTGAAGCAATAAAACGAGATCCTTCCCCCGAATGCCTAGAAGACTTCGGCTGGACTGAGTGTAGTCCTCCCCCAAAGGATAAACGTAGGAATGCAAAATGCCCTCATGAAAGTTGGCTGCCTGCACCTTTGCCGGATGTGCCTGAACTACAGGAAGAGGAGGCTCCTATGCCCGATGCATGGATGCCAGACCTCGTCCCTGAGCCGGAAAAAGAGGTTGCGCGAGCTCCTGAAGCTACTGATGAATGGTTAGGACCACCCGCAAAAAAGAAAAGTAGCAAGGGGGGGAAGATAAAGAAGGGGCAAAGAGGCAAAAAATCGAAAACCAGAACAGAATCGGTTGAGTCAATCAAGCGACCCGCATCTCCGTATTTGGGACCCCCTCAGGAACAATTGGAGGAACCAATTCAAGTTAAGTTTCTTGAGGCACAACTAGATAGCATGTAGGTGCAGTTCCCAGGTTTCCAATTAACGGACTAATTATTTTTATTACTTATTCTATCAAGCAGGAGGAAATGGCAATCAATGGCATATGTGGAAAAAGATACGGATATTGTTACCAGCGCGAAATGGGTTTTTCTCTCGATGGGCGAGATTGGGCAGAGTAGCTTCTAATGCCCGTGAGTCATGACTTTTGTCCCTTTTGCTTTTGCCTTTGCTTTGGATTTTGCTGCGTTGGGTGTTTATTTCTAGCATCTTGGGTTGTGTCCGGGTTAGTCTTTGCCGGTTCAATTTGTTTCTGGCCTTGGCTCTCGCTGGCGACCTCCTCTTCGTCGTCCTCATCAGTGAATTGTATTCGCTTCCCATAAAACAGTGGCGTTCTCCCCATGGAAGAGCCGACTGCATAGCCTAAATATGCCCCTGTAACGATAGTAATTGGGTATGCTTGCCATGGACGGTCCCTGAGTTTATTAGTCTCTCTCCATACGTTTTATGTAGCAGTTTGAGAATTGACAGCCCGGAGTCCTCACCAATCCAATGGAATGGGTACCGCACCCAGCCATGCTCCAACGCCCGTTCCTACAGCGGCCCCCCAGATACTATCCACCGGCCTAGAGGCACCCCAAATTTCCCGCCAGACAGAGCCGTCCGTGCCGTGAACATAGACGAGGCTAGTTCCTACAAGGACCGACATATGTGCCGCGCAGAGTACGGTGTGGGTGATATGTGTGGTGATAGGAGCGCCAAAGAGAATGAGGAGGATGGTAAGAAGGGGAGTGCCAAGGAGGAGTGGGAGAAGAAGCGAGAGAATTGCTGGCTGCAAACCAAAGAAGTTCATAGTTAGATTGAGATAAGAAGACTGTGGAAAAAAAAAGAGAGAGAGAGGGAGAGAAGATGAAACATACCACTATCCTTCCGCCTAGCCCGCTCTCGTTATCTGCACCAATTCTCCGCTTATGGCCAGCTTTCGCCCTGTCTTTCCCAGCACCGTCCTTTCCAGCAGCGGGTAAACAGACGATTGCGTAAGCAGCTTGGACTGCACATACTGCGGGTAACAGGCTCGTTAATGTAGATACGGGATCGTGTACCAATGCCTGAAATCGAATCGCGAATCCAGAGACGATAAGTAAGGGATGAATGTACGCGAAGGTCTGAGAGGCGGGCGAGGAGGGGATGGAGATTGGTGGGTGTGAGGATGGAGATTTGCGGTGGGAGGGAGTGAAAGACGCTAGCGGAGAAGCTGGTGCGTCCATTGTGACCAGTTTGAGGATAGAGCTCTCAGATATCCGATGGATGGTGAGAGCAGAATCAACGTCTTCTCCTCGACTTTTGGCGGTTTGGAGTGAAGGGGATTCTGCCGCACGTCACCGCCAGCCAAAAGCGTCTCTCTTCAACTGACGACGAGGCATCTCTGTCTATATCTACGGGGCATTAACAGACTCCTAAGGCAAATAAATTTCATTTCACTGCTATGGCTTTTCAAACTACTATCAGATTCCCTGAATTAACCTTCATCACAACCAAATCAATCCCCGAATCGATTCGACAATCTCATGTTTGGGAGACCCCGTCTAAGGCAAATGCGTCGTGTTGAATAGACGATTTCCGGTGTCGGTGGTGCCCCGGCCGGTGAACTTATTGTCAGAGAGACGAAGGGCGACAATGCTGATACCTGGATAATGGGAGAGTTCCTGGGTGAGCCTAGCCCTGTGTGAAACGGACTGCGCCTGGACGGTGCCAGCGACAACTACAATTCGGATAGTGCCGTGGAGGTCGCGAATGCGTTGCACGAACTCCAAGATCGTCTTTCCGCTGTTTACCACCGAATCCACAAGTATTACGGTGCGCTGTCCCTGCAGATGACGGTCCTTGACGTCGCTAGGAGAATTGGCATGTAGGAACATGGCCTGTGGAAATGCGTCGCTGACACCAAATGCCATGGGCTCACCGCCGCGCATCAGTGCCACGATCAATGTCTGCGGCTCGTGTAAAAGCCTGTGACCAGTCGTGTCAAAGCCTTGGACATGCGGGATTGTACAGGCCTTAAGTCCAATGATATCGGTCAACAGGTGTGTCGCCAGATACCATCCGGTACGTTGGTGCGATTTCCTCAGACCCGGACCAGCCACAGTTGCATCACGCATCTGAGTCATGAGTAGCTTGGCTGCGCCTTTGTCTGTAGCGTGGTATATTTGAAGGTGAGGATCAGCCCTACGACGACAGAAGACGGAATCGATAAAGTCTTTCCCCATAAGGTCAACCAGAGGAAGCAAGGTTGTGTCTAGTCGTGGCGGCACACTTCCAGGAAGTAAGGCTTGGCGGGCCTGAAGTCGATCAGTTTTTATGGCATGCAACAGCGCAGTTTCCATAATCTTGCTTCTGGTCTGCTCTCTGCCAACCACGACAATCGCCTGATCGGCTTTGTGCAACATGCCCAAGTCCACCGGACTATCTCCAAAAGCAAAAACATACATCGAGTGAACGTCTTGTAAACGGGAAGCCAATGCTGCCTTGACGGCGGGCGTAACAACAATGCCATCAGCTATGCGTCCGCCACCGATGACTTTCACCGTATTAGATAGTCCAGCTCTCTCCAACACCATCTCCCAAACACGTCGTGGCCCGCATGTAACGGCAACAGCACCAACATGTCTTTGTTCTGATACTAAGTGCAACAATTCCGTGAATTCAGGATACAATACCACCTTTGATGCGACATCCTGGCATATCGCATCAAACATTGTATCGTCGGTGGACTCCTCATACAACAAAGTAGCCTGACGGAAGGCAGTGTATGAGTATGCCAACGGGCTATCGAATAATGTATTCAATGGATTCTTATCACCGGTTAACCGCTGGCAGGTGGCAACTTGTTTCCAAAACAGGGCGCCGGTATCTTCCACAGACAACGTTCGGTCAGCGTCCAAGACTAGCATTGTCTCTATCTGGCCATTTCCCTCAGCAATGAGTGCATCTATTTTGCTTTCAGCGCGAGATAGGTTGGACTTCTCGTTATGAAGTTGGAAATCGCGTAATATTGTTGAAATATTTTCCATCGATATCATATTCATGGATAAGACTGCAAACAAAATGCCATGGTTATAGCAAAGACGCCGCAATTCCGTCTTTTCGTGATGCTGCCACTTGAACAGATGGTTGACTGACACACTTGGACGACTTCTTTCTTTGTCTTCTCGACGACGTTGCGCGATCACTTCGGCGGGGACGTCCAGGTAAAGGATATGGGTGTACGTTTCCAGGTCGTTTTGAGTATAAACAGGTTGCCCAGCCTCTTCCTCTTCAGCCCAAAACATGAAATGGCCGGCAACAATCGCAGCCTGTCCATTGTCAATGCTTTCCTTCTTAATAGCGTCGATTGCACGTTGGCGCCAGTGTGTCTTTTCCTGCTCATCTAGCCCCTGGAATGTGCTGAGACCGCCAGGAACGAGACTTGAAATCATCTTGGAACCATCATAGAATGCAAACTGCTCTTGTCCAAGTTCTTTTTTCAACTGATTTAAAAGAAAGGTCTTTCCGGTGCCGGGAAGTCCGTACAAACCAACGACTATCGGTTTGTTGTCGGTCGTGGACATTGTGGTAAGCCTTAAAGCGAGTGGAAACACTATGAAATGTAGGTCGAAAATCAACAAGATGTTTATTGACAATTCTAGGACTCAAGGTAACTGATCCGAATGAACACGGTTCTGGATATGCCTTTTATAAGAAAACGCATCTGTTCAGTCTTGTACTTGGGGAAACTGTCCCTGAGCTAAATATCACAGTGAGTCAAGCCCTGATGGAAAGTTTGTACTGTGGTGTATCCCAGGGGATGAAACTGCCTGCCGGCTTGCTAGCAATGCGGCCCGGGGATGGCAACCATCCCCTTGCCAGTCCTCTTAGCATCTTCGCCTTGTGTGGTTGTTTGTTTGTCTCGATATCACTCGTGCCTCCTATGGCGTTTGTTAGAGATGACACGCCAAATGCGCTTAAGTTACCTGACCATCCTGGCACGGCAGGACTCCTATTGGCTAGATTCATGGCTGACTGCATAGATGGTCAGACTGCAAGGATGAAGTTCAAAAGCTTATGGTTGACAACGGTAAACTGCAGAGCACAACAACCTGGCCTTGTTACACAAAGTGATAGAACTATCGCTATCCATAGAACTAAGTGTGCACTACTCCGTACACTGCCCGAGCTTCTAACATACACTAAAGCGTGGCAGAAACCGGAAATACGGGCCCCGTTCCGGGAAGCAAAGTGATTATGTTTGATCGGACAGGCGAGCCCAGGTGTTTCCCACATGTTCTTTACAGCGGGGCCGATTGTTGAGAAAGACTCAACCTTCCATCCCATGTCTCCGGGTTCCTCCTTCAAGATTTCTCGTTTGTTAGGTGTGGGCGCTCTATAGCCTGCGCTGTATTTTTTCGATTTGCCCAATTACGGTTTAGGCTCCTGGCGATAATGCGTCGCCAAAGTATGGTATTGGATCGCCGCAACAGAATCCAGGTCCTACATTGTCTTCTGTTTTATGGAAGGAGAGCGAGAGAGGAGCAAACACAACGGAAACCGAGCTCCTGCGGTTATGCGAGCGGGATTTTTGGCTAGTCGTTCGATTTCATATTTCCATGACACGCGAACCCAGTTAACTTATCAGGTTGTTTCTATCCGGGCTTCGCCTTCATCCGACATGCCCCTGCAATTTTACACCATCAACCATTTTAAGGTTGTGTCGAACTTGCCAACTTACGTACGCACATACGCAGAAACCAAGTTATACGTCTACGTTTTGAAACGGGCCCAGTTAGTCAGTTAACTACCCATCCAACTCTTAGCCAGACTTGTCCCGCGTCCGTGAAATGGATTCAAAACGAACCCAGGACATGCAATCAATGACAATGCATAGTGAAATCTTGTCATTCCGTTATGAGAACTTCTAGTACCAACGCTTCCATTCAGATGACCTCTAGTCACGTCAAGCTTCCGTCTCGGACATACAAGATAGATAATTCGACCCTGCTAGACCAGTAGCTCGGAATCACCTTGTTTGGATCCCTACTCTAGGACCTTTCTCAAGCAAAACGCTCCAAATTGCCCTAGCCTATCAGCCTAAGCATGCTCGTCCGCCCAACACGACGTTCCAGAAATTCTTGGTCCCTGCTAAAGTTGTAGTTGGTCTCTCCCCGGCTGAAAGCAAACCACAAATATCATTGTACTGCTACTCATAGAAAACTGTATCAATTCTTTTTAAGGCATTTGACAAATCTTTATTATTCATTATTCATTTTTTGAGCAAAAAATCTTGGGTATACCCATCGCGTGATAGCCAAAATCTTAAAGTACATCAAAAAAAATCAATATCTACTATATTCAAATAAACAAAGCTAGCGCCATCTACGGTAGATTATGAATATAGGCGTCTACGTTTCACCCTCGCAGCAACATTCGCCTCCGCAAACGCAATATGCCCGACCTCGTTGTCTCCCCCGACATCTCCTAGCCTCACCACACGCTCCTTCAATAATCTCGATCTCGTCAACCCATCCAGGTTTGAACCACCCTTGGGAAAAGGGAAGTACTTTGCATCCCTTGTCATACTCGACACGTATCCCAATATATCGGGAATCGACGTCACGTGTGCCATAAGCGTGGACATAACCGCCGCAAGGAACATGGTCACAGAGGAAATCATAAACACAACCATCCAACCGATAGAGACGACGTATTTCATTTTCGTCTGGGTGGTTACCTTGGCAGGTACGGATCGCACTGTCTCATTATAAGGGGCCCATACTTGTTTGTCACCGCTATAGATCGATTGGATGTCATTGATTATGACTTCCGGGAGAATGCTGGGAAGCCAGTAGGTGTTGAAGACTCGCGCCAGTCGCTCGGACAAGAGATCCCTGGGTAGGTCGTTGATGGTGAGATATCTGTTGTTTGCCTGAAGTGGGCTTTCTGTGTTGTTTAAGTAGGATTCGGTGATTGTGGCGTATTGTGGATGGCCTTCGCCGCCGGATCGGGCGAGACGTTCAGAGAAATTTATTATTGTTCCTGCGTATAAGAATGGAGTGATATCGGTTGGCTGATGGGGGAGGACGCTGTCTCGCATGGCTGTTACGGCGCATTGCGGCTTGCGGAGAAGGTACGGATCACCCTGGCATTCAATGGCTGATTCGACGTACACTCTCCGTACTTTGCAGTAGGCAGCTACGCTACCAGAATAAACGCCCTGGAAGAGTATCATAGGTGGAGATGGAAGGATGGTTGCATTATTGCCTTTCACATTGCCGAACTCCCCTCTGTAGCTGCTGGGGTAGGTCACGTTTTCAATGTAATGACTTATTCCGATAGAGAATGATATCTGGCAGTGGTTGCTGCAAGCTGTGCTGCCATTTGATCCAGCATACATGCCGCCTGGTATGAGTGAGACTCGCGGAGGTGATGACACTGTGGGACGATAATGCCCAGCAGCTAAATAGGGGAATAATGTCGATGTATTCGACAACAACTCCACCCGCTTGGAGGTCGTAAAGTTCACGCAGTCGAGATCAAAATAGGATGTCTCGATGTTGAAGGTGGTGTTCCCTAACCTCGGAACCCCGGAGAGGGGAATACCGATTAGAGAAGAATAGGGCAGTTTCTCTAACCCATTAAGGTTGTACCATCCGCTAGAATTAGCCTTAACGGAGGGACCTAAGCGCGATATGAACGGTATTTTCACATTTCCCCATGGGTCGGCGGGGGCTTCTTTGGATTGAAATGGTGTTATTAATGAAGTTAGATATAGGCTGTTCAGCGATGGGATATAACTAAAAATATTACTGGTTTGCTCAAACATTGATTGCATCTCAGTTTTGAGGGATAACACCGTGGCATCGGATACCTCTGGGAGGGGAACTGTAGAAATGATACGCAGTGATGCTTGGCCGCCTATGGGCGATAACGCCCATAGAATGAACAAGCCAACAGCCAGCAAATTAAAGGAGCGGAGTAAAATCTGCGTCGATAGCGTGCTAAACACGGTTGAGCTCCAAAATAATTGTTCTACCTGGCCGAGTGAAACTCCACGCTCAAGTCGCCATGTTGCAAGGCTCCGCGTCATACGACTCATAACCGCAGAGAAGACGATGGGAAACGAAGTGACAGCCTATTAGAAAGTGGTTAGCTCTGGCAAATCCTCCAATCTCCCTGGATGTGCAAATGAGATGGATACTACACACCACTTTCATGCCCTCTTGTAATTTTGCCCATTCTCTGTCATCTACGACGTTTCCGTTTTTATCCGACGCATATATACCAAGTAGCAAGAAAGGGACGGTAGCCGTGATAGCCAACACGTCACAGAACGCACGAAAAATATGCCCACTTCCACTTCTCGTCAAAGGCGTAGGTTTCGTCGGCCATCCCTCTGGTGCAACTGGGTTCTTTACACGTTCATCACTTTCGACGAACAAAGGGTCGTAGGTGGTCGACGCCCAGGTTTTGGCATCTTGTGTCGAAGCATAGCGGGGAGACCGTTGCGATCTGGGACTAGAAACTCGTCCGCCGAGACTTTTTAACGCGGCGAGCATAACTACTGAAGACCTTGTCAGTTTGATCTTGATTGCCTAATCGATGAGAGCGACCGAGGAAGCTCCGGTAGGCAACAAGGGCTGGATTTGAAGATGCCAAAGAATATTCAGGGCAGTCTCCGCTGCTCAGCCAAAGAGATATATATATATAACAGAGAACCGCACAAAGGGCAGAGTTAGTTTGGCAAACAGACAGAATTTCCAAGAGGAATATTCCCTGTCAACTAACTTGTTAATGAACGAAGTGTTGGCTGCCGATCCATCAGCCAACAATAATAGACTAGATATATTGGACAGTTGGCTATTTGAACGTTTCATAATTCCCGCTTCTGTGTTCGAGAGCACAGGACGCATCCTTACTGATCCTTGCAACCAAATGAGGGGGCGAGATGGATGGACGGCGATATTAGTCGCTGTGAGCTTGACCCTCCGCCTTGGCGTTGGGGGCTTTTTCACTCAGCAACACCGGACGTCTGAATTGTCCTCGATTTCTATTTATATAGTGAATCGGCCCATACTTGGTCAACCAAACACTCCTTTATAGATAGATACACCGTGATCAGTGGAGGAGGAGAAAGGAAGAGATGATGCATGTCAATCTTCTGACGGATTGGATTTTCTTGTGGTGTGATACTTTGGCAAATTGCTGAAAGAGAGAATAGCAAGGCAAGGGGGATGACAGTAGAAGATTTGCAGGTGTCCGAACATGGAATGCCAAACATCCTCGTTATCATCATGAGAAACATCATCTCCCCTAACAATATGGTTAGTTAGTGCAGCTTTCACCATTATGATTCATGACCGCTACACTTTTAATATCCAAAAGCATCTCACGTGCGTTGAGAATATAATGACTTGGAGACCTGTCATTTGGCATAAGCCATATCTGACTCATTATTATCTGGCAACAAAATCTGTGCAGTATATGTACATGGTGAAATCTGCGCTAGCTTGATATTAAAATCCCGGATGCAACTACATAAAAAAGAGTCATGAGGGGTGCACATACGGAGTAGAGGGAGTTAGATATGAAACCCTGTGTTCATAGACCTACAAGATCATGCCGTTTAACTTCTTGTGTCAACGACACATCGAATGCAGTCTCCAGCCTTCATTTGCTCAAAAGCGGCATTGATGTTCGCCAGTGGCTCCCGATGGGTGATGAATTCGTCAACTTTGAGGTCGCCCTTGAGATAATCGTCGACGAGATCAGGGAGCTGTGAGCGACCTTTGATGCCACCAAAAGCACATCCTTTCCATACACGACCGGTGACGAGTTGGAATGCTGCAAATACATTAGCTTCGGTCCAAGTAATAGAGGGATTGCATATATATATATAACTTACGTCTGGTGGAGATCTCCTGTCCAGCAGCCGCAACACCAATAACGATACTTTGGCCCCATCCCTTGTGGCACGCCTCGAGAGCGGCGCGCATGACGCCAACATTGCCGGTGCAATCGAACGTGTAATCGCATCCACCATCAGTCATTTCAATTAAGTGCTCCTGAATACTCTTGTTGCCCAGCTTGGTAGGGTTAACGAAGTCGGTGGCACCGAATTTTCGAGACCAGGATTCTTTAGAGTCGTTGACATCCACTACGATGATCTTGCCGGCCTTGTTCTTTACGGCACCCTGGATCACAGAAAGGCCGACACATCCGGCGCCGAAAACAGCAACAGTGGAGCCCTCTTCAACTTTGGCTGTCACTACTGCAGCCCCGTAGCCGGTGGTAATACCGCAGCCTAAAAGGCATGTACGATCCATAGGAGCCTTATCGGTCACAGCGACGACAGAGATATCGGCCACAACAGTGTACTGAGAGAATGTCGATGTGCCCATGAAATGTAACAGGTCCTTCCCTTTGCACTTGAACCGACTTGTTCCATCGGGCATGACACCTTTTCCTTGAGTAGCTCTGATTTTACCGCACAGGTTTGTCTTTCCAGACTTGCAAAACTTGCATTCTCCGCATTCCGGTGTGCTGTGCGCGGTGTTAGATAAACTTCACCGTGTTTGGAGTAGAGTTGGACCCTGGAGATTCCATACTAAAGAGCGACGACATGATCGCCAGGTTTCACCGAAGTGACGCCTTCGCCGACCGACTCCACGATACCTGCACCTTCATGGCCGAGAACGACCGGGAATGCGCCTTCGGGGTCTTTTCCGGAAAGAGTATATGCATCTGCAAACAAAATCAGCGTCTCTAAGTCATCTGATGGCCGACTCTAGAGTCTCGCATTACCTGTATGGCAAACACCGGTATAGTAGATTTGGATTCGAACTTCGTGGGCTTTGGGAGGAGCAACTTCGACGTCTTCAATGGATAAAGGTTTACCAGCCTCCCAGGCTACCGCAGCCTACATTTGATTAGCTGTTGTGGCCTTAACGGATATATTTAGGTAGCGATGGGAGTATCGGAGAATTTGCAGATCATGAGAGGGTAAGGGACATACTTTGCAGGTGATAGTCTATGGAATCGTCCCCGTTAGCCGACTGTTAATTCTGAACCGATAGTTGATGAAGAAATTAGCTCACCTTTCCTACAGTATCGGCCATTGTGAAATAACTGCTATGCCTTGGTTCAGATGTTGATTTTGACGTGCGACTAGCAGCAGTGATGATGAGATAAACGGAAGAGAATTGCAAGGGGATTGGGGATTCGGTGGACAAGAGCTCGGTTTTATAAAATGCTTGACACGACCGGATGAGAATGAGGAGAAACCAACCGAGAGGGGAGTAGACCCTGTACGACTAGCAACAAGTGGATGGCCAGACAGGATATTTATTCTGTTTCGAGACAGCGGTCTTGGTTGTCTTCGCCGTTTCCGCCGTGAGGAGGGGCATTGAAGGTGGGGTTTTGGCTTCGGAGCTTCGCTGGTGAGGGGGAACTTTCTTGTAACTCAACTCTCTCTCTCTCTCTCACCAGTTTAGTTGACGAAAAGAGAGCTGCTTTTGACTACAATTCGACACGCTGCACAACCAATTGCTTTTTACTGTTCGAATCTCCTGGCGAATTCAATATCGATCTCGTTGAATAGTGTATTTCCAGAGCTTCCGCGTGCCATTCAGCAACCCATCCAGAGACCAACTCGGTTTCGAAGGAAAAAAGGAAGTCTAGAGCTCCAACTGATATTCAAATCTCAACCAACAACTACCTTTTTTTCCCCGCACATCGACATCCACAGGCCTTGCTGGGACGCATTGATGTGGAGGACATCTTGCTATGGATGACTTCCCTGGAAGACCGTAGATTTCTAGCTCAAAAGTAGTAATATTTGCAGATGGGGGAGTCCTAACATTATTGCACAGGAAATAGAGAGACCTGTACACATGAAAGAGCCATTTTTACTCTGTAGTCCGGAATTTCAAGATTCTCATGCCTCGGAAGGTACTCTGGATTTCGGACAATTCTGCTCTCAAATTGGGTTTCTAATACAGAGACTTCGGTTTAGATAACAGGCACCCCATTGACCCTCTTAGCAACGCAAATAATAATCGGTTTCGGCCATTAAACTCTGCAGATCCAGTATTGTTGACGGGGGCCCGAATAGCATCATCTGCAACCACAAGAGTCGCTGCCTCGTTAATATGGGAAGACAGATGCGAGAGAACTAACTTCCAGCCTTGTCCGGTCAAAAAAAGTGGTCATCTCCTCGTAGAACATCGACTCATAACCGAGCACAAAGACCGTTGACGGCCACAGAAACTGACGGGACCGCAAGCGACAAGGAAAACAACACGATCAAACATAATTTGGTCTCTCTAAACCCATTGGAATTCGGTAGGTAGGTGAATAGTGTACAGTTACAGTGCCGTTTGGGATATATTCCGTTCTTCCATTTCATCCGATCCAAACCAAGAAACACGAAAGCACACAGGCAGCAACCCAGAAAGCCCCGAAGAAATGCAGAGAAACAAAAACGGAGAAAAACAGGATTCAAGTTAAAAGTGTGCAAGAGGCGGTAATAAAAAAAAGCAGAGAATTTCGTGAAGGTCCTTTTTATCTGCCTGGGATCTGGCCGGACTGCATCATGGCATTGCCTTGTTCCTGGAAGCGTTGATTGACCCTTTCGGCGGTCTTCATGAATTTATCAAAGCATCGGTTGACGCAACCTTGCTCTCGAGAGATGAGGGACTTGGTTGTGAAATCGTTAATACAGTCTTCAAAGCATCGTGAGACAATCATCGAATAAGCCTATTTGTTTGCACCGGGAAAGATTAGCTCGGTATCTGGATTGGCGAGGTCGGCCAATGGGTAGGGAATTGCATTACCCCCATGAACTCCTTGATCTGCTTCTTCTCCATGCGCTTTTGGAGCTCTTGCTGCTCAGATGCTGTGAGTCTGCAACGTATGGTTAGCTGGGATCGTTAGCTCAAGAGTGAAAGGAAGGACGCGTACCCGTCCATGACTGCTAGTGAGTATATCTATATTGAAAGCAGTTGTCCTTTCTCTAGTTCTGTTTTCAAAGTCGTTTTCTCGTTCTCTCTCTCTCTCTCTCTCTCTCTATCTCTTATGTCTCTGGGTCTTTTGGCTGCTTAGTTTTTCGACAGCTTCTTCGGCACAATATTGTTCCCTTTCCGGATGCACGTGATGAGCAGCCCCCAAAACGGGCAAGGCAATCCAGCAGAATGGCTGCTGCTGATTGGCCAGGAGGCAGGAGCCGTTCTTCTGATTATTCATTCCTCAACTCTCACTTCTCTCCCTCTCCCTCCCCTTCTTCTCTCTCTCTCTCGACTTCAGCTCTCCTCGTTGTCCTCATCCTGTCCATCTTCTGTCATTTCAATCTAATCTCCCTCATTCCCATCTCTCCCTCCACGTTCATCATGACCGATCACTGTCGCATTTAGTTACTCCGTCACCTCTTTTCTTGGTTCACCTTGTTTCGTCTCCGTCTCCACCCGCTGCTGTGGGCTTGAGGCTAATCGCCGCCGTTCGTTCTGGAACTCACAACGACACTCGAACTCGAACTCTCGCTAATAATAATCCAACCTCCTCCTCCTCCTCCGTCTCCCGTTTGGTAGCGCGATTCCAGTCCAGAGCATCGTTACGCCCCCCCAATGCCAGCTCGCTCATCCATGATTTCGATTTGCGGAAATACGCACCTCTAACACCATCCAAACCCGTCCGCACTCATTGCCACAATCTAAACCGCTTTCTTTGCGTCTCTTGTCTGACACTTGTCCTGCAATCTCCAGTTTGTCCGCGCTCACACAACTCAGCCTTATCCAGCCGTTCGTGTTACTATTTATTTGCACTTCCACTCTCCATTCAACTTACTCATCCACTCTGTTTCAGCCAGGACGCTCCGGACCTCCTTTGTTTCTTGGCTTCTTCTCACTTTCATCCCAACATTGAGGGCTCCGGGTACTTCAAAACTGTCGAATTGTGCACATATCCCTCTTCGAGGGGCTTACTTCATCTACAAAAGACATCACAGCCATGGCGAACGCTCAACAGAACCCTGCCTCAGCATCTGCACGGCCTCCCGCAGCTTCAATACCAGCATCACCCTTGCCTACAGATGCCCCTTCTCCTCCCTCGAAACGAGATTTGGCGTCTTGGTGGAAACAATTCAAGCGGAATACAAAGAAGGATGAATCCGGTATTTTCTAGCTCCTTCCAATTTATTAATATCTTGCGCTACTGCATCCTACATGTGCATAGGCTATTGTAGAACATCCTTCGCCTAGCATCTTATTTGAAATGCTCGGATTTTTGGCAGCACTGAACTGACGCGGCTTGTTACTGTAGTGCCCCCCGCAGCTGGCATTTTCGGTGTCCCTCTCAATGTTAGCATCAAATACGCGAATGTCGCCATATCTCTGACGGGTGAAGATGGAAAAGGCTTCGTATACGGCTATGTTCCTATTGTGGTGGCTAAATGCGGGGTATTCTTGAAGGAGAAAGGTAAGCTCTCGTCGCATTTCCAATGTTCAAGACTTCTCTCTAATATCTTTTCTATCCCCGTAGCTACCGATGTCGAGGGCATCTTCCGCCTTAACGGTTCCGCCAAACGAATCAAGGATCTACAAGAGATTTTCAATTCTCCCGATCGATATGGAAAAGGTCTCGACTGGACCGGATATACCGTTCACGATGCCGCGAATATTCTACGTCGATATCTCAATCAACTCCCCGAGCCTATCGTTCCACTTGACTTTTATGAGCGGTTCAGAGATCCATTACGGCTCTCCCCATCGCAAAGTCAAACCAGCGGAGGAGACGGACAGATTAACAACTCCGTTGTTTTCAACCGTGAAGAAGCCGTTGCGGAGTATCAGCAAATGATAAAAGAATTACCTCCTTTAAACCGCCAACTTCTTCTTTATATCTTGGATCTACTCACCGTCTTCGCGTCCAAGTCCGACCTCAATCGAATGACAGCGACGAATTTGGCAGCGATATTCCAGCCCGGGTTGCTCTCTCATCCTAACCATGACATGTCGCCACAGGAGTATAAATTGAGTCAAGACGTCCTTGTTTTCCTTATCGAGAACCAAGACAACTTCTTGTTTGGCATGACGGGTACAGCGGCAGATGAACAAACCGTCAAAGAGATGCAGGAGGGTATATATGCACATTCACCAAAATCCGGCGTACGTCGCTCGGCGTCGAATGCTAGCGGCGGTGCAGATAGTCTCCGGAAGTATGAAGCGTTACGGAGAAATGTATCTGTATCTTCAAGGAATTCTAAAAACTCGGGTGGCAATGTTACGAATCCGACGACACCAAAATCCATCACCAGTTTTGGAGTTCATCGAAGCAATACTGTCCCTTCCAAGCGGCCTCCAGCCCTTTCTCCAAATGCATTCAACCGGTCTCCACAACAATCAAATCCTCCAACCGGTGGATTGTCACCGTCTGCCTCGCCCCTTCTAACGTCACGGTCGCAGAGTCGCGTTCCATCAATGGAAATAATGAATGAAACTAGGGAAACTAAAGCGGATATGCGTATCGATATCAACCCTTCCACATCTAAAACTGACGCTGATATGCAGCCTCAACAAAACATGGCGGACGTCATTAATTCCAAACCGATTTTAACTCCCAACAAAGAACGTAAGCTAGCGTCGCTTTTCGCATGGTCAAGCCCACCCGATTCAGACGGCCGTCAGCCGAACAGGCTAAAGAAAAAACGTCGGATACCAGGGAGTGCTAGTGAAAGCGCACAAAGCTCAACGCAGTCACTCCAGAATCATACAGATGATATTGGATCACCACCGCCGCCATTGGTACGAGGATTATCCGACACGGATTTGGATCAATCTCATGTTTCGACGCCGAGGCTACGCACTACAAGTAGTATGGCAACTGCGATGATCGCCGCAACAAATCAAACTAGTTCCGAGGAGAAGCCGTGTCACCAAGTAGCAACGGAGAGTACCCTGAAGTCAACGCTATCTCGCACACCGTCGCCTTCTCTGAACTATATCACCGACCAATCAGACTTGGAGCATGCTGACGAGAACACGGATAAGAAGGAAAAGCGGCGAAGCTGGCGGTTTCATCGGTCATCAAGACGATCTGGTGAACCAGCTTCTCTCAGTATGTCCCCTCCAGCGCCTGTCGGGTCTCACACCGGTGCCAGTTTCAGCAATTCGTCACTCGCAAGTTCGATTTTACACGCTCAAATGCCGTCAAATGACACAGCACAAGTCAATAAGGAGAGCTCGTCCTCGACCCTACCGTCTCAAGCATCCGATATGGCCGGCAGTACCCAAGTCACAAGTCCGCCTATCACCAAAGACCCTGTGGACGAAGAACGAAAAAGCTTTTTCAGCAAGTTCAAAGCCAAGGTCTCCCACGTAAAAGACGGCATGAAAGACAAAGAGCTGGAACATGGACGAGCCCAAAGTCCCCCCACTTCCGATAACGATAGGGCGTCTTCGCGTACAAGCCTATCTTTCTTTAGGGATAGTAAAACCAATCGCGGCCCTTCGCTTGACCTTGCGAGAGAGCAACCTTTTGGTAACCAAGATAACTTTGCCGTATCTGCTTTTCCGCCATCATCTTTGCCTTCGGGACCATCTCAAATTCCTGCAATCTCTCCAGCGCTGGCCGTTCCTCAGGAGCATACGACCGTGGATGCTGTTACAGTTCTACCAAAGGTTGAAGAGGAGCCGTCTCAACCGGAACCAGTTACAGACAAGCTAGTGGTCACAACGGAGCCGTCATTACCTGAGACAGTTGTTGATAAACCAGTGGAAGCAAAAGAACACTCTTTGCCGCAGACACTACCGGAGACAATTGTGGATAAGTCAGTGGAAACAAAGGAGCCGCCTAGTTCTGTGGCTCAAGAACAAGGTCAAGAATCTCTAAATGACGTCCCTGAAGTTTCGGCCATTGTAGAGGGCTCGAAATCGACCTCTGATGCACATCTTGAACTACTCTCCAATGAAGTCGCTGAAGGGTCTGTAGCAACTGACCCTGGTTGTTCCACTGAGCCACCTATCCAGCCAACAACCAAAGGACTGGCTGAAACATCAACTGGTCCATCTGCGAAGGTAGTCACGGAACCATTTGTAGAAGCAGCGACTGAATCTTCCGCAGAACACTCAAATAAAGCGGCAACTGGAGAGAACACTGAAGCAATTTTCGAAGAGGCATCGAGCCAAACTAAGCCCAGTCAAGTAACACCAGCGCAGGATGGAGATCCGTCCAAACCCGAAGTGAAACCAGAAAACAAATCGCAACCGACAACGTCCTAGACCTTTGGATTTAATACGCACTTATTCTTTTCTTCATCGTATTTGTGGCATTGCTTGAATGGCTTTGTATGTGCAAGTCGTGATTTGTACCTTTTGAATTGTCTTGTCTGGAACGGGACGATTGGGATTCAGCAATTATCTGTGATAATGGGAGAGATCCAACAGATTTCTCAAGGATTGGCCTGGGAAGGAACTGGATATAAGGACTTATAATAAATATGGGCTTTTTTTCGTTTGTTGTTCTTTTTTTCCTGTTTTTTTGAGGCAATTGGAGGACTTGGGAGTACGACATTTTCAACCTGGGATGTTGGTGAATTGGATAACCCATGTTTTTCTGTTTGCATGTACTTTAGAATTCCCCCCTTGGGTAAAATTTTGAGTGTTCTGATGGTCTTGGGGCTTGGAAGAGGGGTTTAATTGTTTCCATTCTTTGTAATTATTGTATGTTGTTTAATGTTAATGTTTCCTTCTGATATCCGAAGATGAATAAAGACAAGAAGTGCTTCTGGAGCAGGAGAAGAAATAGAAGAAGAACAGCACATGAAGCAAGAAATTTGCAAGAAAGATGGATGTAGGGAAGTAATTACATGGTCATACTCCATCCGACGATCAAACTCGCCATCACAGTTAGGGCAACGGAAAGGTCTTGTCTAGAGGCGGCACCGTCAAACTCAGCTGGTGCTGAAGTGGAAGGGCTCCCGGACGTTGGGGCCGAAGTTGGTGGTGTAGTCGGTTCAGGTACGCCGGGCGGGCAATGCCAATGGTCGCCATGTGGTTCACATTCACCAACTGGAGGTGGGTTGGTTTGGGGTGACTCCGGTGGAGTAGTTGGCTCTGGAACGCCAGGTGGGCAATGCCAGTGGTCTCCATGGGGAGTGCATTCACCAGGGGGGAGTGCATTTGTGGGTGATGAGGATGGTGGAGTCGTGGGCTCCGGAACACCAGGTGGGCAATGCCAGTGATCCCCATGAGGCTCACACTCACCAGCAGGCGGCGTATTTGCTGGAGGTGCTGAGCCTGGTGGTGATGTTGGTTCTGGAACGCCGGGCGGGCAGTGCCAGTGGTCGCCGTGAGGCACGCATTCACTTGGTGGAGGATTTCCTGTTGGATGGGATGGAGGAGGAATAGTAGGTTCTGGAACACCAGGGGGACAATGCCAATGGTCGTCATGGGGCTCGCACTCTCCTGGTGGAGGATTCATTGTAGGTTGCGATCCAGGTGGTATTGTTGGCTCGGGTACGCCTGGTGGGCAGTGCCAATGGTCACCGTGTGGTTCGCATTCACCTGGTGGAGGATTGCCCGTCGGGTGGGACGAGGGAGGGGTAGTAGGCTCTGGCACACCCGGAGGACAATGCCAGTGGTCGCCGTGAGGCTCGCAAGTGCCTGGTGGACGGTCGCTAGTTGGATGTGGCCCTGGTGGGGTCGTTGGTACGGGAACACCAGGAGGGCAATGCCAATGGTCTCCATGTGGTTCACACTCGCCTGGCAGAGGATTACTTGTTGGAGGAGATGAAGGAGGAGTTGTTGGCTCTGGTACACCAGGAGGACAATGCCAGTGATCGCCGTGAGGCTCGCAAGAGCCTGTAGTGGCTGGCAGAGATGTCTTCCCGGAAGGTGGCGTTGTGGGTTCGGGGACGCCTGGTGGACAATGCCAGTGATCGTTATGGGGTTCGCATGTAGCCGGCAAAGAAGATTCTGTGGCCGTTGGAAGTGGTTGGCAATGCCCTAGCGCGGTCAGCGAGTTCCCCTGCTAGTGTTTTGAAGGATCAAGGTGGAGTAAAGCTTACAATGGTCACCGTGTGGCTCACATGCGGAGCCGGTTGGAGAGGGCGGAAGAGTTGCAGTTGGCTCACATGGGGCCGTGAAAGTTGTCACGCCAGAAATGAGCTTGTATCCCGCTGAGGTGAGGGCGTCCGAGTCGTAGTAGCCATATGCGGTGATATATCCAGCTCCAGGAAACGTGAAAGCAGTGGTATGGACAGGCACACGAGTTCCGGACAAAGGGTCGGTGCCGTATTCAGCATCCAGCGAGCTCTTGAAGGCACCAAAGTCAGTGACGGTGGTAGCAATGCCCAGCCATGAAGAGGTCGTTGTGCAGAACGACGTGCAGTCCCAGTGGTCTTCATGCAAGCTGTCAGAAGTCAATTAGCCGAAGAGTCCATGTTTCATCAAGGGGGACTGCAGGACGTACGTGCATGAAGCTCCCGTAGGAGAGGGTGGTACAGTTACAGCCCGTGGATAAGCCAAAGCTTGTCCATGAAGGACTGATAAGATGGACGCAACCGCCCAATGGTTGAGATGCATTTTCGGGTCGCGGAGTTCGCTTCGAGAGAGGATGACAAGGAGCTTTGGTTCCACACGATTGCACACGGCATAATGGCTGTATTTATGTCTGCGCAACTCGCAGCCATGTTGCGAGCCTCCAGGGACGGGATTAGAAATGCGTGATCATTGCCTGTCTATCTAGATGGACCGGTGAGCTTGGCCTTCACATTGAACAGACGGCCAAGACACGTTATCCCGCGGATTTGAGTACCTTCATCGACCAACTTAGCGAGCTTTGACTGAGCGGAACATTCAAAAAGAAAAAACACACAAAAAGAAACAAAACTGGGACCTGGCGGCCATGTGCCGTTTTGTGACTCGGGAAAATTCCCCGAGGGTCCTCACCGGGATGCCAACCGCTCTCGCATTTCTCTATCCAGCAATGATAGCGGGAAGCTGTGTGTGTATGCAGGTGCCCTTGGGGTCCTCATCTCCTGCTCTCCATAGAGCATAGCCAAGAGGTGAGCAATCGTGAACTATCAGAGACGTCGAACACGGGAACAGAATATAAAAAGGGCCCTGGGGAGCTCACTGAAGAATGCAGAAAGCCTCATCGACGAACAATCGCAACAGTCAGACAAGACGAACCAGTTCAAACCAAACCAATCTATCCATCCATTGTGACATCATGAAGCTCTCCGTCTTCACCGTCCTCTCCCCCCTGTTTGCCTTGGCCGTGGCGCACCCGGCGAGAAGCGGTAGCCTAAATGTCCTAGCATGCCAGGAACCAACCGGCTGTACTCGAATTGGCGACGCGAGCGCCTGCGAATTCTGCTGTGACAGCACTCCGGCCGGCTGCCATCTACACGGTCCACCGTATGAAACCTGCAATGGCAACATGGGCATTGTTGTCCACTGCGAGCCTCACTAAGCGAGTGGTAAGTTTGTAGAAAATTGTGGCCTCTTTAACGTTGTACTGAGTACTAGTTAAGGCTTAGGTCGCGTTTGTCTTCTGGTTTTGCAACCAATTTTTGCACCAAAAAGCCATGGCTATCGAAGGAATCAAGTTGCATGGAACTGGGATTATTCAACATAGAACTGGCACCAGGGTGACGGTGTTCTGGAGATAGTTGTTTATGGCGTGATGAATTGATGAGTGATAATGTTATTTTCGCGTTCTCGCGTTCAAAATATTTTCAACCAAAGTCCTGGCCTTGAGTGATCATCATACCTTTTGGGGCAAACAATGGACCTCCAGCTAGTTTGCCTACGGGAGTTGATGGAGTTTGACAGAAGCGGGATCGATGATAGTAACCCTCAGTCTCAGGCGATATTATATTTTAAAACTAGAAGTTTTTCCCACAAGCGAGAGTCAAAACCGCAATCTATCGCACAGCACTTCAAATCAGGGTTGGGGAATTCCTGTCCGAACATGAGCCGTCATTTACTTTGCAGGCTTATACTAGTGCCTAACTTATGCGTACAACTGCTGATTGCCTGCACATCTGGGATTTGCTTCTATTGTGTAGACACACTTGGTGGCAGGTCTGCTGCGTTTCTGCCCCATGCGCCCTCATTCTCGCCCAATGTGATTTCTAACGTCCCGCCTTGGGTGAAGAACTCATGTTGAATCCAATTCTTCGTCCAAACCTTCCCATCCCGGGTGACGCTTTGGATATATATGCGTTTGTAAGTATGATCGAAATTGACGTTTCGAATCACAGCCTTTTTCCCTGTGAGAGGATGTGTAATGGAAACCTCCTCGAAAAATGGCGGAGTGATCAGGTAGATATTAGTGCCATGAAGGGGAAACAAACCAATCATGGCGAAGGCGACGAGAGCTCCCATAGCCCCGCCATCATCATTTCCTGGAAGCCCATCGAGCCCGTCGTGGAACTTTGAAGGGATATAATTATGCGCCCACTTGGCTGAAAGGGCGGGCCTGCCTGCAAAGTGGAATTGATAGACTGACAATATGGAAGGTTCGTTGCCCATATCCACAAGGTTGTGTTCATGGAGGAATGTCAGCCGCTCAACGAACTTATCCGCTCCGCCGAGCTTGGTGATCAACTTGGCCATATCATGGGGTACGAAGCTATTAATGGAGTTAGTGAACCGCAAATGCAGAAATAGAGGAAGAGGAGGGGAGCAAACGAACAAAGTATACAACCAGGAGCTAGCTTCATAGGTGTCGGTGCCATCCGAGGTTAAATAGCACTTGTTATCGAAGTTTATAGGGCTGCACAGCGTGGGATCTTGGAATGCCCATTCTCCGTTAAGAGTTTTCGCTTGAAGAAACCCGGTGAACGTCTTCCCATCAACGGTCGACTCCTGGTCCTCACGAAAAAGGTTTTCCCAGTTTGCAGACCGGGATAGGTATTTGTGGTATGCGGCAGTGTCATTCAACTCTTTCGCAACTTGAGCGATGCAGTAATCATCAAAGGCGTATTCGACAGTTCGTGAAACACTCCGGGTACAAAGCCCTGCGCCATCGCAATCGTCCTTTGCTACGTAATGCAGGTTCTTCCAGCTGTAAAGGCCACCTCTCCCTTCCACTCCCCAGTCGAAGGGCTGTTCCTCTGCATCCTTAACAATGGCATTATACGCCACATTCCACTCTATGTCAGGGATATTCTTCGCGAAAGACTCCGCAATAACTACATCTGCATTCGATCCTCCTTGTGTGTTACCTTTGCACAATGACATTCTGCAATCCGGAAGCCACCCTAGGTGTCGGTAGGTGTCCAATAGGGAACGAACCATTCGAGACTGAGCCATAGGATCAACTATTGTCAAGAACGGATGGGTAGTGCGAAAGGTATCCCAGAGGCTGTTGGTATCGTCAGCACTGTTATTACCCAGCGATGCTCGGGTTCACTATCGTATTCTTATAGACCTTCTGCAATGCCATTTCAAAGCGATGTAAACCTGAACTTACCAGTAGAAACTATCAAAGTACGGTTCTCTACTGTCCCAGAACGGATTTTCTCCCGTGTAGTCCTGGGGACTTATCATTGATCGGTAGAAACTGCTCCAGAAGATGGTCTCCATCTTCTTCTCGACGCCGCCAGCCTTTACTTCAATCACGCTAAGTTTCTTTTGCCAAGCTTGTTCTGCAGCAGAGACTGTGGCATTAAAGTCGGACTTTGCTAGCTCCTTCGCGGCATTTTGACATGCTTTTTCAACGCTAACGAAGCTAACGCCAACTCGAACCAGAATTTGATTATTTGTAGGAGGATCGAACTGGACGAAGGCAGCAGCTCCATCTCTGCGCATGGAATGAACTTTCGCTCCGGGGAAGTCAGCACAAAAGTATGCAGAATATCTCCCTTCGCCAAAGCTAGGCCGGAAGAGTCCACTGGCCATTATACGATGGGCCTGTGTATCCAGACCGACATGCGTGTCTTCATCTCTCGCACTTGGATCGGTCAGTGAAGTAAGAGAAGCAGCTATGACGCGAATCACCGGTCTTGAAGATTTAAGTATGCGATTTCCAGCTTCTAGAGGCGCTTGTTCTGGTGGAGCAAAATCAAGCTGCTCAGACTGTCCGGGGCTGCCAAATGTAAATCTATACAAGGCAGCATGGTGCGAGGCCGTCATTTCAGCGTGGGTTGAGCTATTTTGGGACTCCAGTAGATGCACGGAGAAGTATCCGGGCTTAGCAGTCACTCTCTCCCTATCCCAATCTAGTCCTGATTCGGAAGTCGTACACTTATTTATGTCATCATCCTGGCAGCCGCTGAAGGGGAAAATGGGAAAGTTTCCGAGAGAACGGCCCTAGGAACATAATAGTAGCCTTAGCAGGAAATACAGAATATAGTTTGATCCGTATCTTCTTGTAAATAGACCGGATTAAATGTACGCACACCACCAGTTCCGGAATCATGCAAGTGAGAAAATCGTAGTATTCGGCGGTCCCCTGGATTAAATCCTCCCCAGTTATTACCATCGGTATCGGCCACTGCCTTCGCCATGCCTTTTGATAGTAGGTTAGCCTCATTACGAGAACAAAGCAAGCCACGGTCGCCTACCGTATGGTAAAGTTGCTCCTGGGAACACATGGCCTAAAGTGACTGATTAGAATAGCTACTCCTCTGAGCTGGGAAAAGGAAGCAACGAACCAGGCCCCTTCGTTCCAATAAGAGGGTTGACAAATTCCAGGCGATTGAATAGAGCGCCATTATCGGCGTGAGCCAAAGAATTCGGTGCGAGCAAGAGCACATACAACAGCACCTCGGTGAGACCCATCCTCATGACAGTTGTGATGTTCATGTTATTCCATTTGTTTCTTCCTCTCCAGAACATACTTTAGAAGTGCGAGCAACGTGCAACCACGACAGAGATGGAATGCAGGCCTTAAGTCTCGCTGCGTCTGGGAGATCGGTCTCGAAGACTCCAGACGTGACGCAACATCGCACTTTCCCAGTCACACGAAACACGGCCTTTCCCGCTCGCGACCATTCACGATAACTCTTTCATCCTCAGTTGCATTCGCACCAACAGGATTGGAATATTGATAGTATGTTTGCACGATGTTTTACATCTGTAAGCTCGGTAAACATCGGTACCACTGCCTTGCAGATCATCGTTTGATGCAGTCCATTTGCAAAGGTCCCATTACAAAATCACACCCAGGTAAAGAGGTCGTACTTCTTGTTCCATTGGACTTCCCAGGAGGTTGATCGACTGCTCAATAGGAGGCCTGATTTTTACCCCTGTCCCTCCACCAACTTAACAGGCAATCAGTCAGCAAGCCATCGAACACGACGGGAAATTCTGGTGTCTTTCCCCGGCTTTCCTTGGAGATAATGACGTTGCCCTCTGCCGTTGAGAATTGGGCCAGTCTTCAGGAGGCTTTGGGGGCGTTCAGGTAGTTAACTAAAGTCTTTGTGGGATGATCGACTCGGACGTCGATCCTGGTTCTAGAGTGACCACAATTCTCTTAGCATTCGAATACCTAACTATAGCAGTAGCTGCGGAAAATTACGCAAACTGTGTGCTTCAGCCGCGGTTGTGGGTAATGGATCAACGATATGACGACTTTAGTGGCGTTCTGAATGCGAAAATGTTTTCCTTCTCCCCGGAGACGTGAACTGCCGCAAACCCACCGTGAATGCGCCTCGCTCATAATCTAAAATTGGGCCTCTACAAGCCCATGTCGTTGGTGGTTATTCAACCCATATCACTCTGCAAGGGAGAAATTTAGCGATCCACGATGAGCAATGGCATCGAGGTCAATCCGGTGGCATCAACGGACTGGTGCAAAATATCTTCTGAAGCCGTTTATTCGCGAATATCGGAATGGAGCCGATGCTTAACTTGCATCCAGATCTCATTCCCAACTCGATACAGAAATGCATAAGCATAGCCGTGAGAGGTGCGGACAGTTCAAGATGACCTGTGCAAATGCTTGATAACCTTGGTGTAGCCTCGGAACTTTTTCTCCAATTAAAAGGGACACGGAAGGTCTCAAGTGCTACCTATCACGCTTTCTCCTAATATCCCCCGCTGTTGCTTGTCCTGTCGATCTACTACGTGAGCTGGGAACCTAATTTCAATCAAATCACTTCCTCGAATGATTTTGAAGGGATAAGATGCATCTCAAGGAGAGGTTTATACGAAAGTCAGAATTTGTTTTGCCTTGCGGTATCACCTCGGAAGGATGCATGAATTGCGGTCCTCGTTGAATGGCTAGCGTGATGAAAGCTTTCGAATGCTCCAACGTCCAAAGCTGAATTGCAACGTCATGGAGGATGTATGTACATCATTGATGAGCAGCGCCCGAAGTTTGAATTTTCTTGGACATTCCTATATCAGAAGCTGCAATGGGCCAGTTTGAATGTCGGCGGCATAAGATGCAGATATATTTCCTATTATCCCCTGAAATGGAAAGGTATCGGTAGCTGATCGATTAAGTTATAGACGAATGGAGGAAAGACAAGCAACCCGCTGAAATTCGCCTGAGAGTCATTGAGTTTGAACTGATCGACCAGCTGCGGGTTCTACTCCGTATCAGCTAGCCTTGGGAGTTATTGGATTCGGACCGATCAGCCAGCTGCTTAGACAACGGATAGACGGAGTTGCCGGAAGTGATATGACAGAAAAAGCAACCTGGTTACCTGTTTCCGCACTGCAGGTTGTATTTTCAGATACCATAATTGTCGAGCCAGAGATACTGCATGAAGTTGCATATCATTCCCCAGTTCATTGAAAAGTATCCCTGTTTCTGTATGAAGCAGTATCAGGAATGGTGATCACTTGTCCCAAGCTTCGCAAATCACCGCGATTCGAAGGAAAAAAGCAAGCAGTAGCAAGCAATCGCAAACGCCATCTCGTGTGGCCCACGAAGGGATGGGGAGCAGGATCGGGCGGAAAAGAGCCAGAAAAAAAAATATAAAAGGCGGGAAGTCTTCACTCGTTGTTTTGTTCTCTAGATCCCACAAAACTATTCACAACGACTTCAAGCTCTACTTTACAATCGATCAAACAAGCAAACAAAATACATCACCTCAATTGAACAACATGCGTCTGTCTTTGATTATCGCCTCTTTGTGCGCCGCCGTCATGGCAACCCCAGCCGACCAGGCTCCTCCAAGCACCAATGCTGTCTCTGCTGGACGATGCGGAGGGGTGAGTTGTGCTTTCCAAGAACAAACCCAAGGCTCTAGATAAATAGAACTAACGAGGTTTTGAAAACAAATAGCTCGGATCCGTCTGCTTCGCTTACTACGAAGGCTCGACTAGCGGAACATTCAGATGCGACTGCCCAGCTGGAAGATGCCAGAAGGCGTTCTTGACCGACAACCACCGAGCTGGATACATTTGCGTGAGTTTAAACGGTCTATAGGTGTGAATGCAGTGCGCTGATGCATGCCGTTAACCAGCGATAAATGGGTAACTTCTTTGCCCTCCGCCCTCCTGCACGTTGTTGAAGCCGGTACTGGACGTTGATGTCGACCGAGAATGTCCGCGTTCTGTTGGGGTTGCTTTTTTCGGCTTGCAAGTCAATGTATTCCGCTTCATTGATGAAATTCACTCCTTTGATAGCTTCCCAATATAACTCGCTGTCTGCAGCATATATCTCTCCGCCATATTGATTGAAAGTTACGTAGGTGTCCGTTATGAAGTAGCGTCTCGTAAATCAAGTTCGATAAGAAAGGAAGTCTTCCGGCTCCTGTATTAGGGTTATGGATTTGCGCGAGATGCAAGCGATCTACTCTTTCCACTCCGAATGTGATCCTACACTGAGTGCAGTAGGAAATACGTAGCTTCTTGAAGAACAAGGGTATCCATTGACATTGTGAACCGAGGCTGTCTACCAATCATTTTCATATCTTCATAGATCTGAACACAGACTTGCAGCCCAGGAGTTTGAGAGAAATGAATGATATTTTGTAGCTTCATCGGGATTGAGCTGAAGTGAAGCCTCAAGAAGCTATCAGGTGATCTGGGAGCTGGGTATCGGAGCATTGATGCTCCGAGCCGAAAAAGGAAGATCCCGAGGCCCATTGGGAATCATCCACTGGGACTGAAACGCACAGCCATCGTCAAAGAGGACAAATTATACGTCAAGAGGAGAGCGTTGTTTGCTGGCATTGGACTTAGGTTATCAGACAAACCCATTTGGACCCAAGAGAGATCGTGGGTATTGAGAATCCGAAGCGCGTGGAGAATGATATCCCCGACGATGACGAAGAGTTTGCTTTTCTACCACCAAGATGTGTTCTTCTCCAATGAATATAACTACTATGAGCTATCGCTCCTTTAAAAATCGTATTTTAATGGAATCTAATGCTTGTCTATCACCTATGTCAGTAACCTAGTAAGCTCGCAACCTATAGTTCGTTAGGTGTCTGCGGTAACTATCTCGGTTGCTCAGTCACTCAACAAGCCCAACCACCATCCACCATGAGATCTCTCTTACCATCCCTTCTCTCTCTTGCACCATTCAACCTCTTCGCACCATCACCGTCGCTCAGCCTCACCTTTGAACCTCATAAAGCCACAATTGACACAATCCACTCCGCGTTATTGTCAGGAAAAGCAACATGCCGCGACGTCACCTCTCTCTTCATCTCCCAAATAGAAACTTACAACCCGCCCATAAACGCCATCATCACTCTCAACCCCACCGCCCTGGACACAGCTGATACGCTAGACTCAGTTCTCAAAAGGAAGCAAATCGAAAATGAGCATCTCTTGATACTCACAGCCTTTCAAAATGCTACCATGATCACCACCGCTGGGGCGGCGGCGGCGGCTAACTTACCACCCCTCTTCTGCGTCCCCATCCTCGTCAAAGACAACATCGACTCATCCGACATGCCCACAACAGGCGGCTCTGTCGCACTTTCTTCCCTACGCCCTCTCCACGATGCGCCCGTCGTCTCTCGCCTCCGACACGCCGGCGCAGTCCTCCTCGCCAAGACAAATCTGCAAGAACTCGCTCTCGAAGGAATCTCCGTCTCCTCGCTCGGCGGGCAGACTATCAACCCGTACGATTTGTCGCGCACTCCCGGTGGAAGTTCGGGTGGGACCGGCGCAGGATTGGCGGCGGGGTTTGGTGTGTTGGGGTTGGGGACGGATACCATGAACTCGGTGAGGAGTCCGGCAAGTGCGTGTGGAGCGGTGGGCATGAGGCCTAGTTGGGGAGTTATAGATACAAGGGGCGTTATGCCGGCATCGTGGAGTCAGGATATTGTTGGGCCGATGGGGAGGACGGTAAGGGATGTTGCGGCGTTGATGGGGGTGATGGAGGGTAGAGGAGTGGATTACTCGACTGAATTGTTGGGCTTGGATGAGGAGCAGTATATTACAGATGGGAAATGGCTGCAAGGTATTCGATTTGGCGTGATCGAGACATTCTTCGATCGTACCCCCGCCGCATCATCTGATCCCGACGTCTCCGCCGTAAATAGGGTCATAGAATCCGCTCTCCGCAAACTCCACTCCGCCGGGGCCACTCTCATCCCTATCACCAACCCAATCTACAATTCCACCACCATTATATCGACAATGGACCTCCAAGTCTACGAATTCCAGCACGCAATGGATACCTACCTATCCTCCCACCACGCCACGGGCTCCCCCAATATTCCACCCTCTCTCTCCGCCCTCTACACCCGCGGAAAAAAATCCCCCTTTCTCATTCTCCCATACCAATACCCCCAAATAACCAACTCCCTCCACTCTTCTGCAAACAACGCATCCTACACAATCCGCAAACAACGCATTTCCTCCCTCCAAAAATCCATCCACTCTACATTCTCCACCTTCTCCTTCAACGCCCTCATCTACCCTCACCAAACCACCCTGGCCGTTCCTCTGTCTTCGCCTTCTCAACGTGGCAGAAACGGTATACTTGCTGCCGTCACGGGCTTTCCTGCTATTGCCCTACCAGCGGGATATTCGCCACGGAATTCTCGTGCTAAGGAGGGTGTGCCCGTTGGGATTGAGATACTGGGTCTTCCACTGCAGGAAGGGAAGTTGTTAGGATTGGCGGAGAGGATGGAGAAGGTGCTTGATGGAAAGCGTAGGGTGCCACCGGTATTGAAGAGCAATGTAAGGAAGGAGAAGAAGTATGTGAAAGTTCCGAAGGTTGTGCCTGATCGGAGTAATATTCCGAAGGTGTACCCCCTTGGAGTGAGATAGAAAAAAGGTGATATTTTTGTACGTGATGATCATCTTCTATCGCCAGGAAGAAAAGCGCAGACTACGGTCACATTGTTAAAAGCGTTTATTTGTTCGTAGTTGCATTTATGCATAACAATCTTAGTAGAGCAGTCGAGATACGACCAACATATTCTCGGCCACCACAATGAACATGGCGCAAAGATAAGTATGGGATATACAATACCGTAGAGGAAATTCCCCAGAAAAGGGACAACATATGAATTTTACGTTTATGGTCAAGCATGCGACACGGCCCAAGCCTCAGCGCCCTCTCTCAATCAACCAGCCAGTACCTCGCAGACAGCCAACTTGCAAACCTCGCTACTCCATGCAAACAGTACCGTAATCCTCGAATATAACAACAACGATTCCAGCACCGTCAACTCATGAATAAGCGCCCTCTCATCTTTTCCATCAACAAGCGCGGCTGGCTCGCGGTCAAGAAGTTGTTTCCATGCTTTGGGTGACCAGAGGAGTGGCGACGAACCTCGGAGTGCAAGGTACGCTTGGCCTGTCCGATTGTTTCCCGTAAGCATGCAGGATATAGCCCCCGTTTCGTCGGCGATAGAGCCGATCTTGAGTCGTTAGTGACATCTTGGCATTTGAGCTTGTGAGAGAGGTGGTATATCCAAAAAGTAGTTTGATATTCATTCCCAGAGGTATTAATTATCTCGCAGACTAGTTCTAAAAGTCATAGGGTTATGCCCGGGTTGAAACTTACGATTCGTGGATTTATCCTTAGTTCAACGTCATTCTCGCACTGACTGCATTTTCCATACGGAGTGCACGCAAAAATTGGCATATTACAACTGTGACCCTTGTCAGACCTGAGGATCCCTGACTCTTCGAGTAATTCCTCGATAGCAGGAATCAAAGCAAGCTAGCGTTCACGTACCACTCCGCGCAAAAGAGGCGGTTATTTTGGAACAACCCCAATATATTCACCTCTGTTATCATGACGCAGAGATAGCCCATGAAAACATCTAATTTTTCCCTCAGGCACAGTTCCATATATGATACGCTTCAAGTTGGAAACTGACCTTTAGGTGCAGACCTTGCACTGTATACCGGTTAATTCGAAACGCTTACGACAGTTAAGGAACGGTCGAAAGTTATACACACCGCTCATCAATGTCACCAAATGTAAACCTCAGTTTATCTCCATGTTTTTTGAAAGCCTCGACGTCGAAAGCTTCAAGCACTACGTCAACCGATGGACACTTGCTCTATCAATTCAAATATATGGACGTACCGTATTCAGGGAAGCTTTCATTCACATAAGCAGCCGTAGATCTCGCATACCTCCTTAACCATTGCGCTTCCGGAATATTAGGATCAACCTCGATCCAACTCCTAGTGGAGACGTACGCCCGCCGGCCCGGCTTCCAGACGAGGTCTCGGAGCAAGAGGATAGTTGAATTTGGCACCCATTTCCGCGCCGAGCGTGACATGTATCCCATCAAGGAAAGCATTGCCCGGCCACTACTATCTGAAATATTCACATCACATCTTTCGACGACCTGACCGCCTCTGGCGGGTTGACAAACTACTGACAGTAACTCAGCAAGCCAAATTCTACCATCCTCCACATCCAAAGTGCAAACGACGCTACATACCTTTTTGTGGCATACCCACTGCCTTGACCCACACCAGCACGTTGGCTGCTTCCTGCTCTTTTAAGCTCTGGACCCTTTCCAAGTTCATTATCTCTAAACGATCACGGTAGCCCCAGCGATCCTCCATAGTTTCCCGCCCGACGCTCCCCAAATCGCTACGCACAACCTTAACAAAACAGGAGCTGTCTTTCTCCGGAAAAACACTTGTTTTTAACAGCCTTGCGCCATCCTTTGGAGACGGCTTTACCTCCGAGATGTATGTCGTCCAGACAATTAGGAGAGTGTCCAGATGGATATCGTACTCCACGTCGAGGTACCACAAGTGAACCTTTGCTGCATTAGCCAGAGGGTTCCGAGTACAAGGGGCACAGAAGAAATGAATCACTGCTGACCATTATAGGTCCGCTCCAATCTCGCACCACTAATTTGAGGAAGCCCTTTGCAGGCCTGCTCCCATCGCTAGACTCTATGTATTGTCTATTCTCGCAATTGTAGACATTAACAACTCTAGCCACAAAATTTACATATTTTGGCCCGACGTCAAGGGCTTCAATGGCTACTTCGTGGTAGCGTTTCTTGGGTGTCCATTCGGCTTGTTCTATCCAGGCAGAGCAGCTGATTTCATCTGGGTTTAGCTCACCCGCATCCTGTCTTTTCCTTTTCTTGACCATGCCCTTGTTATAGGAGACCAAATCCATCTTGCAACCTAAGTGTAGACATGTCATTTGGGTGTGGAACAGGAAGAAGGAATGGTTGTTGCGGTTCAACAAAGCCTCGTTTTGCCCCTCTTGCCTCATTTGGCAAAGGGTGAACGGGTGAGTTTCATGCACCAAAGAGGAAAAAAGGAGAGTACAAAAAGGCAATATGGGGATACTGCTGCCAAAGAATGTGTTTATTTAGGGTTATGATAATGGGTAGTCATTAACTATCTAATGAGGGACTGTCTGAGTAATTTTCACAGAGGGAGATACAACAACTTGCATTGTTCGTCAAAGTGCAAAGCCTCAAAGAATCAAAACCGTAGCAAGAACCGACCAATCCCATCACACGCAATCGGAAGCTCGGTTGAAGAGTCTAGAAGAGCTTGTGTTCCAGAGTCATGTCGGATTCAGGTTGGAGGCCGACGCATGCACGGAAGATGTTGGTAACGGCAGCACGCTGCTTAGCCAGAGCGTTCACGACTGGGGTTCCTGGAGGAGTCAATGGGGCCTTTTGGAACGTTAGTATTGAATAATAAACGAGAGATCAGGAAATGATGGCGTACCTTGAGCATGTAGCTCAAAACGCTGAGGACGCTATGGAATCCCTTGTACTTGTCACCATCAGCAGCCTTCCAGCTGACACGAGTCATGACCTCAGCAAGCAAAACCAGGTCAATAATTAGGGGGGAGGCCAGCAAGGAGTCCTCGCAGACATTGAACATGCTGATGGTTTGATGGCCGCCAAGGAATATTTCGGCATAGTATTCGTCGAGAGCTCTCTTGCTATCGCCAACAGCAGGCATGTACTTGATAACAACTGTGTGGTCTGGGTGCTCGCCTTTCTTGTAGAGGACGTGATTAGCGGCCACCATGTCGTCGACAACGTTGGATTTGGAGATTTCCTTGGAGCGGAATTGCTTGTGAGAGCTAAGGTTCATTCCATCGTTGTTACCAAGGTGGTTGTAGCTGGCAATGGAGGTAAGCTTAATACCAGCGTTGATCAAAAAGTCGACCAAGGCTGATTTCATCTTGGTCTGTCCGGACTTGAAGTCGTCACCGCCGATGAAAGCTCCGTGCTGCTCAGCAAGCTGGATGGCACCAGGAACGAAAGTGTTCTGAGGCGACCCGTTGATGAATGGAGCGTTCTCGAGGATACATGCAACGGCAAAGACGGTGGAAGGGGAAACTTCCTCGTGGCCGTCCTTGATGGCCTTGAGGAGGCTGTCAGCCGTATCATTAACACCCGTCAAAATGTCGGCATAGCGCTCAGTGTTGGCAGTCCAAAGAACGATAACCTTATCGAGGCTGTTGGTAGCTTTGAATTCCCTAAACGTCGTATAAATACAAGTCTTATTCTTGACCAATAAATTGCACAATACTTACCGAATGTCCTTGCGGAGTTGTTCGACGTGTTCCCAACAGGCCTTGGATCCCGGAAGGACGTTATCGGCACGTTGCTCCTGGTTGGCGGCGATGAAGTCAGGATAGTAGACACTTGGCAGTGGCTTCATAGCAGCCATGTCCTTGCGGACCATCTCCTTGAGAGTTGGTTCCAGGACGGCAGCACGGTCCATGGCATCAGCAAGATTCATTCCGCTAATATCCCAACCACCAATGACAAGATCGTTGGGGTGAACCATTGGGAGCAAATCGTGGAAAGGGATGTTGATTTCCTCGGCGGTCTTGGGATCAGTGCCGAGTTTGACGGTGGAGCCCATGACCAAGGAACCGTAGTAGTTGGCACTACGTTTGCCTTCACGAGTATCCCAGACGAGGCCTCGGCGGTTAGCCATGATACCAGCGGTGACGGTGGTACCATTGTTACCACCCAAGCCGACCAACATCATGCCGACCTTCCCGACCTTGCGGTCAACCTTGAAGTTGTAGACGGTCTCCTTTGGGGCCGCAACATATTTGCCGTCTTCGGTGCGAGTGACAGCAGTAGTACGATAGACATATTTGGTATTGATTTCGTTGTCAGTGTAGACAACATCAGGAGAGTCGACCTTAAAGTGGTTAAAAGTAGCCGGAGCCGACCCGTTCACGGTGCCATTGGCAGCAACTTCAGCGTGGGGAGCCATTGTTCGTGAGAGTTGATTCGATGTAGAATTCAAAGAGGAAAGAGCGGGTAGAGATTCGAGAGGTGACAAGGGGAACCGAGTCAATGGCTTGTTGAAATTATCTCACGTAAGGTGAATCCGATGCTCCTCCACGAGCGGATGAGCGCCGGCTACCGTTGAACGGGTGGTGGCACCTGTTGGAGAGAGAACAAAGTTAGCACGCAGTTCTAGTAGTAGTGACATAACGAGGGGATCAAGCAGAGAGAATATGTTCCAGAGCTAACGAGCAGAAGCAATAGGATACTTACGAAGGAAGAAGGTTGGAAAACGTTTTGGCGGTGTTAAAAGATCACTGGAGAGTAGTGATCCGTGTTGGAAGATCCTTTGTAAAGATTTTAGGTGCTTTTGAGTTGGAAGACGAACGAGTTGAGGTTGGTGGAAGAGGAGAGAGAGAAAAAAAAGAGAGGGGAGGGGGGATTTGAGGGGCGTATTTGTAGGCGGGAGAAGAAGAGAATTGCGGTGGGCTCGCTGTGTCCAGTCGGAAGGCACGGTGCACCAAGCTCCACCAAAACAAACATCCACAATCAATCAGAAGCAAAACAAACCAGGCGGTCGGTCTTTCCACATTCTGACCAAGAGGCACAGAAGCGGATTCTCGATGTCTCCGGATGCGAATGGGAGGTTTGCTGCTTATCTTCCGGTGAATTGTCCCTTCGTGAGTTATCTGAATACGAACTGCCATTCATTCTACAAACATCTCTACGGATTAGCATGCAACGTCAGTTCAAGGTCCGATGACCATCTCCATCCCCAATAGAAGAGTGTAAATTCGAGAGCATTGCTAGCTTATCTCTCTCCTGCCACTTTTGTTGCTGTTGGATCTTCTTTCCTTGCAATGTGCACCAGCGAGAGTGAGGCATTTGGATAGTCCCACAGAAAAGAAGTGGAAACTTGCCAACACATACATCGGGAACAGTCAAGGCTCGGTGAGAACGGCATGCAGGCTAGTCTCCAATTGCTTTCGTTCCTCTCTGGATACTTGCTTCACTCGTGCTGGGGCCTCTCCGGCCCATATATCAGATAGATGCTTGCTGCTGTCATTGATATTTCTGAAGCCATGCAAACCCAGAAAACCACAGCGAAATCCCCCCTCGTTCTTCCATGCTTTTGAAATCTCGGCAAACGTCAAAAAAAAGTCACAATGTCATTGGTCGACTCCTGCATATTGAAATGTTTTCATCCAGTCGCTGACCGTACTTTAGTCCAGGGTAGGAAGATCCGAAGTGAGTGCATCGCTTCTCCAGACTCATGCATTAGCGGGGCAGCTCTCAACATTATGGCGGGGTAACACTAAACCAAACAGAGATCCCATGCATCGTGACTCCATCTCCTACATGTTTTCTTTTCCTCCTTTGGCTTCCTTCATTAGCCGGCGAAAAAAAAAAAGAAAAGAAAAAGAAAAAGAAAAAGAAAAAATCATCAAAGTCTCTTTGCTGGCCGACTATGACTTGAGGAATTGTTTGTGCGGGTACATAATTTTGAGATATTAGCAGCAATGCTTTATCCCTCAATAATACTGGCTTTGTGGCATCTCAGAGAATTAGGTCCGCTGTGCGAGCTGCCTACTTGTGGTGATCGTGTTTGCACGGATTTGCCCTCGGGGATCAGAAATGAAGCAAACTCAGCCGAAACTCTCTCGAAACGGGGAACTGACCACGCCTGATTCTTCGCAACCCCGCCTCGCCATTGAAGCTTCCGGCAATTTTGCTTCTTAAGAATCAAAGGCCTAACAGCGACCAAGAGCTTTACCCGCCGCTGACTCGAATCGCGTCAAGCAACGGCACAGGTGGTGTTTGCCTCCTGGAGGACAACATCTTTTTTCTTTTCTTATTTTCTGAGACAGAAAGAGACCCTGCATTTTTGTGTTCCATGCATATCTCCGGGTTGCACACCGTTCAGAATCACGCAAACAAGTGGTTCTTTGCGGGTCCTAATTGATCGTCGCCTTGAAATTCTTCCGGTTGTTGGGATTTGGCTCACTAATAATTCCGGTCTTGGCATTGCTTACCCCTTTTCCGGTCACAGTCAACTCTACTTTACTTGGCAGAGTAGGGAGCGAGTTTGCTTTTCAAAACAACTGGAAAATAACTATGGGTTATTTCATGTCAAATTTAGAAAAACTGGTCAAAGACGGGCGGTATGTTTTGTTGATGGTATGCGGGTGATTGATCGAGCACGGGACATGCCGATCGGGTCTCCAAGTGGGGGGGAGTCTTGGGGTCTGTCATCGCCAACACTTCTCGACATCTGAACAACGATGAACAGGAATAAATGAATGCAAGTGCCTGATGAATGTACTAGAATGGTGCGACAGTTCTTAGCCGGGATGTAACATTCCTGACACGCCTACATCCGGAAATCTTTGTTTGCATAACTTCGCGTGCCTCTCGTAGGCCCTTTTAATGTCAGCTGTATTGGGTCGGGACGACCATCGAGCTTTGGTTCCTGGGTCTTAATCATCAAAATGACAATTTATCCTCGCGAAGCCTGTGCCAGTGATAGGACTGGTGTAAACCTTTTCTTCGCTTTGAGTCTTTGTGAATATTAATAGGCCTCTTCGATGTTCTGCCTGGACAGCGTTAGCTAAAGAATGAAAGGAAAATTGGAAGGGAAGTACTACTTTCTGAAGTCGAAAGACGAAAATTTTAACAGTAGGCATCTCCCCCGTTTCTGTATCTCTGGACGTCATCTGTTGTCGTTACAAAAGAAGCACGTTGGTCCTTGGAAATAAGTGGCCATGAGCAATATGTAAGACGTGTGAATTTTAGCTGGCCAGGTGGGCGGTGTCTCAAAAGAGGTAATATAGGTCTTGTTAAGAGTATGACTGCCAATGACATGGAGTAACAACCCAGCGATGGGGTTGGGTTTCTGGTCCTGAACAATTTAACGAATCCATGAGAAATGACGTGAGTTCGATTCTGACCTCGATCACCACTTTAACTGGCCCGGCTCCAAGCTGAAGGGCGCAGAAAGACAACGGCACTCAGTACAATTAGCTCCTGAATAGGAAAGGCAGGGAAGAACCTTTCAAAGATCCCCTGCTGACTCATCCATCACCGTTTGACGACCTTGAGGGAGTTGCGGCTATTGACGCATCCACCATTCCCGGAAAATTATCTTCGCCGGTTGAAAAGTTGAGTTGACATCTTCGCTTGAATCGCTGGTCTATGAGAAGACTAATTATTATAGTTCGTTAGTTAACCCATAGCGCACCTGCGCACTCCGAGTTCCCTCTTGCACGGCTCAACGGTTTCATCTCTCGTTGCTGGGACAGGATGCGCGACATCAAGTGCGACAGAAGAACGCGCAATCAACATGGTCGGTGCTCGTTTTCATTGGCCGAAGCTCACAGGATCGGAGGAAGCTCTGACCACCTCCTATTGGCCAGAAAAAGAAAAATTATATCCCAGATTGGCCAATCAGAAACCGTTTTTCCATTCTAGGAAGTCTCCCAGAGCGCCGATCAGGGACTAGGCATAACGCTATACCCGACCTGGATTAGCGGATGAGAATCTGACTGGGGAAGTGGAGCCTCTAGTCAGGCACGGAAACTGCACTAGACCGTATCTAGGCTAGCGTCATGGTCATGCTGGGCGAATCAGGGGCCGCTAGTGGATGCCCAGACATGTGAATTTCCCTTTTTGACATCCTTCCTCCTCCGTTGCCGTCCTCCTCCTGCTCTCGTGCTCTTCTTCTCCTCCTCTCCTCCTCTTCGCCTCTTCGTCTCTTCTCATCTTAGGGTTTCTGGTCTTCATCGTTGTTTTAATATCTCATATCTCTGATGTATCTAATCTTTAATTCCTAATTCCAAGTCAATTGACCTGAGACATCAATCACATTGTAACTCTGGCTGAGAGATTTTTTCTTTCCCCCCCCCTTTCTTAGTCCAGCGACTAGGGTCTCAATGCATTGATTGACGTCGCATCCAACAATTTACATGCATTGCCCCGTATCGACGGAGCACTTTACACCTTCCCGAAAGCCGCTCCTTGGACTTGTTGTCTCCTCCCCTTTGCTCACTTTCTTTCCCTTATCAGTTCGAGGCCTCTATACTCGTGACAATACCATCGCCAAAGCTCATGATTACTCTGCGTTAACCGGACGCTCGCCTTCTGCAACCCGCACTCATTCTGCCAAGCCGATTTCTGTACAGACATTTCGCTGCCCTAACCACTAGTGACAGTATTCCAGTATCGACTCCACGTGTCGGTAGTTCCAACGGCTTTTTGAGCTTCAAGTTGTGACCTGTCGCCTGTCAGTCGTTGATATCCAGACCAATCGCGAGCCTCGCGCCAGTTCCCATGCTCCCAACGCGTCTCTTGACTTGCTCTCTGAATGACGATGGCGGGAGATCTAGGAACAGGTCTAGACGATTTTTTACCAAAGATAAAATGTTCAAACTGCCAAGCAGAGGTCGAGCTGTCGGCCATGGGGGACCATGTTTGCCAGAAGGACCTTACGGGTATGCAACACCAGAATGCAAGGGACTGGGTCATGTACTAACTGTCTTCGTCAAGCAGCTTCTCCTCCAACACTTGAACCACCAAAACAGACAAGTCCGCCGGGTAGTCCGCCTAACGCGGAATTGGACCAACTTGATGGCCCTCTCGCAAAAGTTGGACGAATGGCACCTCCGCCCCCGATTGACCCTTTTATTGCCAGTACGTTTGTTGCTTTTCAATCTATTAATTGCCCATGCTGATAGATATGCAAGACCGTCCCTTTCTCCGACTGCTTGTACCAGCATCCCCCAGCACTGGAGGCGTCAAGTCGGCATCTCCTCTGTCTCTGTCACCGAAATCTCCCTTACGTCAACCACCACGAAGTCAAACCTCGCCTTTACCGAATCCCCCTTCGCCAGAACGGACTAATATCGAGTGCGCATTCCCTCCATTCCCGAGACCTGACTCTAGAGCCAGTACAAGGCGCAGATCCAGGGCACGGACTCTTGTTAAGAGTGAAAGTGTGCAGAGTCCGCTCGTAACGAGCCCGACGGACATAACAGATAATCGCACCTATTCACAGATTGGCCAACCATTGTCAGTTTCTGCGCAAGACGACGATGGTGAAGATGAACAACAACGTCGTCGCCGCTCGCGTGCGAACAAACACAAACGAGAAGTCTCCATAGATAGCAAAAGCTTGTATCGAATGTCGGTGGCTAGTAGTCGATATGGGGAATCCATATCACGAGCTACAACGCCAGGATTTACAAACGGGTACCACAATTTCTTGGACGAGATTCCGCCCCTACCTGCCTTTCCCATTAAAGATTACACCCCAACTCCCCTCCCTCCTCCAGAGCCATATCAATTTCCTAGCAAAGAAGAATTTGAAAATGATAGAGCAACTACAACTCCACCCAGAAGTGCAACTGGCCTTCCCGGGTTTGAGCTCGGGTTTCCCATCGATGGGGAACCTATGAAACCGCAGGATCGTCATTCGCAAACGGCGCGTTTATCAACTGGTTCTAGTGAATCTGTAGCTCGGGAGCTTGAACGACCGGACTTGCAAAAGAAACCAGATCAGACTCTTGGCCTTCCGGCTTATTCTGTCGACAAGGAATTTTCCGTGTCGAACTTTGCCCGCGGACTTGGCCTTCCTGACCCATACCATACAACAAATAACTCGACCTCGTCCTCCGAGTCTTCGCCATCAGAAGCTCCTACAAGGAGCTCCTACTCTACACAGCCATCCGAACCACCCAGCGCAGAAGCCAAACCACCCCCAAGCCCCTACAAATACGACCTAGACTCACCGACCGACCCTTTGTTCCAACAAGGCCGTTTCAAACGCACTCCCACAAAATATAACCGCTTCACTGAATTTGAAGTTGAGCCAGAACAGCAAAAGGATGCACCACCGTCCATTCCTTCTCCCTCTTTGGAGTCAATTCCAAGAAAAGCAGGATCCCCTCCGTCCACTCTCGCTCCGCTAAAATCACCGGGGCAATCTCGTCGCGTCCGCTGCCGTGGTTGCGGAGAGATCATCGTAGGCAAATCGGTTGCTTCTGCTGATGGTCGTTTGACTGGCCGTTGGCACAAAGCCTGCTTTGTCTGCCACACATGTCGCTCGCCTTTCCAAACGGCAGACTTTTACGTATTAAATAATAATCCGTACTGCGGACAGCATTATCACGAGCTTAACGGAACACTATGCAGCTCTTGTGGACTGGGAATTGAAGGACCGTGCTTACAAACTGAGGAGACGGTGCGAGACAAAAACGGAAAGGAGAGAAATAAACTTTTCCATCCGGATTGTTTTAGATGCAAGACTTGTAGGATTGTGTTGAGAGGGGATTATCTTGAGTGGAACGGGGAGGTTTATTGTGATCGAGACGGACGCAGGGCTGCAGCTCTAGCATATCCACCTCCAGCTCCTAGCCCAGGACCAGGCCGCGTATCGGGATCCAATGGTCCGCCGCCTGGATACGGTCGAAGACCGTCATACAACACCTCTCGGCCTGCTGGCCCACCACGAGGGGGCCTAGGTCCAGGTCCAGGTCCAGGTAGAGGCCGAGGACAAGGCTACCCGCGTCCGGGTAATCGAGGCCCCGGTGGTCCTCCTCCAGGGCCGAGAATGAATCCTCCGAACAAAAACGGGCCCCCTCGACCCGGTAAACCTCCATCGATGGGACTAAGCGTACCGCAAGGGCCATCTGGCCCACGCAAATTCCCAGAACGGAGAACCACGAAATTCATGATGCTATGAGACACATACACACATACACACACATATATACACTCCGATCCTAATTCTCTAACTTTGATTGATGTGGAACGAAACGACTCTTGTCCACGTCCTATCTTTTCGATCGAACAATTCTATAATACTGTTTAACTCTTGTGACTTCTGATACGGCTTTGTCATTATATATCTTGTGCTTTGTTATGCTGAAGGTCTTTTCAAGTCGCTTTCATCCCTCCTTAACGTCACTGCTACCTCCAACTAATCGGTCCTGTACCCTCGAACTATCATTCCCAGTCAAGTGATATCATTTTCCTTGTCGACTTTTGCACTCTACTCTTGCCTCTTTTCTCGTCCTTGTGGTTTTTGAGTTTGGTTTATTGGATTTTGGAAAACAGGACCGTGGAAGCTAGCTTTATACCCCAATTTTTTCATACTTATTTGCATTTCTCTCCCTACATTTTCTTCTTGCATAATTATGCCTCGTTCAAATACTGATTTTTTAACTCTTACATCTACATCATCCGCTCAATCGTGGACCATTCATACTCTTATCTAACAATCAAATATATGTTTATAACTTTGTACTATGTACGCGAAGAATGCAAGCTAACTACTTCTACATTTATTTCTGCATTCTACCTATGCAAAAAAAAAGGCATTGTTTCGTCTAAGCATATCCCATCGGATCATCCATGTGGCCATCAAGTCTCTCAAATCTAACGGGATACATCAGCATCAACAACACCCCAAGCACCCAGGACCCCATTGTTGCAACGAGTGCAATTATCCTCTGTTCCAAAGTAATCTCCGCTTCATCACTCACGAATCCATCTCCATAATCGTCGTCCTCCCATTGCCTTACGATATCGCCAAACAACGCCGGTTGATCGGTGATGACTCCATTGAGTTTCTTCCTTACGCTCCAGCGCATCAACAGCTCTTTATTCACAGTCCATACAAACACTGCCTTCCCCGCTCGCCTAGCGTCCGCAAGAAACCTCCTTCCACCGCACCCCATGAGCACTTTCTGATTGATGCTAATACTAACACCGGGTATGGGTAAAAATCGGCGAGCGTATTGAATAGAAAATGTAGTAATACCCAGTGGATATGAAGGAAAGTGGTCTCGAACGGCAGAGAGATATTCGGCCTATTGATCAAAGTCAGGACAGAATGAGGGTTGTGTGCACGGGAACAGGAACGGAGAATAAGTGGGCGAAAAGGGAAGAAAAAAGGATGTCTTGCTGCGTACCGTCCAGCAGCCAAGTACCACGCGCTCATTCCATGGTCGGTGCGAGGATGAAATGGAATGAAAGGCCTGACTCAGGGCGGTTATTACATTATTCGCATTATTATCAACCTGTTTGAGATGTTAGACCGGCTCAAAAAAGGATTAGATAGACAGGCGGCCTTTTTTATGGCAAACCTTTATGTCCAGTAGTATCCACACGTTCGCTCTCTCCGGAGCAGCTATATACTCCAGCAAGTCTATAAGGCGCGGCATGGGTTCGTGTGGTGGTTTAACGGTGCGTAAAGCACTCAGATACTTCCAATCGCATTCAACAATACGCTTGTCAACCCCAAAGCAGCGTTTAAGCGTAGCGTCCTAGATTCTATTAATACAAAATATCCCCCATGCATATCGTTAGGAGTTGTGAACCCACATGAGAAAGAACGACAACTCCATCCCTCGAAAGATGGATGTCCGTCTCGATAGCATGAGAGCCTACTTCAATCGCATGCATGAATGCATTCATCGTGTTTTCGGGAAACTTTGCGCTATATCCTCGATGAGCGATAGTCTGCGGCACACTGACAAATCCATCTTTCGAGCACATCGATTGAACCCATGAAGCTCCTTCGAATCGAAGAGAATATTAGCATGGAGCCCGTGTTTGCAGTACAGAGGTGTGGCCCGGCATTTACCTGCTGATGCTGAGGAATGCGAGCTCTTGGTCGATACCAAATGGCCCGTCTCTAGAGAAGTCTCATTTTCAAGAGAGGCTGAGTACTCCATGACTGAATTCAGCACCAGGATGGAAAACAACGTCCAAGAAGCTTAGTTTAGCTGGTGGTTTCTCTGCTTCTATGATTTTGATTCCGGAAGCATCACTCCCACGACAAGACCAGTAGTTGATAGTGAAAATAACTCCGACAAGAAAGGGAGAAGAAAAAAACAATTTCAATGAAATAGAAAAAAAAATATAAACGTTGTAGAGAAGAGGCGTAGTTCAACCCATTGCCCAAGTGAAGTTCATCAGCCAGTGGAGGGTGTTTCCAGCTTCCCCTCGTCAGCAGGGAAGAAGCTAGTTAGCTCCAGTTGACGTCGGTCGAATCGCGCTCACTTTGGGCTGCCGTTAGTTAGTTAGTTAGTTAAGCCCTTGTGACTTCCTCGAACTACCGGCAGATATGACGAACAAGCGGATGCAGAAAAGAAGAACAGCAGTTGCAAAGCGAAAAGCAACTGCTGCCGGCAAAAAGACATGGGAGGAAAGGAAAGAAAAGAAAAGAAAAGAAAAACTAGCAGAACCTTGCTCGTCCACGCACATTCTCTTCTTCATCTTTTTAGTCCCCAAGTCTTAGTTTAAAAAATAAAAATACAATCAAAAAAGAACTAACGCGTGGAGTGAGCTTAGTGAAGTTCAAGGAACCTCGAGCATGAACTGCGTCGCTTGCAGTCTCCATCGCCAACTCAGGATCAACCAATTTGTCAAGTAAACCGCGCGTATTCCTGCTCTCACCCAAGGGTTGGTAATAATTTGTTAATAAAGAGGACGCTTCGTTGAGCCTGGAAAGAAGTTCCAACCGAGCTGGACGCGGAGCCAGTAGGATGGTGATACTTGGTGTGTCTCAGCGAAACAGGAGCGAGGGGGGAAACATGGACTGTTTGGAGGCGGTTTGACGGTGAGCAGCTATCTGTGAGTTAGTCTAACGAGGATCCAGCTCATACTCATCGGTGAAGGATGTGGGTTTTGTTCACGATTGAAAGGGGAGAAGACATGGCAATGGACTATTACCTGAATCTCCTGCTGGACGTTTGGCCAACGGCGGCTAGCTTCGTTTGTTAGTTAAAGCGGCCCCTATTGGGAGGGCCTGAGCTCAGTCCTCAGATTTACTGAAATTCGGCTTGTCTGTCTTCTACGGCATGGAGTCACTATTTCGCCATGAACAGGTATACGATGAATACTGCATCTAGGACAATTCAATATACAAACTGATCTGCTTGCGCTTGGTGCCTTTGCAACTCGTCAACACTCGACAGCATGGACAGAGGAAGAGAGCCTCGAAAGGATGGCTATCACCAGTGATCGAGCATCCAGAAGAAGAAATAACATCACGAGAAAGCATAGTACTTGTTGGGATGCCTTTCTCCCTTTATTTTCATGAATTATTATGAATTATTTTACCTCTTTGATGGTCTTTGACGCTCAGTGTTCCTCGGTCTGTCGGCGATGCTCTCTTTAGCGCTTGAGGCGAGTTTCAGCATCAGCCAGTTTGGGACGAGGATTCTCGAATCTTCTCTTTTGGATGGTGTCAAAAAACCGAAAGAAAAGGAGCAGACCCCTTTTTCCCATCGAACCAAAGCCATAATAGCCGCCAATCTCTCCACCGTGTGTCGCGTCTTGGTAGGGTTGCAGACATCGTGCCTTGAGGGCATGGACTGAAAAAAAAGGGACAATCGGTGCCTAACAAGCACCGCAATCTCTCAAGTCTGGTCGGTTCTTGCGCCGTACTGCCTTGTTGATAGTGGCTACGGAAAGCGTAGGGCTGTTTCCGTTGTCGAAGAGGCAGAGAAACGCGGTTTCATCAACTACCAGGCCGACGATCAACTATGGCCACCATTGGATCACACTGCCACCCACAGAGCTCTCATGTTAACGCCTCGTAGCATTGAATATCGATTTCTTTGATAACAGGGGTCGTTGGTGAGGGCTTTGAAAATGCCTTCTCGAAATATACTACCTAAGCCACAGGCTTTGACATTGGAAATGACAGAGCGAGGCAGAATATCGCATAACACCTGTCACCAGCTCTCGTTCTGCTTGATTGCCTTGCGAGGCTCGACATGGTAGCAACAGTGTATAAAAGAAGACAGCAAGCCCAGGGTGAAGCAACCTAAGAAAAAACCAGGAAGAAACATATTTTGCTACGAACAAAAGATACTACACATTGCTTTTGCCTCTCGACAATCCTCTATTTGACGAAATATTTATCTACATATTCAACTCTCCTCTCATACTATGGCACCGAGTCCGGTCAAGACCCTACCTGACTTACGACAGGTTGACAAGATCCGTGTAATTGTGACGTCTACTGACTCTGCAAACGACAACACAATCGAGAACTACTGGCTCATCTACCTCACATTAAAGAAGTCGAAATCCACGATTGCTATCGGTATAGACGCTTCTCCTGGAACTCAGAAAGGGACGCTTCAGTGGCGTAGAAGTTCACATTTGCATCCTAAGTCAACAATTCGTTTCTGGGACTTTGACGCTATTGAACCAACGACTGTTGCCCACATCGAAAGTCTTTTATATACACTCGGACGCGACGCTTATGTGATGGAAAAAGATACATACGATTGTCGATTCTGGGTGTAAGAAAAGAACCATCCCCCTTTTCGCGTATCTTGGACCGCGTGCTAATAAACATTCTTCCCTGCACTTCTAGATATGTCGTCGTTCGCGATCTAGCTCAATGGAAGTACATAGATCCATCTGTTCCTGAAAAGATCCGCAAGGTCCTGGGCTACAAGTATCATCCAAGTCGTCCAAACAAAAAATCACCGATGGTTAAAGGAGATTTTTACCGACGTCCGCTGATAAAGGTGGTGGTGGAGGACAACCGATTCGTTACCTTCAGAGTAAACGACGTCGAGAAGATCTCTCGGCTATCAGACTGGATCCGAATTATCAATAGTGATGGGACTAAACTTTGGGCCAACGATTCGTACAATCTCGTTATTGAAGAATCACAACTGTACCCACGGGACCGAAAACAGAACCGACCACGAGATTCTGGTTTGAGATCTACCCTGGGCCGATTTTTCTCCTCTCCTGCCTGAGAGAGAGGAGAGAGATAGGATGTACCGATGCACCACGTGTTACAATCTACTTCAAACTGCGTCTGTAAAGTAACATTGGAATATGCTCAGCTTTTCTTTTCTAGATCTGGCGTTGGAAGTGACATAGGCTCTTTTTCTCCAAGATATCTATAGAAACAAAATACTCTCTGCCCCAATTCCACTACGGCACTTCCTCCTTCTACACACACCTAATTGTCTTGTTGTTCACATCGTGTCTCACATGAAGTCCCTCTCATCAACTTGTGTGTTCGAGAATCTTGTGCATCCATATCAAACTCGATTCCGTCATATATCTCTAAAAATATCATGCTCGGCTGCAAAACATATATCAGAATACACCCTAAAACCCGTCATCATGACCTTGGCGCATCACGGCGAAATAGATAACCTTTTACCACAATTAAATGCGTATCCAAAATAAAAAAAATTGCCATCTTTTGAATTACAATACAATCTTTAGGAAATAGAAACATACAAGTGGAAGAATTGACTGTAGTCATGTCCGCCCAGGGATCATGCCTAGCTAATGGGAATAAGGCCATACAATCTTTCAATTCAAGCGAAAAAGATAAAAGAGGCACCTAACATGGTTGACAACACAACTGCCATAGCGCACATCATTGGAGCCATGCCGATCTCAGGGCGGACTAAGCTAGCCATGGAGCCACTGGACGTGGGACCAACGCCACCAGAACCTGGCGTTGCCGTACCACTAGACCTTGTTCCCGCATTCTGACTGCCTTTGCCTTCAAGACCTGGTCCTTTGCCGGCACCGTCTTTCATGAATTTTTTCGCTGGTTCGGGAATCGCTGGAAGAGCATCTCCGTCGACATCCCAATTCGGCTTGTTCTGCTTTGGGCAAGGGTTGGCACCGCCGGTTTTGTTGTAGCCTCCGTCGCCTGAGGGATTTTTTGTAGCACCAAAAGCCTTTTTCAAAACATCGAAGTCGTCAAGTTTCTCTGGTTTGCCTTTGCCAAGTTTTACCAAGCCGTAGTTGCTAGGTTCTTGGGAATATTCATAGACTAGACCTCCAGAGTAAACAGAAGTCATGTCCTTAGAGTACAGAGCCTTGACTTCTCCAAAATCACGCTTATTTTTGTTGCAACCGTATTCGGAAAGGAAAAGAGGCAGGCCATAACCGGTGAAATTCTTAACTTTTTGATCCCACCCGGAAATCGTGAAGGACGATGGATCGCACCAAGAGTAATCGTTAAAGGCAAAGAAGTCGCTTCTCTCATCGTCGGGCCCACAGTTCATGTAATGTGCCATTTCCAGGCGATTGGTATCAATATCTGCCTGTGGATGAATTAGCACCATAGCTACAAGCACAAGAAGTGGTTAGGGTTTAGGTGGATTCGTACAGCAGAGTAGCCCACCGGGACTTTTCTTAGTTTACGGGCTCGAATATACTGACGGATATCTCTCGTCACAGCCTTGACATACGGGGCAGTGTTAGAGGTTTCCCCATCGTTGATGACTTCGTTTCCGGAAAAGAAAGCCTAACGCTGGTTAATGCATGGCAGAGATGTAGACATTGTACGAATGACTCACTAAAGTGTTGTCGTATTTAGCAAACATTTCGACCGTCGCAAAGACATTCTGGAGATAGACGTCGTTATATGATATTTCTGGGTCTAGGTCAAGTCAGAACTCGTCCATCGACGTTGGGCTTCGGTGTCCTTACCTTTGCGGTTGATCGAGTATTTGGGGGTGTTCACGTCGAGAACGAGATAAATTCCAGCGTCTGCCAAAGCTTCCATGCATTCATCATGGTCTTTAGAGTTATCGACGGTATAGATTCGGATCGTATTTAAACCCAATTCCTTGAAGTATTCAATGTCACGCTTGCAGGTCTCTGGCTCGGCAATTGGGTCTTCGACTTTTGATGAACCGCCCTACGAGGCGAATATTAACCCATATTGTTTGCAGAAAGTCTATTATTATTGATCACCAACCGGCTGATAATCTCTAAAACATACGTAGTTAGCACCATATAGTCAATAGTAGCGCATAGGAGGGATAGAGATGCACACGTACACTCCACGCATGTAGAATCTCTCATCACCCTTGAACAAGGCTTAAGGGCAAAGTTAGTAAAAGAGTGCTAAAGTAGCTTCCTCAATTTCCGAGCAACATACCATTGCCCTTGACGGTGATTGGGGTTATTTTCGAGTCTCTGGTTGAAAGCACGCCTGCATAGGCAGATGTAGCACCTAGAGTAGCTGCAGCTACCAGGGAAACAGCTGAGGTCTTCATGGTGAGTTCAGGTATCTAACTAGATACAGATCTCGTTCGCGAGGAAGTTATATGAAGCTAAACAGCCCGCCAGCAAAGGATTTGGGAATGAAAAAGATGTATTAAAGGAGATATGTAACAGCAAGAAGAAGGAAATGGGGGATTAGAAAGGATATATCGACAATTAGGGAGTTGGAGCATCAAGCGAAGGGCAAAGAAAGAGCGGAGGAAGGGCCAAACTGAAACGAAGGGCAGCTTCAAATTCCCTCCTGCCTCGAGCGAAGAAGTAAATCGAGAGGGAGGGGAGGGGGAGAGAGAGAGAGAGAACGAGAGGCGGGCAAGAGAGAATGTAGTCGATGAAGAAAAAACAAAAGAAGAAGAAGAAGATTCAATAGGAGAGAAGAAATGGCGAAGGAAGAAAAGAAACCAGAGAAAAGGGAGCAAGACTCTGAGAGGAACATCTACGTAATGGCGAACAAAAGAAACGACGAGTGATTGACACACGGACTTCACTGCAGGCGAATCCCAGGATCCATCATTGGCCCCTGAACCGCTGTCCACGCATTCGATTGATTGATTGAATTGGATTGATTGATTGATGAACCAGGGAATTGAGGGCTTTTGCTCTTCTGCACACGCACGCCTGGGATACGCACCCACAAACACCGACAATCATTATATGACTGCGCATCATTTAAATGGGGGAAGGATTCGCAATCCCTTTTTTCTTTTCTTTAATAATATCTCCTGAATAAAAACTCCATTGCCAAACGTGGTGTTTAGTCCGCACCGTCAACAATATCCTCCTGCAATATCTCCCCCTGAAGCGGCAGCATCTGCAATGAGAGGCCTCTTCCATTCCAGGGTCTTCCTCCGCTTCGCTTGCATCTCTCTGTCAAATATCGAGTTCCCTTTTGATATCGGAACCGTAGTGTGAAATCAGACAGGAAGATATTTCTTCCTGGGGATCTGCTGTGCTGCTCATCGCTGGTTAAGTTCCGCTCTCTGTCCGCGGAGCCTTTGCATTTCATTTGGTTCTCGACCCGACTAGAAAAGACAACCCTGGTAAAGTAGTATCTATCTTTTCATTTCCATTTTGTTTTTTTTTTGTGCTTATGAAACCCTGTCTTCGGAGTTGTTCGCTCGTCCGGTTTGCAGGAAAGCATCGAGTGTGTTGTGTCAGTCGATTTCAAAATTAACCCATGAGTCCAACTCTGCCTGGCGCTAATTAGTTGAACCCGTTCTCTCAAGTCGTCACGGCCGTGTGCATAAAATTAAACTGCTGAAGATTTAAGACTGTTTCAGAGCTGGGAAGATCCAGAATCCAGTGTTCGTGGAATAAACATGTAACTAACTAACTACGTCAGCCAACTTGGCCGGATTGTCGCACATCTCAACTGCTTCGCCTCCGCCCTCTTCTCATGAGTGGTGGTGGCGAACCCACGAGCGTGGCCTTTCCCATGAGAACTGGGAATTCGACGATGGGGGATCTCCACATGCTGTCCAATTAACTCAGTTGCAAGGATCAAAATCTGCAGATTAACTGGAACAACTTCCACGCGTTCAGTGGGAAAAAACTTCCCGCGTCGGGCGGGAGTGGGTTGACGATTGCCAGGACTGAAAGGCTTTACTCTAATACTTGCCTTTGAGTTTGTTTCAGGCTTCTGCACTTTGGAACCTTTTACAGTTTACTCCTGAGAAGAGACGGAGAAGGTCTGCGCCGCTGGATCTTGTGAAGTATGAGTTCCGGTAATCTCAAGTCTTAACCGGCAACAATCTAGGTTCGAAACTGGTCACTTCATCTAACTAACGTATCTTCTCTCAGTAAGAAGTAGATTAAACGCCCATCCCCATAGACATACGCAGTTCAGCGGTCATCACGTTCGCATCCACCCAGGTACTCCAAAAAAGCAAACCAAGACGCCCCTATAAAACATGTGTATATACATACAATCGTGTCTAGGAACCAGCCGGGGTAATAAAACGTGTATGCATGTAGAAACTCCCAAACCACCCATGTATCCAACAACAAAGAGGACGGACAGTATATCCCCTACTTTCGAGAAAAAACACGCTGAGGACCCGGAAATAAACCACCGTGCTCCCCTATGCAACCTCCTCAATATAATTCGCCGGAACGCACTTCGTCACTCCACCTTTCTCGACATCCGCCCATCCATTTCCGCTGTCGCGATTGATAAGCACAAACTTATCGCCTTCAACCATGCTCCATTCCGCTTCGGTGCGTGCATCATAATCATACAATGCAACTACGTACTGCAGCTTTTTCGCCCCACGTTTCGGAGCAACAGCCGGACCGCGGCGTTTATTCGCTATGCTGTTCACTACCGATGTGCTAGACGCCGAGTACGTAGATTCAGGACGGCCATTCCGCTCCTGACCTGGGCTTGACTCAACATAAGATGCTGGGACAAGCCCCGTAGAATGGCCCGCTCGAACACGTATCCAGCCAGAACCGTCTATAGTAAGCAACAGTATGTCAGTCTTCCTGTCTTAAGAGAGAGAGCGTTCTCTTACCATCAGGCTCGATTATGATCACGTCATGCCCCTCGTCAACATTTATCTCGTCTTCTCCATTTGCTTGATACGGGTAGAGCATTCTGCCTCGCGACTCGGACGGTTTGGAAGCGGATCCACCATTCGAAACTGGCAGAGGAGCGCTAACATATTGCTCTGGCGGGGGTGCTACAACCCGATGTTTTCTTAGTGTTGTAGACTTCTGCACCGGTGATGTTGTGGCGGGTAGTTCTGCAGGTCCGGTATCTGTTGTTTGACTGGACAAAGCCGATGTTGATCGAGCGGCACTGGCTGCATATCCTGAACTAAGGGAATTCATGGTATCCCGGCGACTGAGGGCAGGTAATTCAGCGGTGCTAGACGTCGTGGTTGAAGGTTCAAGCTGGCGAGATACGTTGGCGGCCTCTTGTCGTTCAATTTTCAACTTCTTTTTCTCTTCCTTGGTCTGCTCCCCTGGACATTCCGGTGACACCTTCATCTCGCATTTGTTATGGCAAGTATATCCACAATCTCGGCAATCGAATCCCTTGGCTGACAGACCCCAGATTCGCTCCCCGCAGAGATCACAGTTGGTGGGAATCTTGAAGGTCTGAGGTCGAAAGTTATGATTCTTGGCTCCGAACGATAAGTCCCCGACTACTGAAGTAACTGTCAAAGTTTCTACTTCAGCGGTCAATCGCTTACGGTCCAGTTGGTGTAGGTCCTCCTGCATCGAAAAAATAGCACGGACAACTTCTACCTCGTCTCGCTTGTCTTTGCCATCTCGGATGTTTTGGCGTACTTTCTTGGCATTTTCAACTTCTCTCCGTTTCTTATCGGCTTCTCCCTTCATCTCTTTCAGCTGAGACTTGCTTTTACTTAATAGGTTTCGAAGAAAGATCTTCGCAGCTTCGTCTGTAACCATGGTAGCATCATCATGCCATACAGGGCTAGGTTCAAACTGCATGTCCATTGGTTCCTGCCAATTAGCAACATTATGTCGGATGAACATCATAGAATCAAGTCTCGGATCGTTGCGTGGAATTTCGGATATGACGTGGGAAACATGTTCGTTGGTTTTGGAGGTTAGAGCTTTTTCTAATTGTGCTGCAAGGGTCCAGATTGAATTGAGCTTGGCCACTCGAGTCTCGTTAAGATCTTGCAGGCCCTAGAAACGCTCGTCAATAGTAATAGCAGGGATAGAGGATACCACTTACTCACATCAAGTAATTCGGGGACGTATTCATAGTAATACTTTTCTTTTAGCTTATTCGTGACATTAATTGAAATAAGGTAGGTATTCTAATAAGTGTTAGCCATAGCCACTTCCTTGAGGAGAGCGCCGTGAAGAACCTTTATATTGCTCATCTCAGAAAGCTGCTGCTGGTAAGCATTTTGTGCCTTCGTTTTGCCGTGATCGAACGCAGATTCCATTTTCTTCCGCCGGTTTTCCACTTCCTGGCAAACTCCATCGTATTTCCCTTTAACCTTCTTTAGATCACTATAAGAGGCATCCCTTTCCTTCTCTAACTTGCTGGACCATTCGACGTGGTTCTTGCGTAGCTCCTCATATTTAACGGCTATTTGTTTTAAGGGCTCGGCAATACGAAATTCAAGGTCCGCACCAAACTTATTTCGTTCCGTGGCCTCGGCCTCAAGAGCAGATAGTTGTGTAGTCCATGTTGTTAAGGAGGCGGATTCGAGCGAACCGGGCGTCATCGACGGGGTATCTCCTACGCTAAGGCTGCTGGATTTCTTCGATTTGCGATCGTAGTATTTCCGACATAAGGCCGTCAATTTCGATGCATACTCTTTCTCTATAGCACTACGCTCTCGATAGAATTGTTGAATTTCATCCAGCCATCCGATGCCGTTGGAAACCTACACACGTTGTGCTTAGTAGTTGTGTTTGGAGGGGCATTTGGGTGGGAACGTTCGTCGGGTTGAACTGCATTTAACATACCCACGCATTGACGGGTTTAAATGCATCCTGTATATAGATCAGTTTCCTTGTGTCAAGAAGAAGTCAAACCAAAGCCCATACCCTTAACTCGGCGCCAAAGTGGGCATCAACTTCGACTTGCGCCATGATAGCTGATAAGGATTCCCTTTCCCCATGCAACAAGCTGACAGCAGCTGAGCTTAGGTGTCTACTTCGGGGTCCGAATAGTGGGATCGTTTAGCACTTAGCGCTTGTAAAGACATAAAAACGTGGAGTATTATAATGGCGGACGACAGCACTTGCGTTGGACTCTTGGGGTTGCAATCAATGACCCCGACATTCCATGGGCTACGCAGAAGTGGGAACAAGCCGCACCTGGAAGCTGGATGTTTCTACAGCTATTCCCTTTTAGGAAAGGTGTATAATGGCACTCGACCATTATTCCAAAATTGGGAAAGCGCAAGTATAGAAGCTAATCAAAACTCAGTTTAGCGCTCGAATAGATCAGTCAAATGCGATGACTAATCCGTACCTCGCGGGGGTTTGCTCAAATCGTGGATGTCCAAAGAGCATCAAGCTGATCAAAAGTCCAGCGAAACAACAGGCAGAAACAGAAAGTTGGCTTCCCTTGACTCCTTGCTTATTCCTTTGCCTTGCTCATTCGTGCAAGGTTTTTCTAAACTCTTCTTCATATCTAAGTCTGTGATATTTAGTTAAATTTTCATGATACCTTAATAGCTATCGTCCTCCTTTCTTGCACTCTCCGCATCTGTGAGCTGCTCCTACATAGTTGCTTTCTATTGCGCGAGCATCTGAGAAACTCGAATACTTACATTGCACCAGCATTTAGGCTCGTTGAGTCGCCCCAAAATGGCGTCTGAAAATACGACAGACACCCCAACTGCGCCAGTAGGCGGGCCTCTTGCATCTCGAACTACCAAGCCAGAAGACACTCCCTCTGCAGGTATGAAAGATCGGGACAACATCTTAAGTTTACTATCTATCAACTTGGCCTGACAATACTCGTTATAACAGCTGAAAATGATACTGGCAAAAGCCCTTCCATTCCCCAAGTTGATGGCGCTACGGGGGATCAGCGTGGATCTGATCTGCAAGATTCCGAATTCGATGTGAATGTAAAGTTGAGCGATTTGCAGCAGGATCCGAATAACCCTCTTTATTCAATTAAGTCTTTTGACGAGTTGGGCCTGTAAGATGCGCCGTCCGCTTGCCCGCAAGGTTTCATCCAAAGCTGACTTTTCACTTTTCTTGGGCCCCTCAAGTGCGGAGCCTATCCAGATGGGTCTTTCCAAAATGAATTTTCGACGTCCTTCGAAGATCCAAGAGAGAGCCTTGCCGCTCCTCATGGCAAACCCTCCAACGAACATGATCGGCCAATCTCAGTCTGGTACCGGAAAAACAGCAGCATTCGTTCTAAATATTCTCAGTCGGCTCGAGTTAACACCAGAGAAGCAAGCCGCTCCCCAAGCCCTTGTGCTTGCGCCGAGTCGAGAACTAGCACGCCAGATTGTAGGAGTGATCCAAGCTATGGGCAGTTTTATCGATGGGCTCCATGTGGCAACTGCCGTTCCAATGGAAATGAACCGTAACCAACGGGTAGAAGCTTCTGTAGTTGTTGGGACCCCAGGAACTGTTCAGGATCTCATAAAAAAGAGGCTTTTTGTTACGCAGCACCTCAAGGTTCTGGTATTAGACGAGGCAGACAACATGCTAGATCAACAAGGCCTTGGTGACCAATGCATTCGGGTTAAAGCGTACGTCATGGTTTGTAACTCCTCAGTCATCCTTACTCTAACCCTGTTCTAGTTTACTCCCGAGAACGATCCAGGTGGTCTTGTTCTCTGCTACCTTCCCCGACCACGTTGTTCGCTATGCGAATAAGTTCGCGCCAAATTCCAATCAGCTTACGCTTAAACACGAGGAACTCACTGTCGAAGGCATTAAGCAACTTTATTTAGACTGCGAATCAGATGAGCACAAGTACGAAATTCTGGTCAAGTTCTATGGACTGCTTACCATTGGGTCATCCATTATATTTGTCAAGGTACCGTTGTTTGCATCTATCTAACCATGATTTCCGGCATGCCTGACTGCTTCTTAGACACGTGCTTCGGCGGTAGAGATTGAGCGACGTATGACTGCAGAAGGCCATACTGTAGTTTCTTTGACAGGTGGCATTGAGGGACAAAAGCGTGATGAAATCATTGATCGTTTCCGCAGTGGTACTGCAAAGGTTCTCATCACAACCAACGTCTTGGCTCGAGGGATTGATGTGTCCACTGTTTCAATGGTTATTAACTACGTATGTACTCCGGATGGCGCGTACGGTAATGCATATTCTAATATTTCCACTAATTGCAGGATATTCCGGAACTTCACCTTCCAGGGGCAGCTCGCCGCATGGCTGATGCACAAACCTACCTTCATCGTATCGGACGTACTGGCCGTTTCGGACGCGTTGGTGTGGCGGTGTCATTTGTTTCTAACAGAGACGAGTGGCAGATGCTTCAGGATATCCAGAATTATTTCAATACCAGCATCGAACGTGTTGATACCCGGGATTGGGATGACGTCGAGAAGAAGGTCAAGAAAATCATCAAACCTTCCGCCGTTGGACGTTAAACAATCGCGACATCTCTCTCTTCTTTGCCAATCTCCAAATTTTCGCATGGGTGGTACGGAGGTCTATGGACGGAACTGATATGATCTGAACGGATTTTAAATAATGACAAAAGAAGGGTTCTATTGATTTTATGCAAATACATACAATGAGAATGGTGTTACGATAATGTCCATATGATCCTTTCCAGGATACAACATAACACGTCGTGGAGTATCAGCTTTTCCAACTTTGCTCTGCTTTTTTATCGAATCTTCCAAGTCCGTGTTGTCCGTGCATAAAATACATCTATGCTATATGGAAACGTTCCGGATTCGGCGTTAAACGACTCGAACGATAGCGAATCTAGCACGATCTATCTTTCTTCACAGGCCCAGGCTTCTATTATATATTCATGAATTCGGAGAAGACGCGACATAGCTTTGTGAAGTGTTAATATCACGCGGTGCTTTTTAGTGCATTTTAGGGGAATGGAGTTTCATTAAAGAGTATTAAACTGGCATTGAACTCCGGTGTTTTCAATCTCAATATTATTTATGCTTGATTCAAAAAACTTCAATATGCATACAGTATATGGCGTTGAACTGGGGCATACTAAACGGAAAAAAACAAACATTTGACGTGTTCTATGTTCTTGCGAAAAGAAGCAAGGTCCAAAGTTATCAACATAAAGACCTTGAGGACTGCACGCCGTGTTTTGAAACAGCGTTCTATGCAAATCTGTCTATATTCAAACTAGTTCTTTCGGGGTTTGGACATGCCTTCTATAGGCCAAGGATCAACCAAAAGCTCCCGAGCAGTGGCTCGTTCTTCAGGAGCCCAGCAAAGCATCCTTTTTTTTTTAGAAAAGTCACAAAGCCTTGCTTATCTTGACCTTCGAGCCTTTGGTCGAGAACTTCCAACGGCTTATGTTCGGGGATAGGGACAAGAGATCTCCAATTACCTGTCGCGTGTTAATCACACAAAAAGTTGGACCTAATTGAATTGACTCACCACTCTTATCCCAGAATTTCAAGCTTTTCTCGCTTCTTTTCAGGAAATCTAGCGGCGGGGGGCCGAGAACGGATACTATTGACGCTAAATGATAGGCATCGTCCAATTTTCCATCTGGATCTCGCGCATTAAGAAGGTGAAGTGGTTCAAAGAGATCCCATGCCTAAGTCTCAGAGGTTAGTGGATAGGACTTGTTTATCTAGTAGACACAAGTCATGAATGAGTTCTTTTGGCAGCTAAAACCTACCAGCAGACCAGCATTCCAGATATTCACCTTATTATCCCAACACATACCCAGTATGACCTCAGGGGTGTGATAGAGATCAGGCATTATATCATCAGTATTATCTTCCTTGTACAATTGTACTTCACCTAAATCACAAACCACCGGGTTCCCAAAGGTCACTGGTAACTGTTAGGATACATAGAGTGTGTGATCCTCAACTACTTTTCAAGAAACTGGGTATTCCATCTCATTTTATTTGAATTATGATAAAACAGAATCATCCTTAATTCCCAAGAGGATATTGTTTGGTTGAAGGTCTAGAGTTAAATGTTAGGCTCAAAACAATAGCAATGAATTAATAATCTGTTTATCTGTATATATGATCTCTGCTTCATAGAGATAATGCAGTGCCCCTAGAACCTGTTTCATAGTGGGTTTCAACAAGTCTTTGTGCAAATTACCATCAAGTAGGCTGATAAGTTCATAGAAAGTCTTTCTGAGTGGGTTATGGATAAGAGATGTATGGCTTCCATGAGGTCCAGAGATTTCAAATGAATCGAGAAGCATGGGACGCATTTACGATTAGGGTGGTCAGAGCAAACTGACTCGAGATGTTCATAAAATGTATACTTTAAGAACAACGTATCGAGACTCACTTGAAAACCACAATGCAAACACAGTGGTCGTCTTAGCCAACAGCACAGGGGGTCTAATGGGAATTGATGGACGTACACAGAAAGGTCGCGACAGAGCCATACAGTGGCTGTTGAACCATAGCCTAGCTTCTCAACAACCTGGTATCTGTCTTTGAGGGCTTCTCCAATGTGAATAGGATAGAAGATTTCCGCTTTGTACGTTGGTATTGATTCTTCCTCGACAAAATGAGACGTGTCAATTAAATCAAACCCACTGGCTGGGAAAGTACGTGCAATTGAGCAGTAAGTCGTTGGATATGGGGAGCCAGATTGAAGCCTCGAAGAATAGAAGTAAATGGATGAAGAGAGTTGTTGGGCAGCCGCATTGGAAGAAGTCTAGAGACACTAAATGAAAGAGTGCGAGACGGATAGCTTTGGGCCATTGCGAGTTCTAACGATCCTGCGCATTTGAAGAATGTATGGAGCAGGTTGGATGAAGATGCAGTGCGCAGTTAGTAAAATGGACAGGGGGTTGCTGGCTGGGCTGCATTAGTTACAACTCATAGTTATCATAGGCAGCCTGTTGAGTAACCAGCGTATGTGCATTTAGCTTCTTTGTTGGCTATCAATAGCTGTGGAAGCCACACACTCAGGACACATGTTTCTCATTAACGCATGGACGTTACCAGACAGGAACTGGAGCACATTAAGCACAAATCGAAACGAACGGTATATTACTTAGAGCAACTAGTTGACTCTCTAATCATTCGAGGCACAGAAAAACGAAATCCTTAATAACAACATGAGAAGGAAATCCAGAGAGTATGATGACACTCCTACTATAGTCATCAACTTTGCTATTTGTCTTGCGGCTGAACGTCCGGGAACGTAAAAGTGGCTCGTTTAACTAGTCTAGTTTCTGGACAAAGGTCCTAAAGTTATTTCGGAGGACTGTACGTATATTAGCTATCTGCACAAATATCAAAGTAAAGAAATGAACACTGAATACTCACGGGGAGCATCCTGTGAATGGAGGCACGCATTTCCTTCCTTGTGGACAACACCAGCCACTGTCGAGGCAGCAACCAGTGTTCTTAGGACAACATCTCCTTATGCACGAGCGACAAGGGTCCCACTTGTTTGCCTGGCCCTCGGATCTGGTGAACACACGCTCTAAGGGCGATCTGGATTCCAACAATGCTGGCTCCGCTTCACTTTCTGGGTTGATGGGATTCGCAAGGCCCCTTGGTGCCAGAATGAGAGAACAAAAGGCGAAGCTAGCCAACTTCATTTTGCGCGTAATCTTCTTGAGAATATAGTTACTCAATCGACTTTCATGTCTGCCCGCCTATTGTTAGCCGCAATTTTGCCTCTGGTGAAAACTGGCTTCAGCAAAGTATTCATACTTACTTAGCTCGTTGTTTTCTGAGTAGCGCACGAGATTAAATAATATGGAGTGGAAAAGTGAGCGAAAACCATCTTCCCAGTTGACGTCTATCACTCACTTTATATGCTCCGCGTCTCTTGCAAAGCAGCTCCTCGCAAACAGCGTAGACGCGCGAACCGTCGCGTCGATCGAACAACAGACGCCCGGTGCCGTGTTTGGTTTCCCATATAGATCTACTCCACCGAGAGTGGTCAACAGTCACTACCAACAGGTAAAATCAGCAACCATAGGTCAATGGAATATCTCACGAGAAGAGACCGCATAAAGACCCTCGTTTAAGTAGTAGCTCTATAGGTTTGTGGAGTGTAGCATCGTAGCACAGCTTGTTGCATCATGTAGTACCAACTGTCTCAATGGTACTCTAAGTGAATGGGATAGCAAGACCAGTTCTTTGATGTCCGCTAGCCAAGCAAGGAATTGTTAGGCTAGACAAAGGATTGAAATCAAGTTCTTTGTCTGCTAAATGCTGTGTCATCACAGCATGCGCTAGGACTACCTTACCAGCACATATGTATAGCTCTACATACATGGAATAGCAATCATGTCATCATGTATGGGATTGCAGGATCAATTGCAATAGTGGAAGCAGCTTTTGCAGACCTTGGGACAAAGGTGTAGCCCATAAAAAGGCTTCAAGTGGTGTTCCGTAGAGTATCGCAATGTCTCTCTCTTTGTTCCACTATTCCTATTATCAACCAATATGCAAGCATGGAATCGAAGCATCTAAGGACTGCAGTCAGGTTCCAGAACCTGCTCCGCAAATACATAACAGTGTTCCGCGGATTATGTTATGGATAAGGATTAAGTATTTGTCACTGGATGGGAGCTAGAAGGATGATGGCACTCTCGGGAAAAAAAAGAAATGTGAAAGCTACTTCTTCCGCTCAAGGATCGAGTCTAATTCTCCCCGTTCCCCGCTACTTTGGACCATCTGCCAAAATAATCCCTCCTTCGCCATCAATTCAGCTGGCGGGCCAAATTCAACCACCTCTCCTTCGCTCATCACGAGTATTTGATCGAAATCAATCACCGTACTTAGCCGGTGGGCCACTACCATCAGGGTCGTTGAATACCCAAACTCATCTCTTATGCTCCGCTGAATCAATGCGTCGGTCTCCATGTCAACGGCCGACGTTGCTTCATCAAGAACCATGATCTTGGATCGGGAAATTATCGCTCTAGCGAGGCAAAGGAGCTGCCTTTGTCCTTGGGAGAGATTAAATCCGCCCTCGCTCACTGGTTGATCGAGATTGTAATAATCATCTGTGTCGCTGGAATTCATTGATTCCCCTTCTCTCTCTTCTATTAAAGCGTTGGTAGGCGGTGATTCCTCTGAAACGGTCGTGGGAAAATGGACCTGCCTCAAGGCTGTTTGTAGGTCCTCATCCGAGTGTTTGTCAAAAGGGTCGAGATTTGACTGTATAGTACCCGAAAATAGAACGGGATCCTGGGGAATAATAGATAAACGACTTCGCAGGTCATAGAGCTTCACAGTGGAGACATCGACGTTATCAATGTATATTGAACCCTCTTGCAGCTCTAGAAGCCGGAATAATGCTAGGGTAAGTGAAGACTTCCCCGATCCGGTACGGCCAATGACTCCAACTCGAGTGTTGGGTTCGATTGTGAATGTGACTCCTTTTAAAACGGCGGGGAGGTCTGGTGCATACCTCGCGACTATATTGCGAACCTCAATTCTGCCGTTAGCTGGCCACCCCGCTGGTACATCTTTCCCAGATTGGTCTTCAACAGGAAGATGATGGGCGTACTCGATAATTCGTTCGGTGGAGTTCATGTCAAGCTCTGTATCAGAGTATTTATCGATCGTCCACTTCACTGTGTCTGCGCCATCAAGCATGAAGTTTAACGCAAAACCAACCAATGCAGGGTCCACGTCCTTCATTAACAATAACGAGACGGTGAGTAGCGTGCCGAATACTGCGTCGGCGATTCCGGTTCGCAACGTCATCCATTTATTGAAGAGGTCAATATAATAGTGGCTTGATGTATGATCATCGATAAGTTCGTACATGCGTTTAATGTAGACGTGAGCTTTGCTAAAAGCCCGAATTGTGCTAAGGCCTTGGAGTGCGATACCAAAATGCTCAATCATGGGAGACCTAGCTTGGGATTTGAGACGTCGTACTTCACGAGCAGCAACCATATATCGAAGAACATAACGTGCACAGACAACAGAGAGAATAACAGTGAGCATAACTGCGTATAGGGATACCAGAAGCCTATCCATGCTTTTGCATCAGCAAACTCATCTATACCAAAGAGCTGGTCTAGATACACTTACGCAGCAACAGCAACAGCTATAACAGCCATAACGGATAAAAGCAAATAGGCAAGGTCATTAGCAAGAGACGAGTCGAACGTTGCAAAGTCCGCCGTGAACCTGTTGATGACTCGTCCAACAGGCACTGTGTTAATCCATCGTAGTGGAGCTCGGAGCACACGAGATGTCATGTTTTCAAACAGAACCTTGGATGCCCGGAGTGCTCCATGCCATACGAAAAGATGGCTGAGTGCTTCCGCCGTAGCCTTTGCCATTGCAAGGCAACAATATATCCCCAAATAGTACCAGACCGTCGCAGATGGAGTTTTATCATTCTCGGGAGTGGTCAATGGAGTTTGGTCGTGTTGATATGCCTGAGGAGGATATGGCTGCGGTCCTTGTCCTTCAGTCCAAACCTTCAGCCACCAGGTCTAGAACTCTAGGTGGTTAGTACTTTGAACTTCTTCAATTCCTTTTATAGTGTAGCTAGTAAGACGTACTCTACCGAGGCTGAACGCCTCACTGCCACACACAACGCAAGCGAGAGCGATCCAAAACATGGTTCCTCCAGTACTATTCAGATAGTCTTTGTACGCATTCCAACTAACACTGCCTATCTCCCGAGTTTCAGGTTCAACGAATACCCTTGCATCTTGTCCTTGGGCTACCAGACTCCCACTGGATCGAATACACATGGCCGTTTCTGTGTCTTTACCGCGAGTCATGATTTTTTGTGAGTTTGGAAATGTCAATATGGTTGTACCGGGCTGTCCAGAGTAGTCGCACTCTGTCTTTGCCATGTCTTGTGGGTTTGCTTGTTTTATCGTGCCGTTTCCAAGTATGAAGAGGTGATGAATCTTGGGTAAACAAAGAGCAACATGATGAGTCGCTAGGATGCGTGTCCTTCCTTCTCCAATTTCCCCTGTGAGAGCCTTCTCGAAGATATGACGTCCTACCTGAACGTCGACTGCACTGAAAATATCGTCCTATGCTACTACCTTAGCCAATGGGCATGCTCATGGACATGGAGCAAGGACTCATCTTTGATGCTGGGATGAGGCAACATACCAGAACTAGTATACCTGCCCTCGAATACAACGCCCTAGCCAGAGACAATCTCCACCGCTGGCCACCACTTAGATTTATACCACGAGGTCCAATCTCCGTCATGTCTCCATCAACCAAGATTCGCAAATCATCACTTAACGCACACGCATCGATCACCTTTTGATATCGATTAGAGTCAAACGGGAGACCAAAAATGATATTGTCCTTCACCGTCCCATTTTCGATCCAGGGTGACTGTGCAACAAAGGCCATCGAAGAGTTAATGATCCAGTTGGTGGAAATAATTGTCTCGCAATGAACAGCACGCCGGTTGTTGCAAGAAAGGTCTGGAACACTTAAGCATCCAGAAATCAGGTCAGCTTCTCCGATAATTGAGGCCAAAAGCAAACTTTTCCCTGAGCCGGTAGGCCCACAAATCACGCTAAGTTTCTTGTTTGGAAACGTGAGATTGACATCTTTCAAGGTGTACTGGTCTCTAACCTCGTCTGTATCTGTTGGCCACGAGATACACGCGCCCTCGAAAGTAATGGATGGTGACTTTCCGCGATATTCGAGCTTTTCTGAAGATTGTAGGTAGCTCTCGATGCGGCGAAGACTGATCCAAGCATCGACCAGCTCCGTAAGCACTTCCGGGATAGCTGACATGGACTCTTCAAGTTGAAAGAGGACCTCAAGTGATGTGAACACAATAGACGGAGTCAACTCCGCTTCAAATAATGCGTAAAACCCGAGAGCCACAGTGGATATTAGGGTTGGGACTAGACGCCAACACAATATAATACCGATATCTAGGAAAATTTATCAATAAAAGATAGAAAATGCTCCGCCATGACTCTTACCATATTTGCAAGCTCGCCATATTTCTGAAAGCTCTTTGGTTCTTGTTTTCATGATCCTCTTCTCCCATTTCGTTTCGAAAGCAGAAAATTTAATTTGCCGGAGACCGCGCAGCGCTTCAGAAATGACTCCAGTTTTGTCATCACGGGCTGTCATTAATCGATCCTACCAACAATATCAGATTATGCCAATCAAGTTAAAGTTCAACTATTCCCACTTGAGTCTCCGAATATCGTTTCGAAAGAACGCTGTTTATAGGGACTAGGCATGAAAAGAGCACCAGGGACGCGGCAAGGCTCCGCCAGCTAAATAAATTTTAGCATGGTTTTAAAAGTTCAATGCTAGGTCAGCTTAGATGAAGAAATTACCGGATAAGTTTCAACAGAAAAGCAATAGCCAGGATAAATGACAAACTGCATGTAATGAACCTATCTGTGTATGCAGCGAATTGGCCGACACGTTCTCTGCAGTTTGTCAGCAAGGATTTCTTCAACAATAATTTCTGGCCGATGGCAGGGATAATCTTACGCATCAATCCCAATGAGGTTAATTGTCTTCTGATGTGTCCGCATAGTATCGCTGTCAGAATTGTCCTCGTCAGCTCGGGACGCGAGCGTGGCAGAATTATCGCATGCATCTCCTGCAAGCATCACTTTCTCAATTCCTGTCGTATTCTTCCTACGCATCGCCTTGACAAACGTTAAGGCGGATAGTTGAGCTTCCAAGCGAAGACCTATTTCCGATTCCGATACCCAGTAAAGCCAAGTACTCGTCCAACTGGACAAAATCAGCCCGGTAGACAATACTACCGTCCAAGCCCATGCCTGCAATCCAGCCTGCTCACGCTCTGTGCGCTCTAAGGCTCGAAGAATGAAATATAAAGCAACCTTCGGCACAAAGGTGAGAGTGGAACTAAGCACTGCTAGAGCCCACAACTTGAAGAACGCGAGGCTGTGTGCAAAATATATCTGCCGCCAGAGTTTGCCATTACTTAAAGCGTACTTTGCAAACTTAGTTGCGAGAGTCTCCGATCGCGTGGAGCGATCCATCGACGGCAGGTCTTTTATTTGCACTGTACGGTTCCTCGAAATCCAGTCTATCATTGACGTTGACCAGGAAAAGGAAATTCGAGAAAACACAGAGACAGTGTGCTGTCGATCCACTGTTTTGTTGTTGAAGAAAATATCAGGTCGCTTAGGGAAGGACAAGTATGTACCCAAGAGAGTGAAGGCCGTGGCCAGTTGAATAATCCATATGACAGTATGGATTGTGGTAGAGCGGCCGCGATGTTCGCCACGTTGTATTGAAAACCAGATAATTAAAATGCAAGACACAACCAATTGGAAGAAAGAAGCGAGTGCACCATAACAAACCTGCTTAAAAAGTTGTACGTAGCAGTGCTTGAATGAAATGCCCAATGCGGGAGGAACAATAAGCATCTAGGTGAACGGTTAATTAGAAATGAAATTCACCGTAACCAGTCTAACTAAGGACAGTGCCGAAGTTAGACTATAGAAAATCCCCATACCGACAAAAGAAACTGGGACCAGCTAGCGATAGTTCCATTGCTCATGGATGACTGCGACGAATGAAAGGCCGCCCCAAGCAAAGAAGCAAGAAATCCAACCGTGGTGGTCGCGTAGACAGTAATCTTCCGGGTAGCAATGGACTTCTGATAGGCGCGTATTGAGCCATCTGTTGGGTTTCCGTCATCCTCCCCTAGCATCAATCCAGTCGCATGAGCTCGAGATTTTCGCTCTCTAAGGGTGCGACCGATGGAATTCAGTGAAGGAACGATAGCTATGAGAATTGCAGTGGCACCAATGCCTCCTGTGACAATGGGAACAGGATCAAAGGGATTGGCCATAGTGCTGGCCGTATGGTTGACAGTGTCAATCTTGAAACTTCATGAATGCGAATGAATTCAAATAATGAAAGGCGGACAAGGTGCTCTGCAATCCTCCTCGTAGAAAGTCCAAGAAGAGTCGAGTCATGATGACCAAGTATGACTAAATTTAGTTCAAGGGCTGTCGTAGAAAACTTTAGCCCTACGAGAGCTGATCAATTCCCAACTTGGAACTCCGCTCTTGCCGATAGGACGATCCCATGCTCCTGGGGTTAGAAGCGATACCTTACCTGAAATCTCTGGCTGGGCATGGGATTGGCCTTTTCAGGTGTTCGCGAGAGTTTCGGACCCAGGCGGATACGGGACGCGACCTGAAGCACCAATTGGTCGTACTAGTTAAGGGCATTTCTGATGATCTCCCACATAGTTACATGATTGTCTCCCCGACGTGGACGGACGTGTAGCGTTGATAGCTCAGTCAAAACAGAGTCCTCTAGTGGCAAGTGATCACTCGGTGGGACATATGAATCCCCTAGCTTCCTGACAGGATGTGGCCCCAAGCTTCGGTAGGCAGAGTGTGGCGTCCGTCAAGCACCAGGAATAGGCACATGATTGCAAAAGAGAGCAAACAAAAAAATGAAAAGAGAGAAGAAAGGAAAAAAAAGAAAATCAATCCTTGAAATGGAAAAAAGGAATTCGCCGCACGTGGGGCTCGAACCCACGACCCTGAGGTTAACCTGTTCTGGTAAGTATAAAAGCCTCATGCTCTACCGACTGAGCTAGCGCGGCAGGGTTGACAAATCGAGCTTTCGACGATAATGATATAGAGCATTTCACTGACAGAAAGGCTCATTAACTTCTTTTGCTATTGGCGTAGGTTTTTCGCAAATTAAGGAGGTTAATGGTATATGAGGTCTGTGGCAACAAGGAAAGCGCTCAAAGACTGACACTAAACGACAATGGTACGTAAACCATCTTGAAGCACTCCCAGTTGTGTATCTTCACGCTTGAGCGCGGAGTTCTGCGTTGTGTGGTAGTTATATTGCAGCCACAGTCAAACCCAAATCAGCGCCCGACACAGCAAGGGAAACCCCGTCCAAAGAAAGTTAGACTATAGAGGTTTTCGGATGAATTCTTCCGATAGTCATTTTGTTTGTCAAGAGCATTACTACAGCTTTATTACATACATTTATTATCATTGGTACAGTCGTAAAGCCTACTGGAGTATGCACATTAAACGTATACAGTCATTTGGAGGAGCCATTTTACTCTTTTGTCAATCAGGCAGCCTTCTCTTCCTATTCATCTGGGCAAATAGCTCTCTTGCGGCCGGTAGCTGCTAACTTCGATGTTATCGGTTCTCCATATCCCGTGATTCTGTGGCGCTTGATCGAGTGGAGCCGAGCTAGAACTACTCGTTTCATCCCACGCCTCGGCAGCTGGAACATGGCGTGGATATGTTTGGAGTGGATAGATGTGAGGTTTATCCGTCGAAGCCAGAGTGTTTGATGGGCCAGTGGAGTTCTTTGGATAATAACTGCGGCCGTATATTGTGCCAAGGAATCGTTTGAAGAGTGGTCGGAGAGTTGGAAGGGATGCGCAGAGGATTCCAAGGTGACATTCAATAACTGCAAATATCCACCCGTAGTAGGCAACCCCTATGGAGAAGTTTACACATCAGAAAACAAGGAGTAAAAAAGGTTGATGGGGCGATGGAGCATGTAGCGAAGGGAACGAAATGTCTTACAGGTACTGTCATAGGTGCGAAAGAAGACGTAGTGGTTGTAGTACATTCGTAGAATCCCAGCAATGCAGACGCTGTATGGCAGTGAAAAGAAAGAGGAAAGCTCCGAGTCAGCAATGCGTCAAGCTTTTTTATAGGGCCATTGTGGTAATCCTTACATGAAACCCACTCCAAAAACAGCAGCTAGAGCTACTTTCTCCCTAAATGGCATTTGCAACTGCACGAAGAGCAACATAGGCATACATGTCACCAAAAAATCGGAGAATATGTTGAAGCCTGATGAGTACATTGGCAAAATCCCTTGGTCCCAACAAGTATACTCTTTTGGCGGATTGAGAAAGTCAAATTGAGTCCAGTAAGCTTCGAGTGGCTGGCACATGAGGCAAAGCAAGGCAATCCCTGAAACTAAATATGCTGCTATAAGCGCAATGGCACCTCTGACAATGTTGAGGAATGTCTTTTTCGCAGTCCCTTTAATCACTCGTAGATATAGCCACAAAACGGAGATCTTTATCAACGAGGTGCTGACGTGGAAACTGAAGAGATGTTAGTTTCAATTCTGCACTTTATATGCCGAATTGTATAAAGGCAGCTAATGTCTGGGACATGTAAAACGTACAAAACCTGCGAGATCCAGCTCAGCTAGAGGTAAACAGAAGATCAGTATCAGCTTGAACACGCTCGTAGGTTAGTGCGGCAATATGTATGTACATAAAGTAACGGGCCTACCTTTTGAATGGAAGGAAGTCTCGATAGTGGAGTATCCCATAGATGGCGAAACCACCCATGCAAGGGACTTACTATAGGGGGAGTAAAAATGAGTCAGGTTCAGCGGATGCATGTATTAGGAGAGGCAAATGACTTACGGATACAAAGACAAACGGTGAGGCCAATCGCTGGAAGCTGTGAGAAATGTCAGAGGATAGCGGTAGGCAGTGTGGGGGATAGAGCCAAATTAACCATTGCCATTATAGCCAGGTAATCGTCAACTCCATGTTCGCGTGTTTTCCTGAACCGCACCCAAAGTCGTGTGAGAGTAACAGCAACCATCAACACAGCGAAAACTATGGCTACGATGACCACACCAGGGCCTCTTTGCGGTGGGTTGACGAAGTTTGGCATTGGCCAGGTCGCAATGACCGAAGGAGGGGGATGAAAGCCACCAGGCATGATGAGTGACGTTTCAGCAGAGCAGAAAATCCCGGCTTGACATGCGTTCACAATGGAGCGGATATATGGACAAGGACATCCATCTGCTTTCGCCAGGTGAAACTAAGACAAAAAGGTGATTCGTCCCATATTATAGGAGACTTTCACGAAGAGGAATTATGGTTGGAGTGCTATCGGTCGGCGGCTGGGGCGGGCGCGAGTCGAGTGTGCGAATGTTTGGGCGCAACGGGACAGAGTTCCTCCGCTAGCTCGCACGCCGTTAGCGACGCCAGTGATGAGTATCACTGATGTACGCGGTAGTGCAATAAGGCACTCGAGTTCAACAGAGTCTGAATTGGCAATGGATGTGCATGTTGGCTTGGAAGGTCGCCGGTGTTCGTTCTCGATCTTTTTGTAGTGCGCTCCCCACAATAACATGCACACAATTGCGATCTGCATAAACCTCGTGGCAACCCGGCTCTAAGATGCCAAGAAAGCCTCTTTGGAGCTTGAGTCCGGGAGTCGGACAGGAGCATTTCGGCTGAAAATTAGACTGAAGCCCAGAGAAGTGGAAGGAATAGTGAAATGCAGGGTCTGTTGGATAAAGGCGAAACATCCTCAAACAAGCCTTGAAATTGGTCGATATCCTCAACAAACAGTTTCCGGCTCTCCACATTGCAAGCAAATTTCAGATTCGGATTCCAATTCCCATCGAAAACTGGGGATGTTACTCGTCTTGACCGAGAACGGTCGCTCTCCTGTTTCAGTGATAGATCAACGTTCCCCTCAGCTACTCTTCCTTTCTTTTCCTTCTTGGAAAGACCGTCGCGAATGCTCAGACAGGGCTAAAATACTTCAAGTGATCCACTTTCACGAAAAAATCCTTCGCAAGACGAATTGAATTCGATAGTCAAAGTCTAGCCGAAAACTCAGATTGTCAAGTCTTGGAATCTGGTGTTGGAGGAAAAACAAACGAAAAGGACAGAAACCTTATTGCACACAAGCCGAACCAGATTTGCCATGGCACTGAACCTTGCTTGCATCGTCTGAATAGCTTTTGCTCACCTGGCCTTTGAGGGGGCCGGGATGGTTTCTGTCTCTGAATCGTCTTTTCTTCTTTTGCCGGCGACTCCATAAGGGAAGTTTCACCGCATTCCCGCCTAGCGCGTTATATGGCTTAACACCAAACCCTCTTCCCCAGGAAAATTGTACTTATACTCCGTACTGTGGGTTTTCATGGACTCCATCCAACCTGTTTTGGAGGCAATACTTAACCGATCCGTTGCAAATTGATATCTACAACTAAACGGTGACGACAGCGAGGCTTCTTCCACAGAGTTACGAAGATTAGGACGATCCGCATCCCTTGTGCTCGTCACTGGGTGATCGTCGCCGTTCTCGCCAGAAAAGAATTCGCCATGTTTCGCACGGTTATTGGACGCAGGCAACCTTCACCTGGGACAAACTACCTGAAACCATGAACCAAGGCTAAGGCTTAGCACAATGTAACGAATCAAGAGGGATACAAAAGACCAAAACGCCATCGACCTCTTTCTCTTCTCATCGCTCACCTTTAAGGAAAGATTCACAGTGGTGTGGGTATCCCTCCTAGCTGATATCGTGATATTAAATTCGGTCTGTAATAGTGAAGAAGCGATTTGAATGCTGCCAACTGTAAATATATCGCTATTATCTTGCAAGAACCGTGTTCAATTGTAAATAGAGTTGCATTGAAGATTCCGAATAAAGGGTGTTGTAAGAGCCAGGCATTCCTGATGCTGGAGCTGCACCAGTTCTTTGCAAGATTCGCATATAAATAAAATTAGCAGTTAGTTACAAGGTTGAGATACTTGTTCCCATTGTAGAATTTTCAAATATGACTTTACCAAAGGCCTCCGATAATTCGATTATCATCATCGAAGCAAAGGTCGCAGAGTCGTTCTCTCCGAGCCTCTATTCAAGCTGGGCGAGCTAGTGGACCTCGATCTTCAGTTGTTATCCCACGTTGATCCTAGCTATCGCCATAGTCGCCAAATTTTCGTCTCACATCGACCCGCTCAGGAGACATCCTCAAGGACATACTTTCCGTTCGGCAGTATTTGATGGGTTGGCTATTACGTTAATATAGCCCACAAGCTTCTGGAACATTGCTATTATAGGAGCTTCTTTTGCGCAGTAGCGATTGCAATAATAGCTATGCTTTGCTCCTTAACTCAGTCACAATGGACGCATCGTGGCTTGACTCTCTCTGCCGTTGACTTCGTAATATCTAATGACCTTGTCAATTGATTTGCGATCTACGGAGTAAGAAGGACGTTTAGCATTTTCCTTCTGGCAAGATTGCGCTCTCGTATCGGAAAACCCAAGCCAAGAGAAAAGCACTGAGGACTCCATTGAGGGCCGTACAAATTCAAATTCTTGATCGCAATTCGCTGCGAAGTTGCCTAGTTTGGAGCAAAGGAATTGCGGTGAGGCTTTAGAATTCGTATTTGATGCTGGCCCAAGGCCACTAGCTAGATTCCCCGCACCATCCCATTGGGCACGGATTCGAGGCACTACAACCTTGTTGGGGCAGTCTAGACGTGAATATGAAAATCAAGAAGAAATTGCACCAAGGTCCCAAAAAACCGTGGTCGTCCTTGCATGGCAAACAGCCACGGGAGCGCTCAATGTTCATGGACAGAAAGGAAAACGCTAACAAAGGTTGGTATTGCCCGTGTAAAGAAAATATGGTTTAAGGATGGCCTTTTGAAACCAGGCAGAGAAGAGCCTTTGCTCCAATTCCATCGGAGTCAATAATACGGAGCTGGATGCTGGGCTAGCTACTAGTTGAGAAAGGAGTAGATAGCGGTGTTAGTAACTATAACGGGGAAAGTGCCTTGGACTGGATTTATGATCAAGATAACATAAGGGACGGAGACCTTCATTTTCTGGGACTAAAGAGTAGATAATTATGATGAAGTTTGACCTGGAATCTGGGGCGATGAGAAACGTTGATGCCACAACAATACCGTAGCCACAATATAGGGGCTGAGAATTAAAAGGGTCCAAGAAAGACAATTGCATAATAACCGAACTCTATCTACCTATTCTATAGAAGATATTCGTTAAGCAAACCTTACACTTGAATGCGCACGGGTATCCTTCATTGATACCAAAAGCGAATTGTAAAAGGCGAGGGTGGTACCGCGGTGATCTTTATTTTCCTTCGATGGGAACCGGCTTCGCTATCATGAGACCCAATAAAGAGTTGGCGACCTCAGCAGCCGCCAGCACCGTCGTTTCGCCCGTTGTGTCGTAAACTGGGGCAACTTCCACAACGTCCCCACCGACGACACGAAGCCCGCTTAAGCCATCTAGGATAGTGAGCAACTCACGTGTAGAGAAGCCACCAGGTTCTGAGGTGCCAGTTGCTGCGAAAACTATTAGTTAGCCTCGAGTAAAAGGTTGAGATGAAAGGAAACGTGTACAATGCACGATCGCCCATACCTGGTGCAAATGCAGGGTCGAGAACATCAATATCAACACTGATATATACGTTATTCGACCCAACTCGACTCTTAATCTTTTCGATGATGCCGAGTGCGCCAAATCTATCTATATCGCGGGCTGTGACGATATCGAAACCACAGCGAATATCGTTGCGAAGGTCATCCTTTTCTCGAACAAGAGGAGCACGAATGCCCACATGAATTGAGCTATTTAGAACGAGACCCTGAGCCCTCCATTAGCAGTAGATATATTTAGATATCGTTATGAATACTTACTTCCTCGTGGGCGATGTGCAAGAAGGTGCCATGGTTCACACCACTAGTCTGTATTAGTACCTTCAAATATGGACCCAACAAGTAATCAAGACCTACGCATAATCAGAGATGCCGCCACCTAATTCGAATGAATCCGTTAGTTAGAACCCAGACGTAAGTGGTTGAACTTTCATACCTATGACCTCGGGGTCCCAAGTATCTAGCGGGATTAGTAAGACTATTTGATCGATACTTTCAGTTGAATACATGAACATACCGATATGACTATCAAAATGGATGACCGAAACAGGGCCCCATTTTTCAAATGTCGACCGCAATGCGGAAAGCGTTGTGGTATGGTCACCTCCAAGGGTAATAATTCTTGGAACAGGAGAGACGTCCGTCGAATTGGCTGTCCGTGATGATATGACCTACAGCCTAGTTAGTCACCATGCGGTTTCCCTCCAATAATTCTTTCCTTAAATTGAATGGAGCCATTAATGTTATCCTGATGTTTAAGTCATCAGGTCTCATTGTTGGACCATAACCAGAATTGAACGGTACATGATAAATCAGCGCGAGCGTACCTTATGAGCTTTATCGAGCTGCTTCAAGGCAATGGTGTTATCCAAAAAGGTCAAAGGCGCATCGCCACAATCAACAATCTTAGCCCAGCTAAGAAGATTATTTCTTCCTGTATACACATTCCAAGCAGATCTTGCTACCATCCGCCTGGAGCCGCGACGAATCCCCCCAGGCCCGAATCTGGCTCCCGGCCGAGCTGTTACAGCCTTGTGAATATGTTAATAGGGCTTCGCTGATACAGGGAAAGATATATTTGTTGAAAAAATTTATCGTACCGTGTCAAATGGCGCCCCAAGAATGGCTATATCATAACTTTGCTTTTCTGCCTCGCTATCTATGAAGCAATTGACATATGGGACATGTGCGAACGTCGATAGTCCTGAAAACTGGCTCCCAGTAACAATATCAATATTGTCGATGTCTTCAGGACCGAGAGGGGCCTGAGCGGTGACCCCGTGAATTGGAGGAAAGACAATATTCCTCGCACCACCGCCTGAGCTGAATAGGAGCAAAGACAATCCAATTATAGGTCGCATGTTGAAAGCAACCAAAGGATAAGTGCACTGCGGAGCCACAGAACGGGGTGGAATAAAATCTCATCTTTGAGCATCCAACCCCAGGTTATGTACTCCATTAGCAACCCACTAGCGCCACACGCCCTTCGCTTGGGAAGGACGGCGGCGCGAGGGGTGGAGCTCAGGTTTGCCGATGGCTGAACGGAGTTCTCCACCATGATCGATATCAGCCTTATCAGGTGACCATATTTGCCAAACGTTTTGGGCCGCTGAAGGTTTTTAAACCCCATTGGTATTCATCCATGAGAATGAAAACTCTTTCAACCAGTAAAAGATGCCGTTTTCGTTGGGCAAAATCTCGTGAGAGACGGGAAACGGTAGAGTTTTCGGATAAAAGGTGGGGTAAAATCGGCTTTGCAGTAGCGCCGAGCCGAGGCCATGCGCCAAGACGGAACGTGGCCCCGCCCACGTGACATGTCTTGTTATGATTGGATTTTCCCAATCCCTTATCAGATCGAAGCAGAACAACACGACGCAACAAGCCGACGACACGCCATTTGCTCTCATCAGCATCAAAAACGATGGTATGATAATGACGTATTCAATCTCGCAAGATTTAGCGACCATTACTGACGGTTTCCATGAGTTAGCCTCATGCCGATTCGTCTTATTTTGAACCTGGACTCTCCAAGGCAGAGATTTACGCTCAGGTTCTCCAGCAAACCCAAGGATTGATTGAAGGCCAAAGGAATTGGGTACATATGCTCGACCCCCTTGCAGCAAGTGATGCTCGAAGTCAATTGAAAATATGAGCACGGCAAAGCTTTATATGGCTGACCACCGGAAATACCATGTCTAGGTCAGGTAAGCACTGCGGATATTAGATCATCATGATTCCAATTCCCCTTGTGAAAAGGAAGGCAGAAACTTATTCTGCAGCAATCTCGCAAACGTCTCCTCCCTCCTCTGGCACGCTTACGCGAGCCTAGCATCCCCGTCCAACGCAGTAAACTGGGCCGGTTTCTACGTCCGAAAAGATAAATCTCCATCATCGGCAGACTTTACCGCAAGCGATGCAAAGAATATTCTTCTCCTTGGGCCATTCCATGGCAAGCCGGCTTGTCAATTGATACCATTTGGTCGGGGAGTGTGCGGTACCGCTGCCTTGAAGCGGGAGACGGTAATTGTACCCGACGTGTTCGAATGGGAGGGACATATTGCGTGCGATGCGGAGAGCAGGAGTGAAATTGTCGTGCCTATCGTGGTCAAGGAAGAGGTAAGCAGCTGGTTTGGATCTAATGTTACTCTTGCGCCCTAATATCGGCTTCTTGAGGACTAATAACTGACCTCAATACTGTCTTTTTATCATGAAGACTGTGGCCCTGATAGATATAGATTGCACGCAACCATCATGCTTCGATGAGATAGATAAGAAGGGACTCGAAGACTTGGCGAAATTATTGGCAGAAAACTGCGATTGGTGAAGGATTGGGTACTATAAATGATAACGTGTTATGCGCGCTCATCTCGTTTTGAAACTTTTGACACAAAGCCGATTATTTGGAAATTTTAGAACACTAGAAAGCGTCTTTTTACACGACATCGTGGTTCCAAAAGTTTGTTTTGAAAACAGATGAACCGCTTAGCGGAATTCAGGCTCATTCACAATGAACCACGGGTCAACACAAGTTAACTCAGTTGCTATCGTTCCGTTTCTTGACGAAGTTCCATGGAAATCCTAAATTCTGTGCTGGATCAACCTGTAGGTGGAGCGCAGAGAATTCAAGCAGAACTTTGCTAAACTTTTCCGTTTTCGGGGAATTACAGTTACGACAATAATCCACGGAATTACTCGAAATCAACCATTATACCCGTTATATTAGATGGCAATCTCTTTGCTAACTCTGCAAGCGAATAAGAGTTTTCGGAACGTCTGCTCCTGCAGGAAAAAAGAGCCAAATTTATTAAGTTATGATCAGTTACTTCTCTGTCTTCCTTTTTTTGGCTGCATGATGAGGCAAGAACTCTTCTTTATATGTTTTGAAGAAATCCGGTGGCTCCTGCGGGCGATTGCCCGTAACATCATGAAAGGCCGTTGTTGCGATATAGTTTGTTTTGCCTTGTCGAACAAGGGAATAATATTCGAGGAGGTATTCGATTTCTGATTCGTCACTATGAGCCTGGGCATGGAGAACTTTCTTGGCCTCAGCTCTGGAGCAAAAAGAAAAAAAAAAGTCAGTATAAACAACCCGAGATTTATGGTCTCAGGAACGTACTCCGAGATATCTTCGAATTGCATAGTCACCCCGAGTGCCTGACTAGCAGCGGTGGCAAGCTCATCACCGGTGCAAAGCATTGGACCTAATCAAGCATTGTCAATTTTCGTTGTTTACGTGCTGCCATGCGGCATTACATACCGGTAAGCACCATCAACTGGCCTCTATGGGCATCACTAAATCCATGCTTGCCCTTTCCGGTTAACACATGTGCTGCGACCTGGGAGAGATCCTATAAACCAGTTAACCAGTCTTCTTCTGGTGTGACAACAAGGAAAGACAAACTCCAAGAGCCATTGGAGCGAATTTGTGATCCTTTCCGATCGGCAGTGGGAGATTTCCTTCCTCTTGAGCCTGGGGGGCATAGAGTAAGAGATTCTCAGCATAGAATCCGGCACTTTATGGGAGAGTCAGAATCGGGCTTCGAGGTTGGATGGAACAGATGCGTACCGAATAACGACCGGGGAATGGCCCGTCGAAGTACTCGGATCTCCCTTGCTTGCCATAGCGCGGCACTCTAGGTCGATGAACTCACGAAGCCTCGGTTGCTTGTCTCTTTCAGCAAGATCGCAGCCTGCAGCGCTGATAAAGCAGACATTTGGAACCTTGGCCCTTTTCGCAGCCTCAATCAATTCCACAGTTATGTCGAATTTCTCTTTGTGTGGCGGCGGAATGAGGCACATCGTGTCGGCCCCTGTTTGCTGGAGTGTTTTCACCATATCCCTCATCCGCCCAGGTTTGTGGGGGATAATCTTCACTCCAAGCTTCTCAAGCTCTTTGCACACGGCCGCATGGGGATGGAGTGAGAGACCACAGACTGAGTCAAGTTTGTTCTTAAAGTCCGGGTTGGTAAGCAGGAGTTCAGCGATCAGATGGCCCGTATGGCCATCAACAGCGGTCACGCAAATGTTTCGAGGCATGATTGACAAATACAATCGAAGACTACAATCGGAGAATTCAACGATATTCGTCTAATTTGACTTGACTTGAAAATTTATCGATTGAATAAGCGAAATGGAGACGAGTCAAAAGGTGTTGCAACACTGAAGGGAGCCTACTTCCTGTATTAGATAACCATGCCTGGACTTCCTCGAGAATCATATGCATAAAAAGCTTTCAAATGGTGATGTCATGAACATGTCTGTGGTAGATCGGAACCTAGCGGGAGGCCTTTGTTCGCTGTCTCATTGTTCATGTCCTCTGCAATTATGAGCATAACGGGATACTTGACTTGACCCTTTGTTGCCCTGAAACTCGACTCGGTACATTATATGATCGAGCATTGGTCGGGTCGATGTCTAGTCTTCCAAAAGAGTGTACAGAATCAACGTTTGCCGTATAAGCGAATTTTTCTCCTTTTTGAGGCTTGCCGGCTAGTTTAACAACGACTTGGAACCTCACAAGCCATGCAGGCCATATCACCTTTTCCTTCATCTTTTCCTCGACTTTTCCACGACGAAAGCCATCACCATAATGTGCACAATTTATGATGAGAGATCTTATTGATGAAGATTTGCCTATAAACTGCAAGATGGCTAAGCTTTCACAAAACTACGGTACCACCCTTGACAGCTCCGAAAACCTGCTCCAGCGAGCTTTAATCTTAGCGCAACACTTATACGCCCTAATGTTGAAACCGGATTAAGAAAATGCCTGTCGTCATTGGCTCATAATTCAAGTTTTAGATGTTTTTCTGGGCTTAGACTACCGAATGTTAACTCGTTCGTTGCTGCTTCGAAAATCAAGATTCGCTTTAGGCCCTGGACCAGATTATGCGTGACGTCATGGCGACTCTATGCTGGAAGGCGACGCAACGAGCAATATATTAGAATTGAGAACTGAACCGCTGGAGTGCTCTACGGAGTATTAATACGCGGTATTTAGGAACTACATAATCGTCCAATGGTAGAAATCGTATTTGAATTCATGGCAGCCTCCACACTAAAATCTCGCGGATATGTATGTTGCTCCCCCACACGAGACTCTATTACAACCTTGGTGATAATTGACCCGTATATTAACTCCTGTTTGGTAGCAACTCTGCCTCGCTAATTTGCAATCTAAATCTCGAACAATTCTCGGGTTCGCTCTTCGTCTACCAGCATTCTAAGCATTCCATCAACTAACGGACCTTACAACCTTAGTTCTCGATACGCACAGCCAAGTTTATTATACTCAACAAATCCCATTCCAGGATCGACCCGCCTATTCAATGCTGGTTCATCCATCATGACTAGAATTTCTGACGCCATTAAGACGGACCATCGAGAGATTGAGTCTTGTTATGACAACATTGTCAATTCGACCGACCCAGATACCCAGACTAGATGGCAGAATCAATTCACCTGGGAATTAGCCCGTCATTCCATTGGAGAGGAGTTGGTGGTCTATCCTGCATTTGAACAGCACCTCTCGAAGGGAAAGGATATGGCCAATAAAGACCGTCAGGAACACCAAGTGGTAAGTTCAATCTCGCTTGCCGTTGTCGCCTTTTGTCTCGTACTAACAAGCAATAGGTTAAAGAGCTCCTCAAACAATTCCAGAATATGAAGCCGGACAATGCGAAGTTCATGCCTACCATCAAAAACCTCATGGATAACCTCTCACGACACATCAAGGAAGAAGAGGAACAAGACATGGTGCAGCTAGAGGCGGCCCTTGGCAAAGCCGAGAGTGAGAAGATGGCTGCGTCGTTTGGAAGAACAAAGATGTTTGTTCCTAGTCGATCTCATCCATCTGCCCCGAGCAAGCCACCGTTCGAGACGGCGGTTGGACTCCTGACTGCGCCCATGGATCACGTTGCGGATATTTTCCGAAAGTTCCCAGATCAGACTATCAGTCCTAACCCTTCAACAAAGTAACTAAGCAGGAAAGCTTGGCTAATTACGATACGTTTTTATTGCCGTACAATCGCGCTCGGTGGGAAAAATGTAAACAAAAACCTTAGCAAACAATCAGTCTGTTGAATGACTAGCAAACAAGCCGTCAGTGAATTACAATCTCTGTTGCTTTTCTCAAGCATCAGGGGAAAATGCAATGTGTATTTTACTTCCCCAGGCGGAGATCTGCATTCAATGACAGCCTACAACTTGCTAGGTTCCACTTAATTGATGATGAACCAATACCTAACTTTTGAAGTATCGGATTCACTATTGCATTGTGAGTGCGACTAGAGAAGGCCCTTTAGATTGTATGTGAATTCTTGAGATTCCATTTACATCGCTACATACATATTCTGCATTCTCTCAAATGGTTATCTTCACTAAGAACACTGTAACTAACTAAGTAATCGCCCGTTAGTTTATGGTGGATTTGGTGAATGAGAGCCGTGGGTCTCTTCCGAAACCTAAACTTCGGTGCCTGAATTAGTTAGTAGTTAATCAATTGCTACGGGTGGTGTTTGTTCATGCCGTCTTTATATTGCAAATTACACCACTAAAATTTAGTTACTTACGCGACATAGCTAGTTAACTAGTTATGGCCATTGTGATTGAGCACGCTTGTTTCCAACTCTCGTCTTCCCCAAAGAGCAACATGGTTGGGTGGGAACAAAGGGGGCCATAGTCACGTGGTAACTAACTATCAACGGGCTAACGCAGTGGTTGTCGCGCGCTTAATCACTTCAGGTATTTAAATCCATTGAAACCCCAGAATCCGTTCTCCAAAGCACTCCTGCTCTCCTACATGACTTACTATCCCCAATAACATTTACTATCTGGTAACCCCTTGTCACTACAATGCTTGGGGGCATGTCTAGCCCGACCCGTGGGCCGGTAAACTCGTGCAACATCCATGGCAATTTTGGTTACCACATGGACACTGTTAACGAAACACTAATCGCCAACCCTCACCCACGCTGCCTTGCCTCTCCGCCTCGGTATTTGGAGCGATCTCCTACGCCGGCAGAGTCGCTTACGGATGTAGATCCTATATACCCTCTCCATTGGTGGAGGACGTTGACTGCGCAAAAGTATTTGTCTTGGCGGTATCTCCATCCCGAATGCCGCAGGTCCAGGGCGAAAGATCCAAGGTTGTCCATTAATGATGCAAGCTATTGGAAATGTGAGGCAAGTTTCTGGTGCTCAAAGGCTTCCTCCCAGAGGAGACAACGCTTTCGCGACGAAATTTCGGACTTACATTACTGGAGGTGCGAAGCCAACTTTTGGAGAGACGCATACTTGTCGAAGCGTCAAAACAGTAGCCGCATGGAAATTGAAGACCTAGAATATTGGAAATGCGAATGGAGATTCTGGAGATCTGTCACTAACGGAGTTCCTGACACTGCCCGCTTCGATATCGACGACGCCGAATATTGGAAGTGTGAGAGTATGCATTACAACGTTGTGCTAGGGCTCGAAGATCCTCCCACTCCCAAAGAAAGCGAGTATGTTCTCCTGCCTTACGTTCTATTTCACTTCATGCTAACTCTTTCAGATCCAATCAAACTGACCAATCACCGGTCCGACGAAGCGCCCGACTTACGGAATTACAGAAGAGAAAGCGGACCCAATCGGATTTGGGTGGGGCTAATGCAAGTGATGGAGAGCAAAGGAAAAAGTGGAGGAACTGAAACACTCTTTGCCTCTTTTCCTATTTATGGAATACACCTAGTTTGTCGAAACGCCAGACGTCTAGAATTGTAGAAGAGAAAGCACGACCAATCGATATTAGGTGGGGTCAATTCAAGCGATGCGGAAGTATAAAGCAGAGGACATAAACCAAGTATTGCCGTTGAGAAAACTTTTTGTGAAATGCACTTGTGAAGGCGCCCTCCTGTGGAATTACAGAAGCAAAGCGACCACAATTACATTGACTAATGCAAGTGATGGCGAGTGAAAGAGAAACCGGAGGAAATGAAACAACTATTACCGCTGAGAAAAATAAGTTTCTATTTATAGGATAGGGAAGGATGACATTCGTCCAAGGCTGATGAATGTGACAGTCTCGCGTTTTGGACCACTAACATTATGCCCCTATTCGGCGGCGCTTAGCGCCCAGTCCGCCCGGCGTTGAGGCACCCCCAGGGCTCGTGAGCTTATATTCGCAGCGATTTCAGCCAATGCTCGGCTTCTCAATCCTCTTCTTTTTCCACCCACGTCCTGATCTTTTACTTTTACAATTCTATTCAGCTTTGGTTTCTCAAGCCTCTGTTTCTATAATCGTTTTCATACCTCATTCCCACCCTCCTTTTGTGCCCTGCTCAACATGGCCTTCAACAACACCAAGGATATCATAGCCATCCTCAACCCATGTGTGGATATTGCCTATAGAGCACTGAAGCTGCCGCATAACAGACGGCTCGCTAAAGGCCTTGAAGATGAGCCTTTGCCATCCACGCCGAGAACTCGCAAGCAGCAGGCGCCCCCTGTTATTCCAGAAATACACCCGCAGCTTGTCTTATCACTCTCAGAAAAGCCGATTGACCCCCTAGTTGGCTTTACATTTGGAAGCGATAAGCAAAAATGCGATGTCCTTATCGCGGACGAAGACCTGAATATGGGAGTAAGCCGCGTTCATTTTCATATTGATATCAACCGGGATTCAGGAACACCCCTTATTACGGACACGTCCTCGTATGGTACGCGCTTGATTTCAGCAGCAGCCGATGCTCAAATTCTATTGAAAAACAAGGTGCTGCCGATCGTTTCCGGCGACGTAATCCAGGCCGGTCTAGCTCGTTTCACAGTCACAATTCCCGATCGAGGAGAGTCCCAAAAAGAATTCCGCGATGAATTGCGCAAGTATTTCGAGGAGCGTGAAAAAGCGATGCCGCGCGTAAATGGCCTCACAATCGAAGAGCCCACTCGCAAAACATATCTCGACCCTAACAAGCTTTCTCTAGTTAAAGTCCTTGGAAGTGGGAGCTGCGGCACAGTTCATCAGGCTGTCGATGCCGATGGGGGCTATTACGCGGCTAGGGTATTCAAGGTCTCAGGGGATCTGGCGCAGAAGGAGGAACAGGTAGGAAAATTGGCGCAACCATTTGAAAATCTCGAGAAGGTGAAACATGTATGATTCTCCAATTCCCCTATTTTTTGAACCCCATCGTGCTCATAGTTATCTAGGATCATATTGTTCGTATCTTCGAGGATAAGGAGGTTCTGCACCTGCCCGGCCGTTGTGTTGTGATGGAATACTTTGACCTGGGAACCCTGGCGCAGATTCCAGACATGGTTCCTCGAGACGTCGCGTTGATGGCGTGCCAAATTCTTGCGGCAGTATCATATCTTCATGGCAACAACCTTGTGCATAGAAACATCAAGCCCGCAAATATCTTCCTCAAGTCGGCTGACCCACTTGCCTTCGCCCTCTCTGATTTTGGGTTTACTGGACACGACAGCTTAAAGGCATTATCGGGTTCTCTCCCCTACGCTGCCCCCGAAATCTACAACGGCGAAAAGAATTCTAGGGTTGTAGATATCTGGGCTGTAGGGGTGATTGTTCTGGAATATACGGTCGGTCTGCCCGAGCGCCCTCAACCTTGGGACTACACGGAATGGATCAAGCTTCTATATGCCCGTGGATTGTCATCTGTTAATCGAACCGCCCAATCCCTGCTAGAATTGGCGAATCAAATGCTGCGCGAACTGCCGGACATGCGACCAAATGCCCAGGATTGTTGGAGTGAGACCAATATGATTCTAGACGATATCTCCGATGTATGCCTCGGAAAGAGGAGCCATGATGAATTTAGTGCTGCCCAAAATGCTCGTATACCAGTCCGCGGCAGACGCATCAATTTACTGGACCTTCAGGGATGGATTCATTGCAACAGCGAAAAGGTTCCACCTCGCGCAATTAACTTGACCAAAATACGTGATGCCCTTTCCTTATCACCAGGAATGATGGGGAAATACTTAAAGAAGGAAAATCAAATATATTACACTATAATGGCTGAGCAGAAGCAAGGGGAGAAGCGCGTTTACAAGGGCACATATGTGAGTCTAGCCTGCGCTGCGGCTTACGTGAGGAAGTACAGGCCGGAACTAGAAGAACTTTTGCAAGAAATTGATCGACTCAACGCTGTGGACGTGGGTGGCGACGCAAGCTCCTTGCTTGCAGCTGTGGTTGACTTGACCAGCCAACAGTCGGCGGACGCAGATTCCACACAAGGCAATGAAGCTGCATTATTGGCTAATATTGACCCCGATGACCCAATTTTCAGGAATGAGGAATTTTGGAAATCCTTGGTGGAAAATGATTATTGGCTAAATCCAAACAGCTTTCCGCCTCCTCTAAATGGTAGGTTGTGAATGTCTTTAATATTTTTATTGACCTTGTCCTTTCCAGACGCTACAGGCGACAGCACAGCTTAAATAACGAGAAAAGTTGAGAAAGGGAGAGGACTTTAAATTGATTACCAGAGGATTATTTTGGAAAGGATTAAACTGTGGTTTTGTTTGTTTTGATTTTCATGGATTTGCGAAAGCGTAGCATCCCCCCTTTTTTGGATTTTTTGGATTTTTTGGAATTTTTTTTTTTTTTCGGTCGTTTCCAACTGAGTTTACTTTACACTACTTTTGGTTTGATTATTATTCTTTTTCCTATTTCCAGACTGTTGACGTAATGAGTGTATATAGAATTGCAATCTTGTTTCCCCCTACGCTTGTCTTTTGATAAGGACTATCCAGAGTTCAGATTCCTTGGCACTACGGGGCTAGTGCGGCTCCATCCCCTCACATGATTCCAGCGCTTAAGATTCAATCCCGATTCGTCCGCGAGATTATCTGCTCCACAGGGCGAGTTTAACGTTGATTTCAAACGCAACCGCTGAAAACGCCATTTTGGGAAAATTTTTGAGATCTCATCGACGTGTGGGAGGCATACATGGGTCCATTGGGTAATCAAAAAGGGCGTTTACGAATACAGGCGGTCCCAACCTGTTGTTATTTTTGGAACCTTTTCTTTTTCATTGCCCTTTTGGCTCCTTGCATAAATGGGCTTGAAAATCTACATTGGTGGAAGAGCGAGTGGTAATCCCCCCCTGCCCCTTTTGTTCTAAGTGCCTCTCTCTTCGAAAGAAGTAAAGCACACCGCATTAACAAACTAGCTTATGGGCGGGCCGAGCCACAATTATAGCAGTCGGCGAAATTCACTTAGTTGATTGAACCCAACCTTGGGGCTAAAAGGGGTTTCGCTTTCCCTGCCTGCTTTTGCAACGCCGCTAATACGCGCCCGCTTTGAGTAGGCTTCCATTCCTGGATTTCAACCCCTGACTGGCAATTATGAGTCACATGCAACTCTGATCACAACCCATAATTGGGATCACCAATAGCATCATCGACCGTAGCACATTACAGAGTTCATTGGGCAGAAGTCAATAAGCGCCAGGATCTACAGGAGTGGCCGTGTAGACCCCAATCTCAAGTTCGTAGCTACATCATGTAGTAGCATGCAGGGGTCAGGTCATGGGCTCGAGCACCTTTCATCCCTGCGAGACGTGAAAAAGGCTCCGAAATGTCTTGGTCCCAAGGATGAATGATCCTCCGATACTGTCAACGTATTCAAGAAACTAATTTTACAACAATCACAGGGATAAACATGTCCTTGTCTATATGAACACATACTACCTACCGTAGACTATCCCGTAACTTGATAATGGGAAAGGGAAGCAAGATATTTCGAAACCGATTGATATGTATTAATACATTAAATTAAGGTCTGAAGGCTTCTCGAATCGATAATAATAAACAGGAACAGACCCAACTAGCCATGTACCCATGAAGCTAGAGCTTCAGCAAAGATGAGTATTAGGACCATATCGACGAAAACGCGGGACTGCTGCGCGGATGCTCCTGTACCCTTGAATGACTATTAGCCGAGTTTGGTCGGAGGAGACAAAGAAAATCAGACTAAAGAGAAAATAGCATCAGTTCAGCTAGCTCATACAGTAACAGAGAGTGTGTTATCGGTGAATTCATCTAGCATCTCATATAAACAATTACAACTTCTCCAAGGGTCAACTCACCACATCCATCACTAATCTTATTCGAATCAATGATGGTATCTCCCTTATCCAATCCAAAAGCATCGGCAGTTTGAGATATTCGCTAATTGTTGTCCCTACTACAATTTTCGAAGTAGAGGAACAGAGGCTCACCAAGAACTTCGATTGTAGATGGTGGTAAGCCATATAGGCCTTCGAAACCATCAACATCCTAATCTCTCCTGAATATAGCACCTAGCCTATACCTACATTCGCGAAGTGAACACGCTGATAATTGAGCCCAAAAAAGGACGCCCTCTAGTGGCGAGCGGCCACGTGGATGGTATATGAATACCCAGTATCCTTGACATGTGAATACAACTGTCTATGCGATCTAGCCAGGTGGCGATTGTGACTATACCAGGTTGCATACTGCTCGGGCATAAAAGCGACGAGTGATCTCATCGATAATCTACTTGTGTAGTTCCTGTGTTTCTTGCGGGGTCCTGATCGAGGTACGACGCTCAGGAGAACAGCACCTGTTGAGTTGAGACAGAGTTACCACTATAGTTGTCATTGGATTTTCGATCGGGGACGGTGGGTGTTGTGGCCATGAAAACCTGTCAGCATTGACAGGGAGCAGGAGCGAAGAGGCCCAAGTGACCCGAGAGACTGAAATGGAAGTTGAGAATGTTAAGGAGACTGAAAGGTGGAGGATGCTTGATGTATTCAAGCTGGCTAGGAGCCGAGTGTGTGGGCTATGTGGAAGAGTAGCCGGAAGAAACTACCCGGATTCCCTGCAGAGAATATCAACATTCCACCATGTATCATTGGCATTCATCGAGTTGGATGGAGATACCCAGCAAAACTGGTGTAGCCAAAGGGAATATCCCTTGACTTTGTTAGCGAACGCGCCCATTGTTCGTCTGACATATATATCGAAGTATATACCTGCACATAGAAGACACATTTTTCAATTTCATTCACCACCTGTACCTCTCCATTCCATTATTAGCCTGACATTCGTGTCTTATCATATCCTCAAACAAGTGTTGATTTCACTAGACACGCAGTTTCTCTTACCATTCATGAGCTATGGAAACAGGCAAATCGAGATTGCTTGGTGTCCCCACAGAGATTCTTCTCGAGATCTCGCGCTACCTTGGCTATGTCGGTCGTTTAGCACTTAGTCTTACCTGCCGAGAGCTCAATGCTAAGGTCGAGCTCGTTCCAACACAAAAAATCCTGGACGCACAAAATACGCGAAACGAAAAACAATACACGATGGAAGACCTCCTCGAAATAGAGACCTGGCCAGCGTATAATGCAGCTGCCTGTGCGCCGCCCGAATTACGCCAGGCGACCGATGGGCGCGACTTTTTCGCCTGCTATTTGTGCCTGAAAATACGCTCGGCAAGCCAATTCACCAACGCCATGATGAAGGGTAAGCGTGGAAAGCTAGGATCGGAAACTATCCAGAAAAGATTGCGGCGCCTTTGCATGCCGTGTGGCATGGCTTGTGGTTTGTATCAGGCAGGAAAAGTCTTTCAGCTTGGCGGGGCAACAGGTGGCACGGGATTCATTTGTTATCATTGCCGTCTACTCACGTTCGAACATCCTGCTTCCAGAGCCTCTCCTGCCGTGTGCTATGACTGCATCGGATTTGATTGTCAATCGACCGAGCTTTCGTGGGATGGCCGGCACCCAAGTTGGAGCTCACCGTCTCCTTTCTAATACTGGTATCTGTGAATCCATTATAAGTGTTGTCTTTATAGAGGGAAATTCGGCGATTATTTCAGTGGAGCTTTTCGGGCTGGTCAAGACGCATTTGAGCTGCAAGAGAATGTTTCTTAGCTTAAAGCAGACGGGAACTCATAGGCTCTCTATAGGATATGCAAGCATGCCTCGGGTTCCCGAAATGTCCTATTCGGAAGTACTGTCCTAAAGTCAGCCCTGGTGCTTCTCACAACTCCTATCGGATAACCCGCACTTGTAGCGTAACAATTCAAATAGCGTGAGAGGCCCCTATGTCAAAGAGCTTCCTAAGAACTTTCAGATTCGCTCCTTTAGTTGGAGGAAAGTATGATATTACAAGGTGGCTGGGTGGAGACCAGCGACATAGGTTTCCTGAAGATAACAATGATCTAGCAATGGTGATTAAAACAACAGTAGTTTCATCGCAACAGATCAAGCCTGGAAATACGACGTCGAGAGGTGGGACCGGGAGAGAATAACGTACTCAACGAACAAGAATAATCGAAATTCAGGAATCTAGCATTCCCACAAAACAATTTAGTTGGCTCCGATGTCTTAACTGTGATACTGAGTAGATTCAAAAAGGCCCTCACATCCCTTTAGAGTCGGCGCAAGTATTCAAGAGCAGCTCCCAAACTCTGGAAGAGTTCGATCAGGGATGAACATTTCAACCTGTTGTTATGGATTTCATCAAAAATGCGTACCAGGATAAGCCAGCAAGACAGGCACATTTTCTGAGAAATATCCTCCTATAGCCAGATCTGGAAACGAGGAGGCACACCACATCCTAGATTAAGCTTGTACAAAAATGAGAGAAGGCAAGGTTGCCAGCATTTCACCAGCAATGGTTTCCCACTTGCATCTTTATTTCATCTGGCCTGGTTATGAAGATAAAGGTTGTGAGGCAAAGTAGGCAAATATTGATGTTTTGGGGAGCGATAGGTCATCATGCATGCAAGCAGAGGACGATAACCTCATCTGAATAGCTTTCCGGAGTTTATACCAGGTGAGCTGTGACCGAGCTCGGTTGATGTCGATGAAGGTCTCATCGTGATTCTTCCTTGATCACGACAACCTGCCAAGGGCCCTATTTAAGATAGAAAAGACAGAGGTGACTATTATATTGTGCCTAGCAGAGGTTAGTATAGTTTAGCCAGGTAATAGCCCAAAGGATATTCTGTACAAGAGATCATAAACGCGATGAAGATCTTCTCAGATCTCAGGAAGGAGGATTGAGCGTTCAAAATTTTCATATTTGTATTCATCTAGTGAATATCAACTCCAAAGTACTCATCTTCCCATCCTAGCATTCCGCTAGGTACCTCGCTCATTCTGGGCTGCAGATCATGCTGCTCAAGATGAATTTACGCCTAAACCTATGTACACCCTTACTGACTGCAAACGAGTCGCCTTTGCAGCCGGATTTTCTAAGTCACTGTCAGCAACAATCCTTCACATCCGATCTGGAAGCTAAAGGTCGAAAAAAGGGTAAGGCGTACTTGTATAGAGTGCACGGATTACTAGTCTCTAGAATTGCGATGTCCCTATTATGATTGTCAGCCTATGTTGTCGATGGATATATTTTGGCCGATACTTACTCTGATCGAACATTGGAGCATGCAGCCAGAGGCAGACGGTAGGTTTCAAAACTCCCAAATTTAGCGGTGACGTGAACCTTTTATTATAACTGGGTTAATCGAAACATTCTACCAACGGACCGTGCCAGAAGGGGAACAAGTGTGCTAAGATCGTTTTGCCATAGGGTCTAGAAGGGAAGGCAACTTGACATACAACCGCGTATTGGGCCTGTGCGAGAGTGACAGAAGGCAAAACTGCCAGGTATGCAGCGGCAAAGAACTTGAAAAATTGCATTTTTGCTTGGCTTTCTGCAGGGAGTGTCAAGGTAAACCTGATTTTGTAAAGAGAACGGCAACCTTTAAGGGGCAAACTTGTCCATCATCTCATAGGAGAGGGCGAAACTTCGTTTAAATACCTCTTCAGCGCCGGTTCCAGGTGAACTGTCACTAGGTCAGAATACCTGTTGTTCCGTGCGATTGGAGGCTTCCTTTTCCCCTCTCCCGCCTCATGACCCCCAGAGGATTTAAATATGTACGGGATTAGTGCTCTGATGGTGTAATGTTAGCTTGCTGATCGGTAGCCACAAGACGTATTTGACCAGGGGCGAGTCTGGACGTGCCAAATACGATGGATACCATGCCGCATATTTGAGGGGCGATCGCAAAGCCATTGCACGCTTAATGTGAGATTAACCAGCTAGCATTGTTATGTTTTTTGATGGCTAGCTGAACTGATGGGTGCTTCCAGCATCGTGTGGATTGAGTCTTCGGTTATCAAATGGCAATGCGCTCCATTTGCAAGCGAAGCTCATTAGAATCTGGCATATCAAAACTTTACCGAACGCAGAGTGTCAATCCTCCAGGCAGCATGCCGTCGATCATTGGTTTTTTTTCTCGGTTTTTATTGGACGTGGTTGGGCTGGGCTTGCACATCATCATGCAAGAGAATCTGGTTCAACATCTCTCATTGCGCTCAAAAAGCAAGAAAGCGCTTATACGATGTGTCAATATTTCCTTTCAATAACAGGAGGCCGATCTCTAATCCGTCCAGAACGAGGACAAGTACCTTGCCCTTTATCAATTATTGCCGAACTTGTACCAAGTATGTAGGTGCCAAATTTCAGAATTTTCTCTTTTCCAGCTGGAAAAAAAAAGTTGATGAGTTCATAGTAGGATGCTAGGCGAGCCCTGTCAAACCGGGAAATATCATATGTCATGAGCATGGCATAAAACCATACCTACCTACCCCAATCCCGCCTTCAAATAATTTAATCCAAGACACCGACCAACACCGCGCCAACCCCAGTAAGCATAGGTGCATATCCCCAATGATTCCACTCTCCTTTGCCATGGCCCCAACACACAACGCCGTCCACAAACGCAACCCCACTCGCGGCAATCAAGGTCCATCCCAGCGCCTCTTTGGTCCCAAAGAAAGAAGCAGAATAAATCGCCAAGCCCATGAAGATATCACGCGCGCCGTAAACGGCCATTAGGCTGTTCACCATCTTCTTGTCCTGAGGGGCTACAGGAGGTTTGAATTCGAAGAAGGTAAGAGCATTATCGGGGCGAATGATAGCATTGATTCCGAAGACGACGAAAATGGTTCCGAAAACGCTTGCAGCGATATTGAGACCAGGCAATTGCGAGAGAGTGGAAGCCGCCATTGGTCTTGGTTGGTGCGTTGCTTTGACTGAATTGAGTTAGTTTTGGGCCTTTTCCTCATTTAGGTAAAATATATAACTGGTTGTGTCTTACGGAACTTCCTTTACGAAGGGCTTTTCCGATTCGATGATGCGAGCTTAGGTCAATGGGAGGATTGTCTGGTGCTCTTGCAAGACAGTTGACAACGATCGAGTCGATTTGGGGACACTTGAGCCTTCTTATCATTCGCTTCAAGTTTGTGGCGGCCGTCTCAGACTCCGCAGCGAGAAGCTCCTCCGACAAAAGACGTCCATCGCGTCCATGTCCGTTTGTTGCCGTGTTGGCTCGACGACCCAGGCAGCAGCCTCCAGCCGCAATGTCTTGGCGGTCATTCAAGTCGATTCAGTTTTTGAAGGATTTGCGTGAGGACTTTACGCCAAATTCAACTCAAATTGACTACTATACTAGAACAGTTGTTTGAAGCAGAGTCATTTTGATAGAAGCATCATCATTGCCCGAGAGATATCGTGCCGCAATATAGGGGGCAAGCATCGTTAAGAGATGAAATATGCATCAAAGGCTCGAGACCTATCCAACCAAAGCAGAAAGGAATTAAGCAAAACAGATCATCCAGAAAAGAAAAGGAGTCTATAGACAAAGAAGTTCACGATGCCTGTGTGCATGTGTATGATGTATGTATGTATGTACCTCGCGGCCCAATATATGCGCTGAGGGTAAAAATAAACATATCTATCAAGGCCAACCTATCAAGGCCAACCTATCAAGGCCAACAAAATAAAAGAGGGAATCAAACCAGCAAAAAGCCAAATCGCTCTTGAGAATTACAAAGAAGAAAAGGGAAAAAAAATGGGTCGTATCACATATTCAACAGGCTCATGACCCTCTTTAGCGGACTCGTTGTCCCCGGGCTATCGCCACACTCGCTGGGGCCCAGTCCACTATCCGTACCCTGTCCAAAGTCAGTGTAGCTATCAGTGTCAATGTCCCATTGTTCTTCATCGTCGTCGTCTTCTTCAGCCTCAGCCTCGGCATCAGGAGCATGGTCTTCGGTGCCACCAATTGGCCCTGATCCCATCTGTCGATGGGTACTGTCGCTCCAGCTCTTTTGTACAGCACCCCTCACGTTCCAGCATAGCGTTCGTCGCACGCTTTCAAACCACTCGCCTCCACCAGAGACAACGGTTGGGAACGGATACTGACTCGCTTCGACGGTGACATAATCACCCGGACAAAGTTCGATACGTCCTTTACCATCAAAGGAGCAATACGCGCTAGAGCGGGACCCTGGTGGGATGGCAATACGGAGAAGAAGAGCGTCGGAAAGGACCATTGGTCGGAATGAAAGAGTGTGTGGACATATCGGGGTCAGGAGAATAGCAGGGATGGAGGGGTGGATCAAGGAGCCACCAGCTGAGAGAGAATACGCCGTTGAGCCTAACCGGTCGTTAGTGAACATTCAATAAACACCAGAGAGGTTAAAAGTACCTGTAGGCGTAGATAAAATGCATCCATCTGCTTGTACAACAGTCAAGAGCTCATCGTCTCCGTACACTTCTAAATTAGAAACATAAGGTGAAGGTCCACGGTCGATGACAAGCTCATTCACGACCTCGAACTGTTCCCCTTCCTCAACAGGACCCGGCCTATGCTTGTTCCTCCGGTCGGCACGGTAGACAGTGCAAGTGAATCTCATGCGAAGATTTACCCGCATGCCAACGTCTCCCATTATGTGATTAAGGTGCTCTTTGTATTTAGCAAACTCAAAATTGGTTAAAAAGCCTAGGCTACCGAGTGAAAAAGCAAGAATCGGAGGAACGATCCGTTGGAAGAGCCATGATGTGAAAAGCACTGTCCCATCTCCACCAAGGGTAATAACCAAGTCGAATGTCTCTGGAGATGTCCAACATAGGTCTGGTGTCCAAAATTTTAGCATTGACTCGAACCGAGGTTCTTTCGCAAGCAAGCCGGCAGTGTCGAACCGCTTGGATTTGCGCAGTTTTGAGTCAACATAGACATTCACACCGAGATCGCTACCGTATCTCGGAGTGCTCAGTAACCATTCGGCCAATTCTCGTGTCAGATAAACAAGCCCGTTATCCCGGGCCTTTGTCACAATCATCACGTTTTTCACAGCCACTTTGATTGGTCGGCGTTGAAGCTGCTTTGACACCTCACGAACACCAGTCGCCGTTTGCATCAACCTCGAATGGGACATCCATTCATCCGCAGCTATCTCCTCCAAAACTCTCTGTATATTGACGGCGCCATCGAATCGCTGGTGGTAGTAACAGGGCGACTTCAGAGGGAACCGCGCAGTGGATGGAGTTTCTCCATCTGAAAGTACCAAAGGCTTGGTTGATAGGGCTGCCGAAAGTTTTCGGTGTAACCTCGTGTCACCGTTGTGGTGATCGGAACTGCAGTTGCTAGTCGGGCTAAGCATTTCGGCCAATGAAGTCGCGAGAGGCAGGGTAGGTGAGTCGGTTGAGGAGGAAGCTTGCGACGCGAGGGCTTTCATAAGCGTTTGTCGAGGGACGCCATCGATAGATTTCGCACTTTGGCGGTGACGCGTTGGTATGGAGGCCTGTCGGGGGGTGGTCGTAATATGCTGGAAAGGAGACGAGGGGAGGGACGCGATTGTGCGAGATTCTTGGGAGTCGGAGGGTTTTAGCGGAGCTAGAACGTCAGGAGGGCAATCGCCGGCCGACGAGGTCTGATTTTCGGGCATTTGGGGCTCCGTTGAGATTATAGGAGCCAAATTCAGCGCAGGATCTCGTCGGATGGCCCTGGAGCAGGGATCCAGGCACCGGTGCGAAAGGTCCGAGGCTTCCCCGCAGCTCAGGGTGTCGGTGTGTTGATCAGCCTCAATGGATGATGACTCTGGGGGCTGAGAACAGGGTTGAGATGGAGAATGCACGATAGACAGGGGAGAGGGAGGTAGGAGAAGCGACATTTATGTTGGGCTTCGGAAGGCCGGGTCGACGAGGACGACAGCGAGGAGGAGGAGGAGGAGGAGGAGGAGGAGGGAGGAGACGTTGGCTTCTTTTAAAAAACCGGCGGGTTCCACGGGACGAGAAACGGGGTTAACGAACTTAAGTCCAACTACAGCAGCTTCGAGCAGAAAGGCTTTTAGTCCGACAACCCGCAACACCAGACCTTGGAAGAGAGAGATTAACGAGCGAGTTAGTTAGTTAATTACTGTGGGCGACAAGAAGAACAGCCGCTTTCAACTTCGTTAGGCTGGCATATTAGTTATTGTAGTAGAAGAAAAAACACTCCATGTAATCTGAACAGCTGCTTTGCCTCTCTTTTATTGATAAAGGGGAGATTTTCAGCCAACAACCTGTCCAACACATTGCTGATCTGTTCGATCTGAATAAAAGCCGCTGCGCGAGAAATAAAACCCCCGAAAACGACGGAATGGAACAGCCGAAGTTTGGGGGAATACTTCCAATTGCCTGCCAGTAGTACCTCGAGACACCCAGCGACTGAGATGCTCTACTTGTTAGTCAACGCTTGATTCCCCCTTTTTTGTCCTGGAATTCTACTTGGGGTTTCGTTTTTATCTTCGCCCAAGAACTGCTTGGTTGGCTGCCCTGCTTGGAATGGAACGCCATCTGCTTCAGTCCCAACCGGGAACTTCTCCGTCGGTTCTCCCGGGTCAACTAACTAACTGAACTAAGAGTTCACTACTTGGTTACATTGTACCACACATATACTCTGTGCAATCCTGCAAGCTTGAAGCACCTGGTACATACATACACACTATTTATACAATTTGCCTTGCATTCCAGGGTCTATTTTTGACAGCCACCAACAGCTTATTCTGCCCATCGTAGCCTGTGGCGAGAAGCGTGGCAGAGCAAACCCATATCGTCCCCCTCCCCTCCTTCAAACATGACAGCAAAAGATGTAACTCCGCTTTCCCCCTAGCAAACCTGCGACAGTCGTCGGAGGTTGGAATACTCTCATACAACTTCATCTTCTCCCAGCTGGCGTTTCAGCAAAAAATAATATTATTATCAGGCCATGTGTAATCGATTGAGCCTACACATTGGTTGCCCACAACATCCCACGGAGGCTATTATCTCGCTTCGAAAGTCACTTTCTTGTAACCCCCCGCATCGTCCTAAGAATTGAGCTGGGGATGCTCTCCAGCTGCCAAGCAGTGCTGGCCCAGGAGACGCCGCTGTCATAGCATCTGATGGACCCTTGGCAGTCACTCGCTCATGCAGAGCGAGCGTCTTGTCACACATTCGCACAATCCCTTCACCTCGATGGACTGGACAGAGCAATCTTGCGGTGGCGGGCTAATTTCTCCCATTAGTACGAGGATAGAATGCATGCCACGCTCTCTTACGGAGTATAACATCATCATCCATTTTGTCCATCGAGACAGCTAACTAGTTACCCACTTGGTTGCCAATTGTTGGGGCTTAATTGCATAATTATTCAACTTCTATCTCTATCCTTCTAACACACTGCAGCCCCATTGTGTTGTTGCAACTCCTGTCTCTTGAGAAGCATAGCATAGCTAAATGAGGGGGGAAAAAATATTAAAAATAAATAAATCGGATGCCCGGTGCCACAATTACCGACCGGATATATATTCGAGTATTCACCAACATACCTGATGCCATCGAATCGGAAGTAAGTCTTCTCAATTGCCAGCCTTGCGGGGAGGACTCTGATGGTGGAAGCATGAGCTAGTCCCTGAGGGCCTTCGGTAAAAGTCCATGATGGAACAATTCCATTCTCCTGAAATCAAGGCTCCACTAACTAGTTACATCTGAGCATTTGAGCTGGATTGGGGTTCATGTTCAAACCAAAACCGCGAGAGAGCGTATTCAAAGTTCCAAGTAGCATCAATACTATTTATCAAGCCTCAATAACGTCGGAAATTTGTTGCTATCCCAAGCGAAAAATCTAATCATAGAGAAAAGATGGCATAAATATATATTATCTTTCAGGCCATGGTTCACCAAGGCTAAATCCGTTCTTAAAATCCAGTATCCCATCACCCTTCGCAGCAACAAGGTCACATGTTGATGATATATATTCGGTGATGAATTTCCCTTTGAACGCATTGCTCCATTCCGGCATGAGAAAGAAATGCCTATAGGCGACAATTTTGGACGACGTGCTCTCCATCAGGTCTAAGCTACACACCCAGAAATCCATATCGATAAAGATAAGTTTGGCTCCAATCATTGAAATAACCTGCCAGACATTTTGGAAGAGATTACCAAGATCGGGAAGGAGAAGCGGCTCAACCTGCGCGGCCGCTGTACCGGACAGTGCCCATATGTATAGCGCAATTCGGGCATAAGGGGAACTTGTAGAGTCATTGGTTTTCGAGACGAAGCTGATTAGCTGCCGTGATTCTCGGCATGCGGGAAGAGAATCAATAGATGCCGATATGTGGGAGTCATTCCAGTTACTCCGAGAAAAAGTCGTGGTTAAGAGGGTCGGCTCCCTCGTATCAGTGCATGTAGAATAATGCTTGGAACAGGCTTTCCAAGAAAAAATATGCAATCTTCCATGCTCAAAAAGAATAAAGTGACCATTGTCGAGAGGGTGATTGATAATGGTGTAGTCGCTCCGTATTTCATCGATGGCTATGAAGGTTCCAATCTCTCCGGTTGTCTTCCACATACTCGCGGATTTATTACCCTGGAGAATCACCCTAGTACCGGGAGAGTTCGGCACTATTCCTAGCAAGGTTTCCGTTGCGATGATAGATGCTGTATTTTCGATTTTATAGGCCGGACCGAATTGTGCAACCTTATGAATTAGGACTTGAGAGTTAAGGTCTGTTGTAAAAAGTGAGGATGTTTGCTGGTTGTAAGCAATATTTGTAATTCGTGAAGAGAACGTTGCTCAAAGTAGCAATCTCGATGTCATAATAAACGATAGATCCGTCCGTCATGCCGCAAAAAGCGGTAGTGCCTCCTAAGACGCAATGTATCGCTGTTATTTCACCCTCGGATATGCGCTCTAACGTATCAACTGCGCCGGTCTCTATCATGGCAGTCTGGAATATCTCACTCTCGCTGCTAACATCTAAATTGCTCCTAACAAGTACGTCAGGTTCCCAAACACGACATTGAGACGGGCAGGTATCGGCAAAACGAAGACCGTCATTGCTGAATACGATACTCGTGATATCATTTCCACAAATCTTGATGCGACGTACCAGCGTCAAATTCTCTTTATTCGACCCACTGAATTCATAAACTTGTATCGAGTCATTGGGGCTGCTTGCTACCAGTATACATCCATTTGGCGACCACGCCAATGCAGAAGCAGGGACGTCAGTAATTTGCTGCCGCAATTCAAGGGTCCGTAGACAATATACAACAAGGTTCCCGTTAGCATAAGATGCGACGAGAGCGTTCACTTTCGGGCATGGATTAAACGCCATTGCATAAATCGAACATTCGTTTTCTGATGCACTTCCATATCTAGAACAATATCCGATCAAAAGAGCTGTGTTAGCATCGAATAAATTTATTGGCAAACCCTGATAAACAACGGCTATGGCAGTATAGCCTGGAGAACACCCGCATTTCGGGGTGTACTGCCATGAGCTTGCTGGTCTTCGGGTTCACGATATTCGAGGTTCCGGAAGAGCCGTTCCTCTAGCTGTTCCTTCAGGTGCCAGGCTATTGTAGAGTTGTTCTTCAGGGCAGCTACTAAGGTAGTAATTTCAGGCACAAAGAGAAGTGCTAGAACTTCGCTTTTAGCCTCGAGCGTGCATAGATGGGCTTTGCTTTCCATGTCCCAGACTTTTACAATGTTTCCATTGCAAGAAGCTAGAAACCTGTCGTCGGGACTAAATTCCAACTTGCTCACAAGCACACCATGATGTAATTCAGACTCCTGTTGAATTGAGTCATCGTGATAAATAAACACCGTGCCATTGGACACAGCGACGGCTAGAAATCTTTCTCCATATGCAATTGCACATGTTTCCAGATTCGGGTAGTTTATTCTAATCAAACACTCGTCCCAGGTCCTCTTCGTGAGGCCATGTACGCGTATTCCCGGTCTTCTGGGCGCGTAAGTCTTCGAAAACATTGAACGAGAGGGGCACAACGAGGAAATTATACTGTGGATAGACTGGGGTGATATAACGAGAGCTGTTCTGAACGTCACCGCGAGCCTCATCAAGTCCCTAGTCCATAATTCCAAACTTTTTCTTTCCGAGTAGAATTGATCATGTACTTTGATGCCGCGCGTTAAGGCAAGTTTTTTTGCGGTGCATACAACATGGTACAAACATCCAGTTTTTGCAAGATATTCTATCCAGTGTAATGCATGATTTTCTAGAAATTGGTTCAGTCGTTCCCATATCCTTGGAACCTCTAGCGAGCATTCGAGAACGTGGTCCGAGAAAAATGAAGAGGCGTAAGAAAGGGATTCATTCTTTAAAGGGGTCGAGTCTTTAATATTCCGCATTCGCGTAACCGCGAAATTGCTGCTCGTGAGTAATTCAAGGCACAATTGGGCAATTCTCGAGTGTCCTTTCTGCTTGCCAACTGCTAATGGATGCTCCAGCAAGAATTCTTTGGCTGTTCAATGGACACACTGGACTTTGTCATTATCCGTAACGCATATCAGCTGACGACAAGAAGCTGTAATTGACCTTTTCAGTTTGTGATCTGTTTCCTTAGTGTCTAACTCAAGGATAATCTGTAGTTCACTAAGGGATAAGGCGCGAGCTAACAGAGTCGACCACGTGATAATAGACCTTACTAAATTCAGAGCTCTTCGATTTTTAAGGATGTCTCCAAGCGTCTTTGCATAAAGAACGTCTATATCAGAAGGAATATCATGCAATATCTCCTCGGCCATTACCTCGGAGTGGACATTCTCTAGTTCCTAAAGAACTAGGGATACCCACAGAAAAGACCCATGTGCCTTTCTGAGGATCTTTTGCTTAAGGGATTCTCCAAGGTCACCATCACCAACGGGCAGTAGGTTCATCTTCGAGTTGACAAGAGCCTCAATATCAGCAACTGTATCTTTTGGTTGGATAATACATGTGCTCACGAGAGAGCCAAGCGATATCATGCTTTGTAAAATGATAGAATGTCCCTACCGGTAATGAGTATCCTCAGGAATGATGGGGTTTGGCTTAGAAGGCTCAAGAATGTAGAAGTTCCTGACAGTCATCAACAGCATCAATGACCCAGAAATGAGGTTCTGGCTTGGAGTCTTGGAATGTCCCTCCAGTGAAGAGTCGGCTCCAGATAACGTGCTCATTGCAATGTTCACAAGTCTGGCCCTCTTGTTGGGAGTCAAACAAACTGTTTAGGGCTGTATAGCTGGTCCCGGCCATTTGATAGACTGAAGATAAAAAGCACTCAGCAGCCGTTGACCTGTTAATAACTCCGTTTTTGAAGAAAAAGTAGCTATACTTCCGTCCACGTTTTCCCAGGTCATGGATATGGAAAGAACGGAAGTCCCATTGCCTGGTGTACCAGAAATCCATAGGATTGGGGGCGTGTCAGACTGCAAGCCTCCCCAGGAGACGTACTTCTCAGTCGAGAAGAACCATTCATAGGAACCGCTAATACGCGCATCGTCCAACGCGGCTAAGTCGCCAACAAGAAGCTCCCTTACGCCAGTAAATTCAATAAGCCAGAGTCTCGAAGATTCGGTTATCCCTATTGTAAAAAAGCTGAGAGAAGGACCATCTAAATTGGGCTAGGATATTCACCTTCAGATAAAACAGAGTGGACTGTCGCTAGTAAAGCCTTGCGAAGAATCTTATAGTTGGAGTCGTTGGAAGAATTGAACTTACAAATTGATCGATGTTTTATGCGTTCTGTCAAATACCCTAAAGTAGCTGAGTCTTTGTCGACGACTATTCTCTTCAAAAACATGACGGTAGTCGGGATAGTTTCGCGGAATGACTATAACTGGAGATTTTCGGCAAAATGCCGAAAGCTGTGATTGATGGAAGTGATGAATTCGGGGTTCCGCCTTAGCTGCGCGGCATAGTGTATATGTCTATATGATACTTTCAGTACGTTGGTAAGTATTTTAGCAAGATCACTACCTCGATGGGGAGTCGCTAAAAAGTAAAGCGAGTGAATACGTCTAGCCAGTTGTTTCAAAGCAGGATCCTCTTGAAGAAGCAGATAAGCCTTTAAATATATTAGCTAGCGACATTGCACAATATAAATTCCCGAAACGAACCTGTTTTACCACAACGCCGCCCATGCTGTGTGCGATAAAGGCTACCTTAGTCTAGAATAGCATCAGATTAGATTCTATGTAGAGGCACGAAAACTGTCGGCTTACGTTGCTGTTCCTAATGGATGGATCGTACTGTATCGCACAGAGCAAAGATAACGCAAACTCGCGGATACTTCGCATATGGCTTTATTGAATGACAATCTGCATTGTATCCAAAGGTGTGTATGCGAACGCAATTGAAATCGGGGTCGTGTGGGAGCCATTCCTTTGGCCAGAAGCGGGTAGGACCTGAATCGTTCTCTCAGAGCCGCCACCAAGTCCATGCACGAAGATGAAGTCTATGCGCGGCTCATCGGCACCGTAAAGCAGATTGAGCCCCAAACGGTCACTTTTGCTGTCACTCTGCTCATCTTCTGCTACACGGCAGCAGAGTATAAAGGATCGCAGGATCCTACCCAGCTTGAGAATTGAGAATTTTGCTCTATATGCAGAGAAACGCTTACTCTGCTTTAAGCGCTTATAAATTGGTCGCACTTCTGGACTTTTTTTAGCCATGATGTGCCGTGGGCATGTATCTCACCATTTTGATGAAGTGGCCGCAACATGAAGAAACCCGGCCACTAAGGTCGCTAGCGGTCAAGTCCAATCACAGATTTGCAGGATTCGGAGGCCGATGCATGCAAATGTCAAATCACGGTCATGCATTTCTTTTCTTCGGCACCAAGCAGGGGAGCAACCGGGATCGAAAGAGTAAATTCCAGAGGCCACTCCATTTTGTGTGATTGTCCAAAGAGCACAAAAAAGTCGATCGTTGAGAAACGATAGTCATGCAGCCTGAATTCTCGGACACGCAAACATACAAAACAAATTCTGAAGCTTTGTCGGGTAGCAAACGTTTCTAGGGCTTTGAAGCTAGGAATTCTTGACGCGATTGTTAAGAAATGGAACTTTTCCTGACGGCGTTGTTTGGTTTGCTGTTAACTAAACAATAGGGGCTGCCTGGGGATTTTGCCAAGGCTCATTCACGGGTTAACTATTTCCCGCGTTGAGAACAACCTTATAAAACAAAGGCTATTATTCACACTGCATTCTCAGGGCCTATCCGGCGTGATGTTGCATCTGGTTTATCTCAGGGGATGTCAAACAAAAGAGCCATCATAGTCCGAAACCCTTGGAAGCTGGATTGAATCATGACCTGGCCAGCAGCTCTCGAACACTTGAAACTCCATTTGCGTTGGAAACCCACACTCAAGAAAGCCTTGAGCCTAGTATTCTTCGACTGCAACGAGAATCCCTCAGAAGTATTACGTTCACCAAACTTTGTAAGAGTAATCTACCCATTGACATCTCTGACTTTCCTAACGTAGAGTTGCTTCGTATCTCGTTCTTTGAATAGATGCGCTCCCCAGAAATTGCGGCGCACCCCAACTACGCCATCTCGTCTTAGACTACGAGACTTGGAATCTGGAGATACTAGACCATATAGAATATTGAAAATGGGCTATTACGTAGAGATCACCACTTAAGAGAAATGCAACTGACTTGTGACCGTGATAAAAATCGCGCAAGAATTTTCGAGCTGTGGGATATGCTCGATGAACTGAAGGCACTTCTCGACACTCAAGGAGCGAGAGAGCAAATTGCCAGGCGTATTTTGTACAAGGGAAAAAGAAACGGAAAGCGGTCATTCAAGGAAGAGGAGACTTTAACTCTTGGTCTCGGTTTTGTTTTTGTATCATCCAGTGGGCTCACCACTAGAGGGCGTTCTCTCTTGGTCGAGCGGCACACAGTATGGTTTCTCGACGCGATAGATCTGACAACTGAGTCTCATTTCGGGCGTATGCTCTTGGGCTTTCTAATATCCCATCCCACTCTTCCTCGTGAAGTTCCGATTTGCTGAAGATATGTCTCTTTTACATTGTCTGGAGGGAGAAGCAATACCTCCTCGAGAATATCATTAAATCATTGCCAGTTAGTAATGCAGCGTACATTCTTAAACTGTAGCGTCGCTAAGGCGAACTACTAAGGAGGTAATTGAAACATCCGGAAGGTTTTGGTGGAGTCTGGTTAATCCCATGAAATTTAGCTCAGTGGTTAAACTGCATTGAGAATTCCAATTATCCGTAGTTTCGAGTAAGTTCCTTATCCAGTCATGTAGTGTCCGCATGGGACAGGCTTAGCATTCTCAAAATAGGAGTATTTCCTTTTATATCCCCTTTTTTCAACTTCATGGCCAATAATCCTTTCAGGGACATTGACAAAGCACATCAGCACCAACAGACAATTGTTTCGTCGCTCACCATTACCATGCTAGCTATCCATAAAAGGCAAACAGCAACGTCTGCTTTGATGGGAAGTTGAAGACCAAGTTCCGATTAGACATACCCACAACAAGCAATATTTGCGCTACGGTCTTGGTAATTGCTCCAGTATTCAGGCCATCGTCCGCAATAAGGACATCACATTTTTGCTTATCGCTTACAAATGTCAAGCCAGCTAAGGGGTCAATTGCCCTCTCTGAGAATGATAAGACAAGTTGTGGGCATATCTCTGGAATAACAGGGGCGATTGCTGCTTGCGAGTTCTGAGCATGGATTGCGACGGCTCATCTTTGGCGAGGCCTTTAACTGATTATTCCACCACTACTTCGACGCCAGCCGCCGCGTGGACTAGTTCGTCACCCTCGCTGGCGACGGCCCTGCCGCTAGGGCCTCCTTGTATGGCGCGACCTCCTGCATCAGAGGGGCTGGCCTGCTTCGATCGGCGCTTGGCAGCAACAGCGAGAGCAGTCGCCCGAGCCCTCTGGCTTCGCTGTTCGGCGGCAGGCTGGTTGAGAGTGGCTATGCTTTCACACCTTAACCCACGAATCTTCGGTTGTGACGACGTCTAACGCACGATTTAGCTATTTTCTCAAGATTGCAGTATTTTCTCAAGATTGCTGAAATATCTCCGCTTGTTCTTACGCTGGAGGTGCAAATCCATGGTCTTTCATATGTTGTTGATAACCCTAGTATTATTTGATTCACGCTATAGAAGTGTTTTTAGAGTGAAATAAGCGATTCATTTCCTTACCACGTATGGTGGTCTTTCACTAGCTAGACTTTCTCTCTCGGTGGAAATATGTGGACCTAGCAGTTATATTTTGGGAGCATTTGGAAGGCTTATAAAAGCAATGAGATCAGGGAGGAGTTCAACGTATGCGCCGCTAATTCGGAAATTGCTAGGTGACGCCGTGAACTCGACTTTAATGACAGGAGTTTGTCGTTGCAGATGTGCGTATCCCATCACTAGTACTAATGTGCACCTGATTGAAAGTTTTTGGGTTGTGCGGGGTTTTCGATGTTATACAAGGTTAGAGTCAAAAGAAAATAATACGACAGAAAGAAGAGGCACATATGCTGTGCTTTGGATTGTCAGCCATCATAGTTGAAGGCTGCTAGTGTTCCTGTTGCACAAGTAATAATAGAAGAAAGAAGAGAAAGAGATGGAGTAGAAAATTTATAAATAACCCCTTTCCTGGTCCGTGCACGCTAGTGAACTTAGTTAGTTAGTTAGTTACCTAAGCTCGTCTCAATTGGAACAAAGCTCTTCTTCTTCTCCTCTTCGCCCTTTCACGCTGGCTTGCCAATGCCTTGTCACTGCGATTGTGGCTTCATTCGCTATTGACAATTTGCCCAGGTGCACGTCTGCAGTCATCATGCCAAGTGGTTACACTTGCGGGGCATTGTTTGTTCTACGGTGTGTGCATCGCAAACCAAGAGCTACCAAAAGACATCCAAAGGTTCCTTTATGGCAACTACTTAAGCTGAAACATACTACCAGCTGCACTTCCTATTTGCCTTGTGAAATTGCTTATATCCATGTTGTGGCTCTGGAAGCAAGCTGATTTCTTCGCAACAAATAATGCCAGCATTCGCATTAGCGCTAACTAACCTCTCGGGCGATCGTCATTCTGGCAATGTTGGGTTGGCTGCATCTCAACCTGAAATGGCCATGATCTGCTTTTGTAGCCATGGATCGCGTGCTTGTCGTTCACAAAAGCTACTCAGCCTTTGGCTCTTCAAGTGTACTGTGTACAACGCTTAGCGGCTGGGAGCAATGGCTCACAGTTTGCTTTTTTCGCCGCTTGACTTGCCCATATTTGACAACGAATAAATGCGTCGGAAGACCCTCATTTCTTCTCATTTTTCCTTAATTTCTTGATTTACGTTCGCTTATTTTCGTTCCTTGACGTTTTCCTATTCATTCCTTTTCCTACTCAGCCCAAGAGGGTTGAGTCTAGCACATTCGTTCAACATGGAGTTCCTAATACGTATTTGTTTTCTGTTCGCCATAGGCCTTGCATCCGCCCGACAATCGTTTTCAGGTGACTATTGGACCATCGTGGAGCGTGCAAATGTCCCTCCCGGTTGGGTTCAAGGGAAGCCTGCCGACCCGAGTACAGAATTTTTCATGAAAATTAACTTGCACGACAAATCCAAAGTTGAACAATTGCACCAGAAAGTTATGGAGATCGGGACGCCTGGTCACCCTCGCTATGGTCTGCATCTGAAACCTGAAGACATCAGTACCTTGATGTCACCGAGCGACACCGTAAGGAATGATATTTTTAATTGGCTGGCGGATGGAGGTGTGCGGGCAGACGACATCGACTTTCGAGCGGATTGGATTCATGTCGCCCTGTCCATTGCAGTCGCGTCAAAACTATTGAACACCCGCTTCTATGAATTTAGGGACAGATACACGGGCATCAAGAAAATTAGAACCACTGAATATTCTGTTCCACAAGTGATAGCGCCACATATTTTCTACATCTATCCTCTCGTGCTCTTCAGCAGACAGGCAGCCCAGAACGACCATATGTTCAGCCTACACACAGAAGAACTGCCGTCGCGGGGTAAGGTCTCAGCAGCCTGCCCGGAAGGGAATACCCCGAATTGCCTTCGTGGACTTTACAAACTTGGTAATGCGACAGCAAAAGCCGGAAGTCGGAATAAGATTGGAGTCTCTGGATATCTTGACCAATATGCTCAATACAGCGATCTCGCGGCCTTCCTCCGCGAATACGCGCCACAGGCTGCTGGTGCTAATTTTTCTGTCAGTCTTGTAAAAGGTGGCCAAAATACACAAAACACGAACCGCAGTTCCATTGAGGCAAACCTTGACATCCAATACACTATTGCTCTGTCTTACAACATGAAAGTTGACTACATTTCTGTCAAGGGTCGCGGCCAGTTACATGAAGATCTCGATCAACCTAATCAGTCAAAAAACCAAAACGAGCCATACATGGATCAACTGGAATACCTTTTAGGCCTACCTTCCAAGGACTTGCCTACCGTTCTTACAACATCGTACGGAGAGTCAGAGCAGAGTGTGCCGGAGCACTACGCCCGAGCGACATGTAACGAATTCGCAAAGTTGACTGCGAGAGGCGTATCGATTATCTTTAGTAGCGGAGACACAGGAGTGGGTAGTTCCTGCATGAGCAACGATGGCAGAAACAGAACAATTTTCAATCCTATTTTCCCGGCTTCGTGTCCCTTTGTCACCTCAATTGGCAGCACTCATTCTCGCAACCCCGAACGCGCAGTCGGATTTTCGTCAGGGGGGTTTTCAAACTATTTTAAGCGTCCGGACTGGCAAGACGATGCTGTTTCGAAATATCTCTCCCACCTAGGAAACACGTGGGAGGGCCTCTATAACCCGCTTGGCCGCGGGTTCCCGGACATTGCTGCCCAGGGAGTCGAATACCCGATCTACGATAAAGGCGTTCCTATGATGGCTGCTGGAACTAGGTCTGTTAAACCTCCCATTGGCTTTTTCGGGTCCTAGTTGTGGATGCTAACATATGTGCCTCTAGTGCCTCCGCCCCGACAATCGCTGCCATAATTGCTCAACTTAATGAAGTCCGCCTTGCACAGGGAAAACCTGTCCTTGGTTTTCTGAACCCTTGGTTGTATAGCAAGGGCTTCAAAGGCTTTACGGATATCACACACGGTGGATCTATAGGATGTACGGGTATATCTATGTACAGCAAATTGAAGACGCCATTTGTCCCTTATGCGAGTTGGAATGCAACTAAGGGATGGGACCCGGTGACAGGGTTTGGCACGCCGGATTTTGAAAAGTTGGTTAAAGTATTGCCATGATCAAGGGGAAGCGTCGGGATTGGGATAGATCGCGGTACCCGTTGCAGGTCGCATTATTACCTGGCATCGGGTGCGTTATTGACTGAGAGTCCTGAACAAAATGTGCTCTGTTTAGTAATAAAGAGGCAGCCGGAGTCCATGCCAACCTCATAACCCTGTCGCCGCCATCTACGAGTAAGCTGACAAGACTCCGAAACCTTGGATACATTATGTCGTCGGCTTACCTTTTCCGAAACGTTCGGAGTTCTCCTTTCCAATGTGTATCACCATCAGTGGCTTGATGCTCAGGATCATTGTGATGCACGACGAGACTCATGCTTTGGCTATTAAAAGTAGTTTGATGTTATAACAGTATTTCGGCTACTAAAGTAGAGGAATCAGACACAAATTAAATAGTATTGAGTGTCTTTCAAGCCCGCTAGGTAAGGCTGGGTATTTCCAGTACCTTAATTAAGTCCTTGTTCAGTTTCAGTTTCTAGGCTTCGCCAGTATTGTCTGGCACCGAGGCGCTGATGTCGCGCACACCTACCCACCGAGGAAAGCTTGTCGACAGTGGCGCATGTTGTTAGGGAGCACGGGGATTCTGAATCGATTTTCCGCCTTCCAACGCTGGATCCGGCCCATTTCAACCAACCGGACCATAAGTTTCTCCGCATGATTTCGGTTGTGTAGGACTCCCTGGTAATATTTACTTCTGAAGGCGATCTAAAACATACCTAATCCATCATATGATCAAGTCGTAGCCAATTTCCACGCGAAGTCTTCGCGAGCCTTATCTTCCACGATTCGTCTCACGAGTTGTTCTAGACTCTGCGGCGTCTCGGCGTCGCCCATTGAAACATCGCCGCCCGTTGTAAGCTGAATCTTTGTACCACCTCGACAGATAGTTTCCGCAAGGTCATGTACTTTGTCCCAAGTGTCTATGTCAAATTTGCCTTGGCTTTCATTGAGGAGTAAATGACCCTTGGAAGAAAATGTGAGGACGTGTAAAGATGCTGCCGATTTGATGGGCTTGGGTGATGGGTTTGGGATTAGCTCGTTGGAGGGCTTGACGGCTATAAGAGCAGCTGTGTAGATCATAGCCATGGGAATCGCAGCCGATAGAAGGGATAGAAGTGCCGTATGCAACAGCGAAGGCAGAATCGGAAGGTACTGTCGTAGTAATGAGAAAAGGTAATTAGCAAGAAAGCCACAAGTATCAATGAGGATCTCCAAGCTAGTCAATCTCACCGAACCGCCTCGTTCATCAACTTTTCCTTCGGCCACTTTATTCTTCACGACAACCAAAGTAACCACAACCGCTCTACGTGCCATGGTTTTGTCATGCATCAAAATCACTCTGCTCAAAACACCCCGTATGATGCTCTCCACGTATCGCTCGCCGACGCCACTCCCACCGACTCCCGGCTTGACCACTATCTCCAGTGTCGCTTCGTCTGGCTTCTGGGTATCGCGACGGTTAACTTCGACAGGGCCATTGACCGACCCAAGTATCTGGTCTCCGGTTGGGGAGGTATACGAAGCTGAACCATTAGCGAAGTCGAGGGGCGTGAGGGACGCAATTGGAGTAGACATTGCCGCAGAAATTGCACTATAGGCTTGAGGGTCGGGAAAGTGACGATAATGGATATAAGCAGGTCAAATGATCTCGTGCCTGATTGCCTTGTCTGGCGAGATTTACAGCTTCGAAACACGGTTCATTTTTCGGGTTTGCTTTTTGGGGTTTTTTGATTTCATAGTTAACAAGGTTACCTAGATCGGCAGACGGAAAAGCTAATCTCCCGGGGGCTGGCTGGAATGTTCTTCCTGTTGTTTCTTATTCTGCTTTTCTTTTCTTTTCTTCAGACAAACACGAGTTACCAGCACTCCAATTGGAGGTTTTACGGAATAGAATCATTGGCGGTGGGTAGTTTGGACCTTCGCAATCGTTTTATTACTGCAGAATCCGTGGGAACCTTTCAAGCCCTGAATACGCGAAATTGGGTCGTTATCTTGTTGGGTGTTTTTTTAGTGATGGTTCGTGAGCATAGGGCCACGTAATAGGGAAAAGCAACGCTGAGATAGTCGTTGATTGCATGTTAAGGAAGTCAACGTGCATGAATCCTAAGCAATTCTCGGATATAACCTTTGGTAGACTTGTTGCGTGTAGTGGCATCTCGGTTGTGTTGAACCAAGACCGACTCTCATCACCAACTATGGGCCCTGCGTAGAAAGCACTCCATTGGAATCTCGGAGATAAACCCCGTCGAGATTTAGGCATCATGGCGCTTGTTTTACGGTTCGCTATATTCCTCTTGAGGTCATATCGTTCCTTTCCAGGAGAGAGGAGATGCTCGGCGCTCAAACAGGCCAAGAGGGCTTGGCCACCCGGAGTTGCAACTCTCAACGAAAAAACTGCTCGTCCGACGCTGTTGGGGAGGAGAGGAACTTCTGCTCCACTGGATGGCATCGACGACAACCAGCTTCACCGCCTGCCAAGAGCCTTGGAATCATCTTCACTCAACCCCGCTCATAGCCCAGGCCAGAATGAGGCGTCACAGTGCAGCTCTAAGACTCGCTAGACAAGGAATGGAACGGATCTCGACGGTATTATTAGTGTCTCGGCGAGTGAGAGGTCTTGTAAGGCATTCTGAGTGAATGTCGCATGCTCAACCTTTTTAAGATTCTCCGTCATCATACATGCCATCTCGCGATCCGATTGATCGCCGCTTGATGACCATACTGCTTTTGGCGATAGTGGTTTTGGTGCCCAGTGTGCCACCGGGTCTGACCACTCACAGACACGCGAGAAGCTTCAAGGATCAAAACTAAAATGGCACGGTTCCAAGAACCTTTGTCTGGGGTGTGTCAACCATCATCGCCATCCTGGTGGCAGTGAAGATGGGGATCAAAGCATGGCTTCACTGAACCTTGTACTTCAATGACGATCACGTTTCTCGAGATTGGATATGGCCTAGTTATATAAACCTCTCCCCGCACACCCTGTTTGACCTCTCTCTCTCTCTCTTTTCCTCTCTCTCTTATTCTCATTCCTATCCTTATCGAGGACTTTTCCTCCCCAATCTCGTAAACCCTCAATTCTTTGCGTAAGAAGCTAACTAAGCATCCATTCGCATTATCCCGGCGACCTCGTGTTTGTTCACGACGCTTCCTAATTCTAGCCTACCTTCTCTTATTGAATGGGAACAGAGACTGTTCAACCGGATGTCGAGGAATCGGCTGAACCACCTCCTTGTGTTCCTATTCATGAAGGGACCACGAAGCAATCTGGACAAGCCGTAGACTGCTCAGTTCGCCCCCTTCGTTATTTGGACGAACGGGACAAAAGGGCAAACAACCCAGATCTCTCCCGCGGGGATTCCTCAGTCACCTACTCGCAGGTCGAGTGCAAGTGGGATCAGCAATACGAATATGCCCATACTCTCACCCCATCTCAGATTGCCAATATATTGGGCGTTGACTTGCAGTAAGTTGCCTAGTTTATTCCCGCTCCTACTCTATCCTACAGCCATGCTTACATGATCCCTTTCTAGAAATGGACTTAGTAGTGCCCAAGCGGCATCTCGTCTTCAGCAAGATGGCTTTAACAAAGTTAAGAGTGCAGAGGGGATATCCTTGTGGAAAATTCTGCTAAGGCAGGTGTCGAACAGTCTGACTTTAGTACGAGAGACACTCACTTTTTCCCGAATACGGCATCCCCAGCCAGCCGGGCGCTGAAAGCGAGATTTCCATGTTAACTGCCCCATAATAGGTTCTAGTCATAACAATGGCATTGTCTTTTGGGATCAATGACTATATTGAAGGAGGGGTTATCACAACTGTCATTCTCCTCAATATTGTCGTTGGGTATGTACATACTCCTTGTCTCTGTCCCCATAGCCAAATCACTAATTCCAATTTCACAGCTTTTTCCAAGACTATCGCGCAGAAAAGACTATACTGTCCCTTCAAGCGCTTTCGGCACCTGTGTGTAAAATTATCCGCGATGGACGGATAAATTCCGTAAAGGCAGAGACGCTTGTCGTCGGAGATGTCGTCCAGCTCGCAGTGGGTGACATGGTTCCGGCAGATCTACGTCTCTTTGATGGCATTAACGCCTCAGCTGACGAAGCTCTGTTGACGGGTGAATCTCTGCCTATCTCGAAACATCCTCATACTGTGTTTTCTACTCAGGATATGCCAGTTGGAGATCGCACTAACATGGCATACTCTGGGAGTATAATCACTCGAGGCCGTGCTACCGGTGTGGTCGTCTCAACTGGAATGAATACTGAAGTTGGTAAAATTGCCCAACTTCTACGAGAACAGCGACCTGAGAAGGGCGCAAATGTTTTCGTCCGGACGTGGGCGAGATTCAAGAGAAGCCTGCTAATCGTCCTTGGACTGATTGGGACCCCTTTGCAAGTGCAGCTTAGCAAGTTTGCACTTTTACTTTTCGGGTTGGCTATTTTGCTAGCTATCATCGTTTTTTCAGCTAACAAATGGAACGTTCAAGGTGAAGTGCTAATATACGGCATCTGTGTAGCCGTTGCTGTTATCCCCGAATCCCTCATTGCTGTACTAACCATTACTATTGCCGTCGGTACCAAGGCGATGGCCAAAGGTAATGTCATTGTCAGAAAACTTCAGGCCCTCGAAGCAGTTGGTGGAGTCACAAACATCTGCTCTGACAAGACGGGGACTCTTACCCAAGGGAAAATGATTGCTCGAAAGGCTTGGATTCCAGGTACAGGGATACTAACCGTGCACGATACTACTAGTCCATTTGATCCAAGAAGTGGATACGTGAGTGTCAATGATTCAAATATCAATCCGGATCATTTCCCACTTGATGGCAACAGCTCTTTGACGAAATTTTTACGCATTATTTCACTTTGCAATTTGTCAACCGTCTACAATCCTTGCGATAAGTTCTCTGTAGATAATGCATCTGTCGCTGATTCAGGAGATGACTGGAATGCAGTTGGAGAGCCGACGGAAATTGCGCTCCATGTTCTCGCTATACGGTTTAATTTTGGGAAGCAGATGTTGTTACAGAGCCAGCACATGGAGCTACTGGCAGAGTTTCCGTTTGACTCGGCCATCAAACGGATGACGGTTGTCTATCAGAGAAAGGGTTGTCAATACGCTGATGTGTTTACAAAAGGTGCTACGGAGTCTTTATTGCCACTCTTATCAGTGAGCGATGCCATGAAGGAAGAGATCCGTGCTGTCGTCGACAGATTGGCTGGAGAAGGCCTTCGAGTCCTTTGCGTTACACACAAAACTATTGACCCCGATGACTTCACACAGGTTTCAGACCGTACGAAAACAGAAACTAATTTGAACTTTATCGGACTCGTTGGTCTATACGACCCTCCACGGCTTGAAACCTCCGAAGCTGTGAGAAAATGTCACATGGCAGGTATCACAGTACATATGCTTACTGGCGACCATATTCGAACCGCAACGGCCATCGCTTATGAGGTGGGAATACTTGGAACGATAATCCCAACTGCTCAAGCGAGCACGGTCGTTATGGCTGCTGAAGATTTTGACAAATTGTCAGATGCAGAGATTGACGCCATTGAAGCGTTGCCGTTGGTTATTGCTCGTTGTAGCCCTACTACCAAAGTTCGGATGGTGGAGGCGATGCATAGAAGGGGTGCATTTTGTGTTATGACTGGCGATGGTGTTAATGACTCGCCAGCTCTAAAACGCGCAGATGTTGGTATTGCCATGGGAAAAAGTGGAAGCGATGTGGCGAAAGACGCTGCAGATATGGTATTGACTGATGACGATTTTGCGTCCGTGGTCAAAGCCGTGGAAGAAGGACGACGCCTATTTGACAACATCCAGAAGGTAATTGTCGACTGCTAGCAAAAAGTCGGATATAGATATCGTACTAACATGATACTAGTTCTTAATGCATTTATTGATATCGAATATCGCCCAGGTTATCCTGCTCCTGATAGCTCTCGTGTTTAAAGATCACGATGGCGATTCAGTCTTTCCACTATCTCCGCTAGAAATCCTCTGGGCGAATCTCGTCACGTCTTCTTTCCTAGCCCTTGGTCTCGGTCTGGAAGAAGGTCAGCCAGATATAATGTTTCGCCCACCGCATGATCTCCGCGTTGGCGTTTTTACACGAGAACTCATCACCGACAAAACTATCTATGGCTTTTTCATGGGCAGCCTCTGCCTCGTGGCATTTGTTTCCGTCGTCTACGGAGCTGGCAACGGGTATCTCGGCGACAATTGCAATCAAGATTGGAACCCAACGTGCGACGTTGTCTTCCGCGCTCGTGCAACCACATTTGCAACACTCTCATTCCTCCTCCTCGTTACAGCATGGGAAGTCAAGCATTTCTCCCGCTCGCTATTCAACATGGATCCCACAGGACGCAATGGTGGTGGCATTCTCTCGGTTTTCAGCACGCTTTGGAGTAACCGGTTCCTATTCTGGGCCGTTGCTGCTGGGTTCTTCATCGCTTTTCCCGTCGTATACCTCCCTACCGTGAATCGCTTGGTATTTAAGCACCTTAGCATCACATGGGAATGGGGAATAGTCGCAGGCTGCGTTGCCGTTTACATTTGTTTGATTGAAAGCTGGAAAGCAGTTAAACGAGCCTGGGGTATTGGCAGTGGGAAGAATCAAGTATATACAGCTGCGGATGCAGAGATGAGAGTCGGCTTGACGCCCATTATCGGTCTACCGGTAGAATCGAGAGAAGATACGCTAGAGAAATCATGAAAATCCCCAGTGAGAGATAAGGGTAAGGAGATTGAACTTATCAACTAAGCCAATTCTCCCGCGAAGCATTTTTCATTTTTTTGGAGGGCGAACCATCTATTCAACATCAGCCAAATTGTCTTACCCTACTTTCTCGCCTTGGTTAAAGTACATACATCTATCACTCACAAGCATGCATGCATGCATGGTATTGAGGCTCTTGGAATTCCTGAGGCCCCATCGATCAAGTTGGACTCCGCTATTCGTCAAAATTGGCAGCAATAAATCGATATTTAACTAGGCGTGGGTTTTATCTAAGGCCCGTAGCCGATTTCGGTTGTCTTTCTTTTACCTATATAAATTATTGATTTCTTAGATATTCAATCTTTTGCACGCCTTCGCTCTATTGCTTGATTCAAATAGCGATCAATGGCTGATTATCAGCACAATATATATGCGAGTCTCAAAAACAAGTCGAGAAAAAAAGGGAGGATAATCATTCGATTTATGGTACACGCTCGGCATTTTGCCTGTCTTCTATAAGAATTGGCTTCTTCAATCCAGATAGGCAAATAAAATAAGTCAAATTCAACATCGCCATCCGTTCCAACGGGGCAAGGTATATCGTACATCCACAAAAAAAAATATCTAGAGTCACGCAAAAGAGATATTAAGATCCCGCCATCCTGGCTTACTTATCTAACCCCTTTTTTCCAAGAACCCAGCAGCAAGAGCCGCACAGTTGGGGTGAAACACCACCCGCTTTGAACGCCAAAATAGAAATAGAAAATCCAATAATTATCGAGAGGTGGGTCGGAGTGTGCAATAGCATATGTGCAGTTTTAGAGAATTTTGCGGACAATAAAGGTATAAAGATATGTTTGTGAGGAGAGCGGTGAGGACTTTTTTGATTTGTTTTTTATTTCTTCCGCCCTTCGCATCTGAGGTTTGTTCAGATAACGAAATTGGTGGTAAGAGAGATAGATAATAGAGTGGTGATCGATGTCGTAAAGTTGGGCATTGGAAATGGTGGATGTAAGGATAGACAGCATCGATTCTAGAGCATATCGGTGCAAGTTTGGTAAACTGTGGGTTATTGACCAACTGGTACAAATCCGTTCATTAAGAATCAGCGATGTTCTGAGACACCCTACCGGATGTAAGAAGTCGAATTACAACTCGAACTGGTTTGACAGCTTTAACTTTCATCAGGACTCAAGCTCCCATAACCAGTATCATCGCTTCGAATGCTCTGCCGTCTTGCTTTCGTGGTCTCGACGTCTTTGCTCGCATGCCCGTCAGACATGTTCGAATCATCCTTTATAGACATGGGCGAGGGAGGTTCGTCGCTGAATTGTTTTTCGTGGGCGTTCGGCCCTTGATTTGATTTCGGCTCACCAATTTCCACACCTGCATTTCGGCAGGCCTCTTCGCAGCCGTTAACAACTTTATCCACAAGACAATCTGTGAATCCTGACGAAATGGGATTGTAGGCATGTTGCACCCAATACATAAGCCCAGAAGCAATCCTGCCTAGATTGGGAAGCGGTAGTGGTGTTGTTCCATTCACGGAATCTTGGTTGCCAAGGCTAGAGATAGATAGCTCGTCGGAAGATGAACAGACTGACGAGGAGAGTGATAAAGACGGGGTTAATCTCTCATCCATGGATACCATATGTAGTAAGTGATAGAGCGATGCAAAGCCTAAGAACGTAAGTTCGACTGCGTCGATGGATAGCCGGTTAAATAATTCGATAGCGTTGTGTAGAGACAGTTTTGAAGTAGGTTCATCCGTTCCAGCCTGGCCTCGTAATATGGCAGCGATCATAGCGCAGCGGACTGCGATGCAAATTTCATCGCGAACCGATGGAGGGACAGATGAATCAAGGAAAATCGATGCGCTGCTAGATGGCTCTCGTTTTGGACGTGGCAGTGCGGCCAGAACTGAATTGATATTCGGGACTCTACCCTCGTCAAAAAACAGGGCTTTGATAGCAGCGGCTCTAGTATAAGCGGCAGACGTGGGTGGCGCAGATCTCAATGCCATTTCTAAATAGCGTTCAAAAGCTGCCCGTCGTCGTGTACCACAGTCCACGGAAATCACATCCAAGGAGTGAATAAGAGCTTCTTGAAGAGCACGACTGGACCACCATGCTGCAACAGCGTCGAGAGGTGAACGAATAGCGCTGTCTTCAACGACGACATCCAGCAGAGAGTCTTCACCATCAGTAGCTTCTTGCGTTGGACGATTCCAGATCATGTTAGACGCTCTTTGCACGATGGCGTCGGTGAAGACTTCTTCGCAATCGTATTCAAGAAGATATGCCAGATGGCTTGGCAGTGCGTCTTCATGGTTGTTTGGAATCACCTTTTGCATTTTTTGTGCAAGTCGCCATTGATAGTTGGCCAAGATCCCCGCAATATGATCCGAGATTTTGCAAGCTATTGAGCCAGATGAGCCCACCCTCCACAACAAAATTCTGCAATGCAGGGACTTTAGCATCATCCGGGAAAGACTCCTTGGGAGGGTTCCAGCAGCGAAAATGGTTAGTACTAGTCGGCTCTTGCTAACCTCAGCGTCGCCACCCGTAAGCTGCGCATCCAAGGCAATATCCCAGGCCTTGACACGGCCTTTTTCATCGTCTTCTGAAATACCGGTGAGCATTGAGTAGAGTTTCCAGCCAAGGAGACAACGAAGGCAATACTCGAGGCAACGAGAAGTAACCGCAAACCACTCAGGGAAGAAGGTGTGACGGGGGACGCCGACGGTTTGGATGCTTGTAAGCCACGCATCTCGGCGGAATTCGGTAGTGCCGGCCGCAGTCGATTGGCGTTTTCCGAATCTCGATTTCGGGAGGCTAGGCCTCGAATAGAATAGATACAGGTAGACGAAGAACGCACATCCCACGACGAAGAGGGATGTCAGGGCGAAGTGGGACAATGCCCGTGTTTGCCAAGAGTTTGCCCTGATTATGTAAACATGATTTCGAACACACCTGACTCCTTGGCCCAGCAGGTGGACTGGAAAGCTTAGAAGCCCACGGTCTGAGGATTCATCCTTTTGATTTTCGAAGGTCCCGACAACCATGAGGCCAGCCAATGTGCCGAGCATGAATTTGTTAGCGAACCCTCCACGCCTCCCACTTCCATCTCCCGAACCTGGCTCATAACGCTGACCCTGCCTTGATATCAAGGAGTCTGCATAATGTGGTTGGGGTCCGGATGGACGGAGCCGCTTGAAGTATTCAGGGACTTTGATAAGTCCCTCAGGCGGATATAAAGGGTTCGGAGAGCCTTCCGGAGAAAATTCGGCGTTTTGTGAAAATATACTTGGAGGTGAACTGGTAACAGACTCGGACGAAACGGTGTATTCACCTGGAGAAGATTCGATATTTGGCATCGGTGGAAAAGCGGCTAAACCCTGTTCTTGGGACTTTTCAAGCTGGCGGAGGCGATTTTTCAAGGCAATATTTTCCTCGTCTAAACGCTTATTTCGCATCTCCAAATGCTTGATATACTCCGTAGCTTTGGAGAGAATAGATGCCTTGTTGAGTTTATTCGTGGAGGTAATGGTCTCCTCTTCTTCTTCGTTGTCCTTGTTTTTGCCACCGCCAAACCGTTGCTTGTACATGATACGGAGACAGGGCACACTATCTCTAAGCTCAGCGATCTTCTCGTTGAGATTGGCTCGGTATCGTTTCTCTATCACATTGTGTGATCTCTTTTTGGATGGTAGAGATGTGGCTGGGGGAGGCGACATGCTGCCGTTAGATATGGTACCCAGCACGCCGTCATCCTCGGACGACTTTCTTTTCCGTCCCGGGCCAGCGGAAACGGGTGTAGGAGGGAAGTTAGAAGGTGTATGTGAAGGTGGGCTCTGTTCTACAGAGACATTTAATGCAAGAGGGGGGTTAAATGATGGCACGTTCTGGCCATTGTTGAAGGCAAAGGTAGGAGAGAAAGGGGGTTGAAGACCCATTGTCGTGGAATCAATGCTGCTTGAAGCTGTATGGATCTGAGGAGGTGATATGTTCCCCTGGAATGTGAAGGTAGGTTGAGGAGGAGTGGGATTAAGGGTGGACTGATCGAGGTTGATATCCTCGCACTTGTTGACTTTGGGCTGGATATCCACGTGATTGGATATCTCATCAGTGTCGAACTCGTCCCAGCGCATCCACTGCGTCCAATCGGCAATTATACCATCTGGACTGGACTCGATTAAGGGGCTGAGGTCAGTCATAGGTGTAATCTCTCTATCGGTCATCTGGGTTGAACATAGGAGTGTGGGATCGCAAGTGGTATCGGCTTCTGAAGAAGGAGCCATGGTGTTGTTATACTTTGAAAGAAAATCAGGGAAAAAAGATGGCTTGTCAGAAAAGGGTTCCAAGTAGTTTCGGATGCAGAAGTGCGTTCGTTTTTGGTCAAAGGAAGGTTTCGGGAAGAAATGGAGCGCACTTGCTGGGGTAAGTGTTTTGCCTCCCCGATGCTTTTGACTCAAATCGGGCCTCCTGCGTCGATGGTTGGACAATCGGGCTTCACCAGAACTGGCCTCAGGAACCGGTAGTGAAGGGCTGAAATTGGGGTGGTTTGGATACGTAGAGGAGCGAGAGCTAGAAGAGAATGGAGCCAAGGAAGCAAGGATAGAACCGGCTTGTGATAAGGGTCGTCACGAACAACAATAATAAATGGTAATAATAATAATAATAATAATAAGATGGCGAATCATGTATATTGGGCAGTAAAGGCGAATGGGTGTGATATCACTGAAGCCGCCTCTCGCTTCTTCACATATCAGGGTGCGGAATGCTTTCCAGGCTCCTTGCTGGTGAAGTGGGAAAGGACGAGTATGCGTCTCGAGGCTGCAAGGTCAGGCTCAATTGAGACGCAGATGGGGATGGCTAGGTAGCAGCACATCTGGGCAATGTGAGCGAGGTGTCCCCGTTGCAAAATCGATTTTGAACTTTTTTTTTCCCTGGTGGTTGAGTTGACGTTTGTTGCCCTGTCATTGTCGCCTCAAAGCTCTGGTTTGGGTCTGGCCGCAACTCCCAAGCCACACGAAGCCACGTGAACGGGGCCCATCCGAATCATACGATTTCGGGAATCCCTGGACTACCCGTGCTAGTCTTCTCCTGGTCTAGCGTTGTTTTACGCCGCCGGATCCTCCGAGTTATCCCCGACCCCCAGGCTCACTAGTCCCAACCGGGTAGTCCTACGCCGGGGTTGACTCAATTCAATTACGTCACTCCAATTGCATGTGAGAAACCCTCACTCGACAGCACAACGGGAATCGCCGCCGTTTGTTTGCGGTTACATAAACAGGCAGTATCAGGGTCATCGTAGAGACTTGGGCGTGATGAAGAGTTGGCTAACGGTGTTGCTGTCATCATGGTTTGCCGATCTACCTAGCTGCATACCGCGGCGTCAAACAGGTTTACTCCAACCTATGAAACTTAGCCATTTCTCCCTTGGTATCATCCCGTTGAGCTTCTCCATCGACTCTTACCTACAGACGGAAAGCAAGCCCGGGAAGCTTCTCGACTTGCATGCCGGAGCTCTCAACGGCCGTTTCCGCCCATTGGAAAAAATAAAGAGAGAGAGAAAAAATAAAGTAAGGCCCAGATGCCATAGTTTTGCATCGTTTCTCGATCTAGATAGTAGCCTATACAGAGTATCAATTCGCATTTTCTTTACGAGCTAGTTAACGAAATAAGAATGACAACGAGGAGAAAAGTACTCAACCAGGCACCCAACGTCTTCCTTTTTCCCCAGAAAACCTACACCGTATATCCTGCATTATCTTGGTGAGTTAAGAGGGTGATTGCTCGGCATACAGGGTCCCCTACATGTCCCTTTCTATTTTTATCTTTTTTTCTCAACGGTCTTGACAAGGGGAGAGACGCAATGTCCCTTTCGTTTCACCAGGTGATGGGATTCAACTAACTTACCCGTTGATTACAATACACAACGTGTGATTGGCTACGCATGGCCTCCAGTATCGCAAGAAATTAGCAAATAGAAAAGGAAATGATTCTGATACATCTTGAAAATGTGGGCTGCTTCGTTGCATGGAAGATCTGGAGGGCAGCATGGCGGATATTTCAGTTACCTTGCAGCGGGTGTTTAGCGAAATTGCCGGTCGCGAGTGAGGTAAACTACATCATGCTTTTGAGCGAAGTAACTATTACCAAAAGATTCTTCCTTTTACTTTTCGTGCGGCTCCGGATTCCGATATGCAGGAGAGGCCATGGGGTTAACCACGTTTTCTGCGCGTGTGCCTATAATGTATGTAGCTGTTTTTCGAGAACATCCAAGTTCAACAATCAACCAACGATGATTCTGCAATTCTAGCACCCTATAATTGGGCCTCTATACCCGCAACTTCAGCCATAACCATCCTCACGTTCTCCTTTGACGTTTCACTCGGTGGGTCGTATGGTCTACGCGGTAGCAATTTCTCCTCTGCACCTTCAATCCCCGCCGCCTTGGCTGAAAACATGGCAGCTGCATATTTCGTTGTTGCAATGCCAGATTTACATGGCGACTCCGCTAATGCAGCCTTGTGGTGTAATTCCAACGCTTGGTCAACCTTGCCAGCTTTATAAAGTTCATATATCTTGGATATCGTCTTTGGGAGTACATTCGCGAATGCAGCAATACACCCTGCCGAGCCCACGCTCAGTCCACCAATCAGGAAATCGGATTGCCCTCCAAACACTGAAAAGTCTTCTGCTGGAAGTGTTGCAGCGAGCCGAGTGATCTTGCCCACGCTGGCACAGGTGAGTTTTACACCGACGATGTTGGAGTTTTTCTTGGCAATGGTCGTTATCAAGTCCGAATCCAAATCGACTCCATTGCACACGCCTGGGAAATTATAGATCACCACTGGAAGCGGCGATTGGCAAGCAACATCGTCGAAGAATGATTTAATCACCGATGGAGTGGTAGCTTTGCCAAAATACGCGGGTGGCAGTACAAGCACATAGTTCGCTCCAGCGGCGACTGCATCGTTGATGTGTTCAAGCACCTGCCGTGTCGAATGGGCGCCTACGCCCGCCATGATCGGAAAATCTGGCCCAACAGCTTTACGGGCCGTGGCGATGAGCTGAGCGCGTTCTTCACGCGTGAGCAGGAATGCTTCGGCATTCGTTCCGAGGATAACTAGGCCCGTTAATCCAGAGCGAGAGAGGTAGGCGTAGTATTTCTCTTGCGCGGCTAAATCGAGCGTGTCTGTCTTGAGGTCAAAGAAAGTCACTGCGGGGCACCAAACACCTGGTTGAGGCACGCGGGGAACCATGGTCGATGCGTTGAAGGTATGCCTGGGCTGGGCAGTAATAGATGGGATGATGGGTACCTATCCTTGCAAATTAGCTAGGGGAAGCTGGCTTGCTCTGGGATTCACGTAGCAAAGAAGAGGGAGCGAGGCAGATATACACGATGAGTTGGAGTTCCATCGCATTGCAGTCCAGCTTTCTTGATTGCGGGAAGTCACTGATATCCTCGGAATGCGGGGTGTGGGGTTCCACGAGTTAGTCCACAAAAGAGAGTTCTTAGTGCCATTTTCTCTCTATTTTGCTCTTCTTCTTGAGATGCCAGTCTATGATCATCTCTTCATTCACAGAGTTCCAAAGGTTTTTCTGATATGAGCATCTGTATCCTCCTTAACAGAGCAACTGGCAATCTTTCTCAATCTGTAGCTGTCCTAAAATTTCCCTGCTCGATTCGTTCTTATGGCTACAGAGCTCAACGATTCTGTCAACAAAGAAACTTTGAGCAAGCTGCGAACTTTGCCCTTAGAAACAAGCTTCTAAATCCTGGAAACTTCCCGTTCCCTACCTACACACACCCCTGGATCTTACGCTTGCACCAAATGTCATCCAAGCTCCTCAGAGCTTCTAAATCCAGGACACTCGAGCGGCGATGTCGTTCACACTGGACTTCTTTCATGAGTGTTTGCGGTATATTATCAACCGGTCCCACGTCTCAATGGCATGCTCTACCACCTGTTCATCGTCTCCACAATCGCGAAACTCATCGCGACATGAGGAGTTACGTAATTTCAGGTTTATGTAGTAGTATTATGTCACAAACGTAGCTCTTGGTTATCAGACCACAGGGAGGCCGTTAGGAGCATCGAGAAAAAACTGCCCAATTAGCATCAGGAGCAATCGTGGCACAATAGCACTTTTCGGAACCCCAGAGTCCACAACACTTGTAGCTTGACGTGCTCGGCAATGCAACCGCATCGAACGTCCGTAGCTAGCTGAACCCCTGTTCAGCATGCCAATACCCCGGAAACAGTATTTCTGTTTGATAGATCGTCGTCTACACTGACAACAATGAGAGCGCTCCGCTTATTAGCCGTGCGTCATGCCGGCATATCTTAGATAGTCATTAGTCACTAGTTTCTTCTTGTAAGACGCTGACTCAATTGTCTGGCATGGTCATAGATCCGTAAAATCGGTAGTCTTCTCCGGCTGGGCAGATCGTATGATGCTTCTCGCCAACGTTTTTGCCCAGCAATCGGAATCTGAAAGCACCGTTGGATTCCTTATCCCCCTGTTCAATAAACCGGTGCAAACGGCTGCATTAGATGGAACTCTTCGCAACCTTCTCAATCCCCGAAGACTGGAGACACGAAAATGAATTTTGTGAGCTGTGTCAATCCGAATGATGGTTGAGGGAACTTTGTGGGTCACGAACCGAAGAAAAAGTCTTGGTGGAACTTCCACCACCTATGATTACTTAACATTCAAGATCCAGTGAGTAAAATGTTGCTAGGCTACCTACACCCATAGCACCAAAGTCGGCTTTTATTTCAAAAGAACCGTATATGCTGTTTGCATCTGAATCACATCTGACCAAAGACCTTAGCCAAGATCATTCAGCCTAGAAGCTCCAGACAATTCCATAATCCATAGCTATCTTGAAATGAGATGTACACAAGTTTGTACTACTTGCTTCCTTTTCAAAACAAGAGCACCCCTCATCGAGCAAACGCCTCCTGCATTTCAGGCGTAATTGCCGCAGCAGTATCAGCATATTCAGCTTCGATCCAGGGACGCAACTCCCAATCAATCCAATCGTTGAACTCCATGGCCTGATGTTTATTCCACCGCAGCAAAGGTGAGATATATTGACCGAGAAAGGCACTAATTGGGGAATTATATGGACCGCCCATGCAGCGGCCGAAAATTTCGCTAACAAAGTCAATGAAAACAAGATGTCGCTCAGGATCAAAATCGGGCTTGTCCGCCACGACAACATTTCTTGGGCTTGAATCCGGAAGGGCAATGTTTCGTTCGTACACCAAGCTGTCAAAATTGACCACCCATTTCAGGATTTTCTGGCGGGTATGCTGAGAGAAGCTTTTTGCATCGACTTGTAGCATTGGTTTTTCGGATATGTACTCGACCAGAATAAGTCGAACAGAGCGCGTTCCGGAATTTTCAATGGGAATATTCAAGGAATATGACCCGTACAGCCAAGGTATCCGCTTTCCCTGTAGTTTTGAGAGGTCTGCGTATGCCTGGACTTCATGGGTATAATGTCTGTCCACGCAAAGAAAAGGATTAAAACACCCTTCCTGGTCATTGAAGTAAAGCGGATCATACACTTTAGCCACCATCTTTCTGTTCGGTAAGAAGCGTTGAGTAGCTTGGCAAGAGTCAGAAACTTTGGCGGTAAAGGCCTGCGCATTACAGCCGTCTCCGACTTGTAATACATAAACAATCCTCAAACCAACGAAATTTGACGCTAGGTTTCCCGGTAATGGAGGATGTTGCAAGCATCGTTCAATTGGGGAGAGTTGCCTTCTCTCCTTTATGTCGGCTTCAGAGTTATAGCAGCAACCCCATGTGACTGGGGTAGGCGGGAGAGGAATATGCGCCTGGACAGTAAATATCCAATCCCTAGCATAAGTGGCTATTGCAGCCCTTTAAATCTCACTACCTTCCTAAGCTATTGACTGAAATCTCCTCAAACTAACAGGTGAGATAGCCTCCTATGCTACTACCTTAAGAATTATACTTACAAATGCTCACAAATTATATAAAATTTCAAAGGTACAGTACCTTCTCTAGCTTTTCGGACCTTTCTTTGTGAGCCTTGGGCAAGTTACCTTCAAGTCCTGGAGAAGTATGGTTTCGGGGGTATGCAACTAGAGCCAGTCTCTGCCCAGGGCAGTTGCTAATATAACCTGACTGGGGAAGAAATTCTGGCGTACAATACGTTAACAGGAAACACCATGTCCACAATTATTTTTGGGAGTATCTCGCGATAATTCCTTTGCGAAAAAATGTCACTGGGCATCATAGAGTCAACTACATTTGCGTCGCTGCTTGCAGCAGCAATCGGCCTGTTCGGGCCGTCGTCCTTTTTTTCGCGGCCTGGGGAAATATGCCTTTAGCTGTCGAGGATTCGTCATCGGGGGTCGTTACCAGAAAACTGCGTCGACCCGCTGCCGTTCCACGACGATAGCGGTAGTCCCCAGAATCCAGCACGAATGGCGGAAATCATGTGCATCGATCGGCCTGCACTGTCACTCTCATCATCTCATCTAGTTGAAGAACCTGTTTCTGCGTAGGACAACGACACTCTTCACTCAGTTTACCCTTTATGTGAACAAAGCAAATCTGGCCTGTGCACAGCTATTCAGAACCACTGGTAACGTCCATTGTCTTGGTGCTGAAGCCCTAGGCGTGAGTAATACGCCCGTCGCTTCTGTACTACTCTCAAACAATTGTACTACACTCAGCAGGATAATGGCATTGGCTGTATATATGGGAAGGTATCTGACGTGGATAGCGAAAATTCGGACTTGGGGAGCGCAGCTGAACCCTGGGTGAGCGAGTAGCACAAAGGCATCCCTTGCTGGAAATGAAAAAGATAATGAAACAAGCTCAAAAGAAGATTATTGGGACGGCCAAGCAAGGAAAAAGTCAACGGGCGTATTAATTAAACGGGTGTCACTCATGGGCGTCCGCAGTTATCATCAGCGCGATGATCAAACGCCCCGGGACAAAAGCTAGCAACTCTAGCTAAGTAAATCGAAAGCTTGGACACAACATCCATGCCATAACGTCAAAAATGATTCGTTGCGACATGGAGTTTCGTCGGGGGCTGCTTGCTTGTAAACAAAGACTAGTTAGTAGACAGATAACTTGGCAAGGTCGCGATTTCAACGCCAAAGTCAAGTTGAAAGAAAGGCGGGAGCACAAAGAAAAGCGACAATGATTCGACTATGTAGGACAAAACCCGCACCCCACGTGAACCCGTTTACTGGTAGAGCCTTGTTAAAGGGGTAGTATATAACGGTCATTTTGATGTTCGATTAATAGGCTTTCGTCTTCAAAGGAATAACAGCCATAGCTACGAAGGAACCACACCATGGGCCCCAACAATTATCCCAAACAAGGCGACCGTGCATTGGCTCTTATTGGCAATCAACGGGTTGAAGTCACTGAAGAAAGTGTAAGATTTTCCTCCTGTCCGCTTAGAGAACCGACATCTATGTTCTAATGGGGTTAACACATGTTGTTGTTGATTTTAGAATCGCCTCATCCGAAGGAAGATAGATAAAGTGATTCTTTCCATTCTGGTCTGGGTATATTTTCTCCAGGTGGGTGGTCCCTTTTAGCTTAGCGTGCAGAATCGATAGACAGTCCACACAACTCATGATAACTAACGGATTTGAGAGCGTCTAGATTTTGGATAAGTCAGTACTCGGATATGGCGCCATTTTCGGCCTAGGAGAAGACATCAAGCTCCAAGGCAATCAATACTCCCTGGTCGGGTCAATTTCTGCCATGGCACAGCTAGCATGGCAACCATTTTCAACGGTCCTGATTGTCAAAGTGCCTCATCGAATCCTTATGCCATGCCTTGTGCTGGGATGGGGTATTGCACAGGCCGTAATGGCAACATGCCGCAATTACTCAGGGCTTCTAGCGACAAGGTTTTTCCTCGGCCTCTTCGAAGCTGGGTGTCTTCCGCTTTTCAGCGTCATAACCAGTCAGTGGTATCGACGCGATGAGCAGCCAATTCGGGTAGCAGCCTGGTATGGAACGAACGGTCTGGCCACAATCGTAGGGTCGGCACTGTCATATGGATTAAGCCATATTCCATCCGAAACTCTGAAATCATGGCAAATGTGCGTGATTCCAAGTAACGATATCGAGTTCCCAGAAATAAAAGCTAATATTCGGCTTTGTCCCGTAGAATATTCTTGTTTGTTGGATTAGTCACAATCATTTCCGCTCCTTTTGTTTATTGGAAACTCGAAAACGATATCCCGACCGCACGGTTCTTGACGGAGCACGAACGCTTGCAGGCAATTGAAAGGCTTCGCGTAAATCAAACGGGCACTGGCACGCGCGATTTCAAGTGGGATCATGTCTTGGAAACGCTTTTGGAGCCAAAGGCTTATCTATGGATCAGCATGAGCTTGCTCCTTAACATTGGTGCTTCGGTGACCAGTATCTTTGGCCCCCTCATCCTCAGCAATTTAGGGTTTGATAAGTACCGTACCTCGCTTCTTAACATGCCTTTTGGGGCAGTACAATTTGTCATTATTCTCCTGGCTTCTTACGCAGCGCAAAAGGCACGGCTGAAATCCGTCGTGCTCGCCGCATTACTAGTTCCAGCGATCGCCGGTCTTGCTATGCTCTATAATCTGTGGCACATGGGGTCACAGAAAGAAGCTCTTGTCGTAGCCTATTACCTCCTCGCCTTTTTGTTTGGTGGAAATCCGCTTATCGTTGCCTGGATCGTTGGTAATACCGGTGGCACGACCAAAAAATCCTTAACCATGTCGCTCTACAATGCTGGTTCAGCAGCAGGCAACATTATCGGTCCACTGTTGTTCGATCAGAACAGTGCTCCGCTTTATCGGGACGGTCTTCGGGCGGTATTTGGGATTTTCATAGCTCTTACCGCCGTAATTTTTCTACAAGCATTGAACTTGAAGTTTTTGAATAAATTGCATCAACGGACGCGTGTAGCAGCAGGGAAACAGGCGAAAATTGAAGTTTATTCAATGGGTGTGAAGGGAAGAGGAGAAACGGGAATTGAATCCGGCCAAAGCTTAGGTGACAACGCGTTTCTGGATTTGACGGATCGAAAGAATGACGAGTTTGTGTATATTTATTGAGCCTTCAATTATTAGTGGGTACAATATCACTTGGTTGTAGGTGATGGAATAGATCAGTTTCCTTAGCCGAGATATGTGCACACGATGGTCGATTATTATGGCAACAGAGAAATTTCTTACATCCTGGATACGACTCGGGGTATTTTCGAATGGAGGACTCCACTCCAGCAACTAAACCAAAGCTCAATCAAGGGTTCTTTGCTGAAACGAAGGGTCGAATGGGATGTCGTCTTTTTCGTTCTGATCGCCTTCAAGGATGGCAAAGCCTCGGTAACTAAGGGCTGAAAGTCAAACCCTCGCTCAACCGAAGGAAACGAGAGATGTGCAATTCGATTCCTCAATAACCCCGCTTGAGTAGAAACGTCATGTGGCCGATATTTTCAACCACCACCACGCGACAAAAAACCACATGGAGGTCAAAGGCTCGTCACAAGAAGGTTCCATATTAAGTTTGGTTGTTTGGGTGAATGGCGTACGAACACATGGAGAAGATATGGAACTTCCCGCGAGCTCCCGTGGCGGGACCCCACTCGCTGACGGCTTGATGGCTTTGATGTTGTGAGAGCGGCAAGATGTATGTACTATCACACTCCTCTCTTCGGTGACTGCAACCAGAAAGGTATGACGACGAGAAAAGTTAGTGCTGTGTATCTCACTCACGGGGTCCATAGAATGATCCACGATCGAGAACTAGCCCGGTTTGTAGCGGGAGGAAAAACAAGCCTATGTCCGCTGTACTCAGTGGATCGACCTAGAAAATTGGATGCGTCGTAAATACATACATATATCTCGTCGCATCAGTATGGTAGACTAGAGAATAAATGCGGAAGTTCAACTTCAACAGTGAACCAGGACACGTTCACGTCGCACAAAGGGAAGCGGGACGACGATCTCAGCATTGAGGGTTGAGGAGCATTGAGAATGCGACCAATCCTTTACCACCCGGGCTTATCCGCTAGAGGTTTCCCATCAGGAAGCCTCCAGAGCGTGTAACAGCCATACCAATTTTTGATGTTTTTCGAAGCGGAAAGGCGAGGAAAGGGCCCGAGAGCTGAACCCAAGAGAAGAGCACACCTTGAAATTGGTCCTGTAGCTTGACCCACTAGACCTGCTCACTAACCAACTTACTAGTGAACTATCACGGCTCGTTATCGGGCCTCGCTTGTGGCGTTGAGAGAGTTTTCTGGTGAGTGGCTATAACCTTGGAGCCAAACTAAATCTCATCAAGAAGCTTGTGGTTGAAGCTTGGCATAGTTAGTTAGCGAACTACTCCATGATGCGGGGTTGCTCATCTCCCTCATATGTTTGTGTCCAACACATCAAGCGACGAATGAACCATTCAACTAACTATGCAAGGGTATTTGCTTTGGTGAGCGGCAGGGATCCGACAATCTGGACGACGCTACCCTGATTAATGCACAACTCTTGCCACTGTATCCTGCTGTCGCTGATGGGAATCAGCACAGATTGGGAGAAAGCTACCGAGCATGCGCAATGGTGTAAGTATGTACGGTACATACACGCCTTATGTAGCCTCCCCTTCGAGCTGCAACGGCAAAATCAGTTTACCCTAGCACTCGTTCCTCTTCTAAAATGACGTTCTTCATGGAGGCCGCTACCGGGGTTTTCTCTAGCCTACTACGCAACGAAAGCATGGACAGAGGTCCCCCAGAAGAACATACAGGGTTAATCACTATCCTCCTCCGGGTTTGAAGGCCTCCTATGCGGCACAAGTACATCGCCAGTCAGTATCAAACCAATCTTTTTGCGAATGATCTCGCGAGCTACTCCCTCATCGGCGTTGCTCTTGAAGTGACGTGGTATTTCATAAGATGATCATATGTTCTAAGGACACCGACTTCCAGTTTGGCCCGTGCTCGTTGGAGGAATCGATTTCCTTTCCCAGGACTGTTACAATAACTCAGGTCATTCTCTTCGAGTTGAATTCCATTAATAGACACCCTGTTTAGCAAATACTCGCGAAGGTGTTGCTGCTTCGGGCAACTGACACGTTAAGACGTTGTGCAATAAAGCTACACCCAGCTGGCATTTGATAAGGACCCAGTTGTTCAGAAAAAAAAAGCGATAGCTATTACAGAGAGGAAGGGAAACTCGAGAGACAATTCTTTGGCTCTGGCTTCCTTGAAGCGAATGATCTCCTCTCTAACAACTGGAAAATTAATTGGATAAAGCTGCAAGACGTCGGGACCGTGTAGGTTCAGGATAGCAGTGGGGTCTAAGTGATTCTTTAAGCTTTTCGGCATCTTCTTGCCTTGTTCAGCGAGGACAATCCCGTTACTTAGTATGTAGTTTCGAAGGGAGGGCCTTTCTTTTTTTTTTTTTTGAGTCACCGATAAGCTTGTTTCCATGAGTCAAGGTATAGAACCAACTTGGGAATACGCAGGCCATCATAGAAAGTGAAAGTCGAGGATCCGATTTAGTCAAGCGAAACTACGTCTAGAACGCATTGATCTCCGGCCAAAAGTGGACAATATTTTCGTCGAGCTTGGGGGGATCGAGTCTCATCAAAGTATATCATGCGGCTACCAGGAATCGAGCTCCATTCAGGTAAGTAGCACCATGTAGGAATGAAATATGAGATGGCATGCCCTTCGCCCCCACGACAAAATAGTCTTCGTCATCCTGAAGTAGATATCTATGGGACATGGCTGAACGGCGTCATTGGAGATTTATCAGCGAGGCATTCGCTTGTCGCTCCCTTTCTATTCCAATATGTTGGCAACCCTCGCGAGAGCCAGCTCAGCAAAGTTTATCATTGGCCCTAGTAGAACATCGAAATGAAGTTGCAAATCTTCGACAAGGGAAGTTGAAAAAGTATTGACGATGTATAAAGCCGCGAGGTTTCACAGACGCTCCCACTAGGAGCAACGGTGACATTTGGCTTGTTTCGAATGACGATCATAGCGGGGGATTGCCTTGAGGATTGACCTGCTGCAGCCAACTAGAACAACATTTGAGTTGCAGGTATGGGAATGCCAGAGCAAATCAGCTTTTTTTGTAAGAATAGCCGGAATGATTCAAGCCAGGCCAGAGAAATCGAGGGCAAAAACAAAATAAAATACAATTAAAAGTCAAAGATATTTTTGTCTGGGATCACCGCGAATCGAACGCGGGTTATGACGGCCACAACGTCATGTCCTAACCACTAGACCATGACCCCTTGGATTGAGTTTTTCCGAAGCCCGGGAAACTCAGGAAGCACGTGAGCAGCCACACCTTAAAGAAGAAAAGTTTCCGCCCGGTTTCGACAGACTCAAGTGTTACTCCCTGCCTTTGCATCAGTGCTTCTGTTCGAAATCGCCGCAAAAAGATGAGTATCTCGTCAAACGCATGGTAGAGAAGGAATTAGCTCAAAGCTGCAGAAGATTCTATGTCATTCCAACGTAGCATTTTCTCCTCTAGTTTAGTATCCCACTTCCACCTCTGCACAGACCCTTCCCCCCTCCAGATCTGTTTCAAGGGCTAAATGGAATACGGGATGGATGAATCCAAATTTTCGGCAAGGAGGAGGTGTCGATCAAGCTTCACGATGCACTGAGTCGGCATGCCGAGCATCTCTCCAGGCTCCGAGTTTTACAAAAGACCTTGTTCAAGAGAAATTCATGGTTAAAGAGAGGTGGTCTCACAATTGTCGGATGCAATTAAAAAAATACAGATACGGAAAAATTGCCGTACAGAAGCCCTCTCTGTTGCAGAAGTGCGTGGGCGTAGTAGCAATGTGGGAGTACCGCGATTCGAACGCGGGTTATAACGGCCACAACGTTATGTCCTAACCAACTAGACCATACTCCCCAAAGGATAACATCGTCCTTATCATCATCAACTCTTCATTTAAGAATTATTGGATTAATTATTCAACTTTCACAATCGAGCCACTACGACGGGCAAGGAAGAAGGTTCGCTTGAAGAACCCAGGCAGGAGGATACCAAGAAAGCGGCGTAGGGGTTCCATAGAGATAAGGAACAAATTCCATTGAGTTCAGAGCTCGTATCTTCTATGTCATCGATATATTTGAGCTGTGCTTCAATCTTACAATCCCAACCTATTCGTTTACAGTACAGTAAAAACGTGTTGGCATGTTTGGTTCTTGCTTGGTTCTTTATAATTGACTCCATATTACTTCGCATGTAAATGTCATTCTCTGGTTCTGGTCGATTTCAGGATAAGGAAGGACTAGAGACAAAGCGGTAATCCGCGTGGAGCGCCGAAAATATTTAGAGCCAGGCTAGTGGACTTAGGTTCCATGGAACACAAAGTCTCACAGATGACGCTATCGTGGTGATTAACGCTTAAACTGTCTGGGAGTCTTCTTCGTTTGACCGACAGTTGAGTTAGCTCCTGGGGGCATAACGGTTAAAATTACGGTATCACCAAGTTGAGGAGGCAAGGGTAGACGGCGTTGAGCCACGAGATGTACGAGTTTCCTCAACAGCGCGCCACGGTGCTGCATGGGCTACAGATTCGAAAAGGAAGAAGATCTGATCCATCGGACTGGTAATTAGCTGTTCCTCCGTCGGAAAGAGTGTTTAAACCAACCCAATAACCAGAATAAGCGAAGCTTCAGGCGAGTTTTTGGCGCATTGACCAAACCTTTTTTTTTTTTTTTGAATGGGAAGCTAGGATCGCTCACTAACTTCGCAAGTCGATGAAGTGTCAAACGATATGCTTTAGCTTCAGCTGCAACTCGCCCAATTCTGAAATAACGCAAGGGCTATGACCCGGTTGTCCGCACGGAAGATTATTAGTGAAGATTATTATTGTTATTATTATTATGATTATGATTATATTATGATTGCATGCAAAGTGATGATTTCATGGAAATGGACATTATTATTATTACTTTGAATGAGAGAGGAAGCCTGAAAGAAAAAGCGAGTTTTCCTTGGTTGGAAGCTTTCTCCGCATGTGGAGACAGGCTTTTCTTTGGCCGGTTAGTTACCATAAACTGCAAGTCCTCCCCACTCACCTACTAACTTTGGCAGCCCCACAGCGCCGTCCTTCGCTCTTTCCCCCCTCCCAAGAGGAAGATCGTATTTATTTCCCCAAAGCCACGGCGTCCACCCCCAAGTCAACACTATGGGGACGGATTCCTGCTGCTATTAATAATTCCTACCGCCCGCCCTCCCCTCCATCAGTCCATCCCTCTCTTCCTTCTCTTCCACTCACTCCTCCTCTTGTTATTGAAAATGACATTCAGCTTGTCTATCTAGTTGCATCATCTGCACCCTCAAGCCACCACTAGTGTGAGACAGTCAGCTGTATTTCTTCCTGCACAATCACAAGCGCCTTCTTTGCTATAAAACCCGGCCAAGGCTACCTTTTTTTTGACAAGCCTTGTCCTTTATCGCCTTGATTGAAGCATCCTTAACAACTTTCTTGCCTTAACATATATCTGTGCATCCAGCCCTTTCTTTGCTGTGCGTACGGTGCACAAAGACGCAAAACCGGCTCCTGATACTGCCTCGACTGATGGGGCAGCATGTTTGCTGACCGTCCTACAACTTTGCGTGCGTCCAAACCGTCACACTCAACGATGTCTCCTCCTTTACGCTCCGGCTCTCCCACTCCTTCGTCTCGCTCGCGACCTCGACATTCCTCCAAAACATCCCCTACCTTCCATCTTGGAAACCTTCCTCGATTCCACCCCGCTGTCTATCAATCTTCAAACCCAAATAGCCTCCCTCCTCAACCCCCATCCCCGATCCAACCACGCTCTTCACAACAATACCGCAACTCCTCCAATTCTCGCGACGCTTTACGTCAATACCGTGAACTTGTTGCTAGCATGGCCCTTACACCACGCGGCCCAACTTCTGCTCCCGGCACGAAGCCATCCAAGCCCCGTTTAGACCCCATGGGCAGCCCCGGTCCCGTCACGCCGCTTGCTTTGGAGGAGCAGGAAGATGGTTATTTTACTGCCGGGGCTCTGCATTCGCCAGAAACCAGGTCAAGGAATGACCGTCTGCCACCAAAAGAAGTGCTAGAAAGGCTCCTTCAACGGGAGCATGATCGCATTACGTCGAAAAAAGGATCTCGAAAAGACAAAAAGGGACGGTGACAACTATGGGAGGCGCGGGTCTCTCAAAGTTCGTCTCTCTTTAGGATTCTTCAGTTTTATCCGTTTCATAAGCGCGCCTATCATCGTCACCTTCGCTCTCCCGCTTCCTCTCCGTTTTTCTTAGTATTTCCCGCCTCCGGCCCTCTTACACACAAACGCTTAGATGCCGAGAGAATATCTACAATTGATAAACTTGCCCTCTTTTGTGCGAAGTTCCACACTTTTGATACCGCCTTCGGCCCAATGGGAATAGAGCCTTCACCATCTTTATGAGGATTTACGGAACAACCGATGGATCTAAAAGCAAGAAAAGCACCATAACTGGGATTGATTATCTGGAGCTGCTTCGAGTCCATGGATGCTCGTTCCATGGAATGGAGTTTCATACAGGAAAAAAATTTCTAGATTTTACACCATAGAGGATTGGTCCCAGTCCAATGCATGTTTTGTTTATTGTTTCTATCCTCCAACAGGAGAAGGTATTTCTGTCCCCTGCGAGTCTTGCAGAATTCTTTGTTTAGGTACCTAGTCATTATAGGCTAGTAGTACAAATGCGCTTTGTTTTTTGATGATCAAATATACCCTACATAGCAGTTTCTGTCGATGAATGAATTTGTACTACATGATTCTAAGAAATATGAACAAGCATTTAACAACCACAGAAAGAGCATTACCAATCTTTTGACTCGATAATAATGCGTACCGGAATGATGGACGACTGATTGCGGTTCGTATTGCTATAATGAGTTTGAAAGATTCTAGCCCTGTCCTGTCAAAGATATAGCTTATCATCTATCAATGCATGATCACCAACTGGTCAATAAGCAGCACAACGCCGCTTGCTTGGGATGGAAGCCATGTTCCGATGTTTGAATGATCGGATTTACTATTCTCCGTGATGCCCAGTTTCTCGCTTCTCTCTTTTCAGTTGTCCCATGCTTATTGGCTTTGATCCCGAGTTGCAAAGAATTCTTTGAAGAATATGAGAAAAGTAAGAAATGAGAGACATTGGATAGGAGTGCCAAATGCATGTATTTTGTATGTATGAATAGTCATGGTATTCTCTCCGATTCGAGTTGTCTGGCCTCTGTAGGAGTGAATGGGAGTGACAGGAAAGGGCCGTCCGGAGAATCTAAAGACTGGGTCAAGTGTTAAGATTGCTCTTTACGAAATACTTGCGAACGAGAATTAGAGAATCCATGACATCGAATGATTATTCCGAAGTGTCCGATACCGAATACTCAGGAGATGGGGAAACTGTTGAAACACCCAACGTTGAGATTTCTCTCCGATGGCTGGCTACTACTTAAATACACCAGCAGCTATTTCTTGAACGGGAACACAAGCAAAACATGGGGGCAAAATAAACCCTCATACCTCAATCTTCGGAGGTCGGTCGGTCGAGTTGGTCACGTTCGCTCGCCTTTCTATAATCTGTCGTACGCCGGTCATCGCCCAATCTCCGCAACGGTCTCCTATAAACTTGCCACCGAACTTCTCGTCTTGGCCTTTATCGCACATTTCGACGAGATAGCGAAGGACTTCCTTGCACCTCTCAGTAGGTGGCTTGCAATAAAGTGACGCATCTACACGTATGCGTCCATATGTGTATTGTTGTATGTTGGGACCGGGATGGGGATATATCTCGACGCCATCGCATGCTTGGTCAATCGCGGACTAAAAAAAAAAAACAAGGAGACATCTGTTAGGACAGTTGGGGAGGAGGAAACCAATGCGGAATACAAGTGTGAATGAATGAGTTTTGCCTAGACTTACGTCCGCCTCCTCAGGTGTGAAGGCGAAGCCTTTGTTGTGACACCTGATGTCCACCGCGAGGGTCAGTAGGCCTCTGGCTGCGAATGCAGCGACGAGTGCGGCTTTGAAGAGACGCATGCTTTGACTTCAGGGCGCGTCAGGAATGTGCCTAGCAGTTTTGGATACGAACGGACTTGGATTAAACTGACAAAAGGTAGGCATAACATTTAAAGGGGGCCTCCATTTGCTGATATATATATAGCAGCACTGTTTTTGCAATAGATCCTCTCGGTATCGGTGAAAGAGGTCGGGGAGATAATTAATGTTCCGTTTTTAAGTCTTACAGTTCGCTTAAGCGATGGGATATCGGTATGCGATCTATCACCGATACTCTTTTTCCACAAATCATTTTTCAAAGAGCATCCTTCTAAACACCCTATGTTTTGAACATATGGTCGATAGGCATTGATTTCTTTATTGGACATATACTTCCCTTCTTCGCAGTTAAACGATTGCTATCCGTTCTGCGAAACGCCATGATTCGATACCCCCTTTTGCTACCAGCTCATCAGAAGAAAAAAGTCTCCAGTTAAATGAATCCGAGGAAAAGAAAAGAGTAGACTTGGAGAGGATGTCATTATTCAACAGAGTGGAAATGATAACAAGGGCTCAATGAAGGATTGGTTAAGCCTGCCGCTCTAGGTCACAGGAGGCAGAGGGTTATTGAAAACAGCATTCCACAGAGTTACTAGTTTACTCGTTATTGAGGGGCCATATGAATACCTTGTGTTGTTTCAACTATGTGTTCATTGAAGCCCCATGTCTTGGATTGTGTTCTATTGTATGTTCAATGCTATTCAGATGAGCACAGTTAAACTGAAACTTACTCGATCCAAAGCTCCTTCATTTTACAACTCTTTTTCGTTCGCAGAAGAGGCTCCTTTGTTGATCTAATTTATAGAGAAGAGTGCGGAAACGAAAAATAATCATGCGCGATGGTGAAGGTACCGAATCACGACCTAGTCCGCAGCCCACGCCTGACCTCTGTTAAGATAAAATGGGAACCTAGGAATAAAGTGGTGAAAAAGAGTACAAACTCTACGGTTACCCCATTGGATTGCCCTCAGCGCACTTCATAGAAACTAACCTAGAGTTGTAGGTCCTGCAGAAGAGGGGAATATATGGTCACCAAAGAGCTCGGTGATGGCGGTACGCGCATGTTCAAAATATCTTCCCGCATATTTTCGTCAAGGGAAATTGGCAAATTACGGCCAACCCGTAATATCCGTTGGCGCTTCCCTGATGAATCCCTTCGGGGAGAGGAGTGCAATACTCAACCCCTACGCTTTGCTATTCTTATACAAAGCCGTGGTGTACGACACATTAGCCATCCATGCGAGAGCTGCAGCTTAGGCGGAGGCCCTTTTATCGAATGCGTGACGGCCACGACTGCTGACGATCAAGTCTTTGGTGGAGGCGGCTGCGCAAACTGTTACTGGAATGGCAAAGCTTCCAAATGCTCGCTAGGTATGCGCTGATCATCCCCAATGGAATTGGACTTTCTTAGCTGACCACATTAGCAATCGGGAGATGCCACTCGGAGCTTCCAAGTAAAAACCAACTCATTCAGGTTACGACTACTGAGAGTGATACTCTTTCAAGAATTCAGCTGTAAAATTATCTCAAGGAATATATCTCAACGATTTCCGTCAATGACATGTCGGCAATACGTGAAGGCATTGAGAAATTCGATAATATCCGTCAGCGGCTAGATACCACCGACCAAGAATTAGATCATGCTCGCAATGCTCTGCGACGTAGGCTCACTGTGCTAGAAAAGGTTGCGGACTTGACCTGGGATGAATACTTGTGAAGTGATACTCATCCTTGATGTTCATGAAAAGAAAGCTTGGGCCATTTCTTCTGCTTTTGCTAGGAATGGCTTTTGGTATTTACTCACCTAGAATCAAGGACGAGATCATCGCTTGATACAAGTTACGGATTATTCGCCAGGTTCTAGAGCAATAATGCAATATCATGAGCATCATGCTTTCCATATTAGCGGTATGCTTTATCAATCCCACCCAAGGTGTCCGAACACTCACCTACCCAAACTGCATATTATCGCCAGTCACCTAAGAGTACTTGCCTGTTGCGGCATCGAATATTGTGGTATTCATAACCGTCAGAACAACCATTGTGGTAACTCCCAGCGCCGTGTCCTCGGCTTTTCTTCGATTGAAGGTATCATTTAGTTACTTCCGGTTGTTGGGCTGGCTTATCATGAACGGACCCTAATTCGAGCCTATCTATCTATTTTCTATCTTTATACTCATTTTTCACTTGAGAGAGCTTCGTAAATAGGTATTATCTAGTCACCTAGCAGGATGGAATCCAGATTGGCCAGGGAGTTTGCAGAGTTGCTCGGGTCTGAAAAGCACAGTGATTTTTAAATCATTTCCAAAGGAGACGAATTTAAAGTGCATAAGGCGATAGTCTGTCCGCAGTCTCCAGTAATTGATGCAGCGGTGGATAGGGCATTCAGAGTTTGTCGTCCCTAACAGCTGAAATATATGCCGCTGATGATAGAATCCATAACGGGCTCCATAAATGCCGGTGAATTCGATATAGAGACTGTGGGCCGGATGATCGATTTCATGTACAAGGGAGAATATATTGTCGCAGGAAAAGTCGCTCGTGATGGGCAAACGAATTTGGGAATTGAGCAAGGTACGAGACGGCGTTGGCTTTGCCGATTTATGATACAGTCAAAATTCGTTTAATAAGACGTTGCTACAGCGCCTTCCAATCAGGTAATAGATACAGAGCCCTATGATGCCGACTCTCAGGCCCTTGTTTTGGCCTCTAACGAGCAGCGACTAACTGAGATCTTCAACACACTTTTGGAGCACGCTTGTGTAAATTCCATCGGAAACTACTTTGGTGTGGAGAAATTGCAGGAGCTCGCAAACGCAAGTATCCGAAGTATTCTTTCCACAGATTGGTCAGCGGAAGGTTTCATCGACTTTGCCAACCAAGTTTTTGAGATAACTGGAGATAAAGCCCTTCACGACATCATCATAGCGACAGCCGCAAATCATATTGAAGAGCTGGTCAGGCGAGAAGGCTTTTCAGATCTCAATACTGGATTTAGGTTTGGTCCACAGCTTATAAAGAGCATTGTGCAAGAATACGCGCCTTTGAGAACCAAACTCTCGATTAAACTTCTTCAATGGATGGCTACAGCGACGTGGACGCAGCAGGCATGGGAAAGCCAAGAGAAAATTGTTAAGAGGATGGAAGCCGCTCGGCAAAAGCTTGAGACTACCGGGGCTTGCCGCAACTGCAACGCAGATTTCGCTGGCTACATTGAGCGCTGTGGTCGGAATGAAGTTGGATTCCAGCTTCGCTGCGCTAGATGTCGATGCCGACACCTATAGCTCTAGAATTGCGGATTCACAGTGTAGCGACAACTAATGGAGACAAAGGGCATACATTTGAAATGGCCATGTATGATTTGGGTGGACGTCCCGCAAAGTGCTTTCTCTGCCGTTCATATGTGTTTTTTCTCGTAATCATTTGATAATAGCAAGCTAATATCATTATGATCATTGCATCTTCCCAGGCGAGACTGGGGGTTCAGTTGATGAAGAACGCCTTAGCTAGCTAGGCGGAATAGTCTTGTAGCTTGTTCTTCACATTTACCGTGTTCACGTATGCAGCTAGCCGCACGTCTATCAAGAATGATCAATTGGTTTGACAGCCCTTTCAGAGCGCTATCAAAATTTGAGAAAAGTTGGGGAGACCCTTGATCATCAGATGTAGTGAAGCTTCACGGAAAGCTAGTAAGGGGGAGCTTGGAGATGGTCTGTGCGCCAATGCCGGTATCGGACTTGAACTTCCGATCTCCCACCCAAGTAGATCAGATCAATCGTCGTTGTCGAGAGTGGTGGATGAAGAGGTCGACACACAATGGATCTACTCTATTTCGCCGATAACAGGCATACAATGCACCAGACTCGTTATGCATGACTCGCACTCTCTGGTGAATCTCAAACCAGGAGCACGACAGAATCCACTTTCTGGTTTATTTCCTGTCGTTCGTTTGACAAGTCTATTCACATCTGCCGCGAACTACTGAAATGTCTGGGTCTGACTCTCTCAATGACGGCATTTCATTCTCCGCATCGTCCGTCAATAAGCAACTCGGAGACGCCGTGCATGATACGATTATCCTCCCAAAAGCTGAGAGCGAACGTACGACCAAGACTAGGATGAATAATGTGGAGACAAAGAAGGATTATAGAGGCTTTGTAGCTGGAGTGTTTTCGGGGATTACGAAACTGAGTGGTGAGTATTAGCTACTCGCGCGAATTCTACTTTGGCTACAAGCCATATCATCCTATCTTTACATATATACAACATGCCGGCACACATGTAGTGGTTCAGATTTGCTAACGGCTTCGTCGTCCATTTTTCTTTCTTTTGACAATTGACAGTTGGCCATCCGTATGTTATAATTGACGTGTGAAATCCAGAGATGTCACTCGTTTTGCTTAAGCTGGACGATAGAGCTAATAAAACGTGTGTGGTGTTCCTAAAGGTTCGATACTATAAAAGTTCGGCTTCAGACTACAAAAAACACGCGTTTCAAGGGTCCCTTGGATTGTCTATTGCAGACTCTACGAAATGAGGGAGTCACAGCTTTATATAAGGGCGCCACGCCACCGTTAATGGGCTGGATGGTCATGGACTCGGTGTAAGCGCCAGTTCCTTAGGTTGGGGGTAATGCATCATAGGTAGCTAATCTCTTCGTTTCAGGATGCTAGGCTCCTTGACCCTTTATCGGCGATTACTTTTCGAGCATGTTTTCTCCAATTCAAACTTTCGGACAATTATCCCGTTCACGAGCAAAGAGAAATTGGACCGGCTTCCAACCCTCGGCCACGGGATCGCGGGAATCATGGCTGGTTCAACTGTTAGTTTCATAGCAGCTCCTGTCGAACATGTCAAGGCTCGATTGCAGATTCAATATGCAGCAGATAAGAAGCAGCGGCTGTATAGTGGTCCAATTGACTGCACAAGGAAGATTGTAAGCAACACTACTTCGCCATGCTTGCACCCCTGCAACTGGCAATAAACGCGTGGTCACTCTGGCACTGACAGCGAGTAGCTTCGCTACCATGGAATCCCAGGGCTTTATCACGGTCTTTGCGCCACGCTTCTCTTTCGATCATTCTTCTTCTTTTGGTGGGGCACATATGATATTTTCTCACGAATGATGCAAAATCATACCCAACTTTCTACACCTGCTATCAACTTCTGGGCTGGTGGCCTTTCGGCACAAGTGTTTTGGATCACATCATACCCATCCGACGTTGTGAAGCAGCGCATAATGACTGATCCGTTAGGAGGCGGGCTTGGGGATGGTGAAAGGAAGTTCCGACGGTGGAAAGATGCGGCAATTGCTGTTAGAAGAGAAAGTGGTTGGAAAGGCTATTGGAGGGGGTTCCTACCGTGCTTTTTGAGGGCTTTTCCAGCAAATGCGATGGCGTTGGTGGCCTTTGAGGGGGTGATGAGATGGTTGCCATAGTAGGCGGAGTATATGATGCTATATGTACTCCGCATATCTTATTTGTGAATTATTGAATGCTGTGTATTTCCCTAAACGATCAAATATATAGAGTCGGTGGGTTACTCGAGAGATGATGCGATACCACCGTGTTACTTCGCTGTTCATGTGTGAATCAGAAACAGCAGAAGGCTCCTAATAAAATGGCCTGTTTGACTAGTCAAAAGCGTGTTGGGACGAATCACCGAGTCAACCGTCTGATTCGATGCTATTTGTTTCTTTTGACGATCAGAGAAGAATTTGTGCGGAGCAACTGTGATCAAGGCCAGGAGGTATTACGTCTCCCATACTGCGACGGAGGTGAAGATCTGCAGCCTCCCCTTTGGTGAGAATTCCCCCGAATGAAGCCAAACACCTGATTTGAACCACCACGCCTCAAAGTTAATCAACTCTTCAGCTCAACACACATGATTCTGACGGTGTGCCATCTCTCCTCTCTTATTCTTTGCTTGTTAAATTGGTTCATCTCAATCATTGTTAGTTCTGGGCTTCTATCCTCCTTCATTGTCTCATCCCTCGTGTTCTCCTTTTGCTGCATTTCTCGTTAATGAAATTTTGACAATGTCCTCGACGGTGAAGCCAACAGCCAGATAAAGACGACGAGAAATACAGAAGAGACGGGCCTCGTCGAGGAGCGCCCTCCCCCATCTGTGCTCCCATATATCTTTTACACGTGTTATTCTTTCTTAGTGGTTTTAATCCCTCCAAGAGGCCACCATGGCCGTACGGTCTTTACGGCGTACGAATCCCATTACATTCGTCCTAGCGTGTGCCCTCGCCATCGGTTTCTTCATTTTTATATTCTCCCCAACCTCTTCGAGCGCCGAAACCGCCGCTCAAAGGCAAGACGACGCAGCCCAGAATCCCCTCTCCCCACCCACGAAACCGTTTCGAAAGACGCAGCTATTCAAAGCAAACGGTCGCCGCATTCCTCCGCCGGTGGTCAACTATAACTTGAACAATGTAACGACGACAGTAAATTCGGCTGAGAGACATGAGCGAGTGCTAATCCTTACTCCGTTGGCTCGATTCTATCCTCAATACTGGGAGAATTTGGTCAAGTTGACTTATCCTCATGAATATATTTCACTGGGATTCATTATTCCGAAGACAAAGGAAGGGAATGCTGCAACTTCTGCTCTGCAAAAGGCTATTAAAAAGACCCAATCCGGCCCTGTTGACGATAGGTTCGCTAGTATTACAATTTTACGGCAGGATTTTGATCCACCGATCATGTCACAAGACGAGAAGGAACGGCATAAGCTAGCAAATCAAAAGATTCGCCGGGAGGTGATGGCACGGGCTAGAAATAGCCTGCTGTTTACTACTTTAGGGCCTTCCACTTCCTGGGTCTTATGGCTAGACGGAGACATCGTTGAAACGCCACCGACGCTCATCCAAGATCTCACCAGGCATAATAAACCCGTCCTTGTACCCAATTGCTATCAGCGCTTCATGAACCCGGACACAAGACAAATGGACATACGTCCATATGACTACAACTCCTGGCGTGATACCGAGAAGTCCCTGGAAATCGCTGGTCGCATGGGTCCCGATGAGATTATGCTAGAAGGTTATGCCGAGCTGCCTACGTATAGGACGCTAATGGCTCATTTGGCGGACCGAAGTCCAAACCGTGATATCACGAAGATCATGGAACTCCATGGTGTTGGAGGTACAGTGCTATTGGTTAAGGCTGAAGTTCATCGCGACGGAGCTATGTTCCCAGCATTCCCATTCTATCATATGGTTGAAACAGAGGGTTTTGCAAAGATGGCCAGGAGACTGGGATGGAAATGTTATGGATTACCAAATTACTTTGTAAGTCCTCGATGCTATCTGTCACTGGTGTTTCGGCTTTCTGTTCATTTGCTAATAACTTGGTTTAGGTATACCATTATAATGAATGATCTTCGCTGACTTTCTCTTTGCCTCTCCCCATTATGGGCTATTTCACTTATCACCGGCGCTTTACTAAACTCACTTGCAAATCTCTCTTTCTCGTCGTATCTATTCTCCATCTCGGTTGTATGCTGAATCGGGTTAATGGGCCACCCATTTTTCGGATCTCTCAAGGGATCGATGACACTTCTTTTCCATTTTCTTCCCTGTATATCTACAATGCACGCTTCCCCCTTCGCCCTCTCTTTCACGATTTTACCTTATCTCTTTTTCTCCTACCCCCTTAATCTGGATAAGTCATCTTTGTTTTTGGCGAATTGACGCTGGCGTTTGTATAGAGTAAAGAGAACACAGAAAATGGATTTTCTTCTAGGGTTAAAATTCTTTCTTGTTAATTGTGATTTGCAAAAGACAGCAGCGGAAAATTAACTTCGCCCCGTACGTCTCCTTTTGCATAAAAACCCGCTTTATGAGGATTGCTGAGCAGATACTTCATATTCCCCTAGTAGATTGAAAAGGGATACTAATTAATAACTTATATTGCAAAATATAGTCACACCCGCGGCTTCAACTAAGTTTCTATTTCTGTAAGGCTGTAGAGAGGTATGTATACCTGCAACGGAGGAGGGCGAGAGTTCCCTAACCGATGATCTCTTCTATTGTATAATCCAGATAGAAAGTAATTCATACAGGTACGTTATAACCGAAATATATATCCTATCCCCCGCTGAACCTCTGTGTACGACAAGACTTTGACCCACAGGTTGAGATTTTATTGAATACGCCTCTGTTGATGCTCAAAGGCGAACCTACGGTCTCATGACCAAGATATGCTAAGTATGAGGTTAGAGCCTAAATTCCTCCAAGTGAGAAAATCATAACTTACAAAAGCATAATGCCCGCTCCAGCAAACATAGCGGCAAATTGTTTCGCTGTCTTGCGCAACTCGACAGACCTATTCTTTCCGGTCTCAAGAAGTTCCGGAATCACGGCAACAGTTCCCACGTAAAGGAATGTCCCAGCAGTAAACGGCAGGAGTAAATCACCGACTGTAAGACTAGTACCTAGGATACCAGCAGCAGACGAAGAAGCGGACGCCGCATCGCCACCGCCAAATTCTTGAATGGCAATTCCAATGAAAGTACCTAGAAAGGCGCCTATCGCAGTGACGAATTGTGCACCCATGGCCTTTCGCTTGGAAAAGCCGGACTGCACTAGAAGAGCAAAATCTCCAACTTCATGAGGGATCTCATGGAAGAAGACTGCAACGGTGGTAGTTGCACCAATGGTTGGAGAGGCGTAGAATGAAGAAGACATTGCCAAACCATCTGTGATGTTATGTGTAAAGTCGGCGATGAGGTTTAAATAGCTACCTAGTTTGACGCTGGGATTGACCTCTTTCTCTTGGATTGCGTGAGTTGTTGCAGTTTTTTCTGATTTGCGGTGTCTTAATTGACCGTCGGTGGACTTGGATGAGCCACTAGCCAAGGCTGTGTCAACACCGCTGGCTGGGCTATGGCTATGGCTGTGATCATGGCCACTTTCTCCTCCAGTTGCTATCCGGAGGGCTTTGTCCATCGCAACAAAGGTAAGGAAACCGACTAGGATAGCAGCGCCAAGTAATAAATTCCTGTTCGGTTCGACGAGAACAAAACGTGCTTGTTCAGGGGAATCTTCACCAAGGAAAATTTCTGGAAGAAGGTGAAATAGGGTGTCTCCCATTAGTCCACCTACAGCGAATGCCACCATCACTGAGAGTGAGGATGGGTCGATGTTTGTTGGACAGAGTGCAAGCAGGAAATCTATGCGCTTGTTTAGAGGAACCGCCATTGAAGACACAAAACAAGCAAAATGGCTTACTTGGCGGCCCAGAGATATAAGATGTGGCCAGAATGGCGTTAATAGCAGGATTGCTAGGGAACAGAACTGCAAAAATTTTCGAAGTCAAGCTTGTGGTTTGAGGAGCTGTGGCCTGCTTATGTGCATTTAACGACTGCACCAACGGGCATTCCTTTGTGCAGTGTTAGAGATACAGCCTATTTACAAGAGAACGAATCTATTGAGCATTGTTCGATATTCTTACTTGTAGCTTATCCTCAATTTGAGAGACCGTGAGCTCAGAAACAGGGACCTGCAAATTCCGAGCTACGGCTGAACTAGATAGGGCCAAAACAAGACATAAGACAAACAGAAGAGGAACCTGGCTCCTCGCACTAGAAAGGATTTTGAGTGCCATGGTTAACACTCTAAGCGCCTGGATATTTCCAGGAATTGATGTTTTGTTGCCTCACCCCTTGGGCTTTTGAGCTGATCTTGGCGAAAGCAATGCGACCACGTGAAGTTGGAAACCCTATCCGGATTTAAGTTTCAGCTAATTCTTGGCGCTGATCAGACGGTGCAAACATGCCAAGGGCGGCTGCAAACAGAAAAGCAGCCGCATCGATAATTTTGCTAGACGGATTTCAGTTCGTTCGCGGACGTAGCTTGAAGCAGCGGATATCATACTCCTGTGGCCATTCAATATGGGCCGTGTACTGCAGAAGAAAAAGAATCGCTCTTCAGCGCCCAAAAATAAAATCAATAGTAAAAAGACAAAGAGCGGGAAAAAGAAGATAAACGTCCTCGGCAATTCTATCATCGCACAGAACTGGTCTGTAGTGCCTTTTTTCTTACATCCCAAAGCAGGCTTAGCTAACTAAATACCCTAGGGATAAGAAATTGACCCTTGCCCAAAATTACCGTCGCCTTGGACTCGCGACTCGTTTAAATGCCCCGGCCGGCGGGGTCGAAAAGGCCGCCTCGACAACGGCGAACACCCTCAATTCCTTGACCATTAAAGGGAAACGGTCCGCGGATATACAGCCTAGTGAAGCCCGTGTGGAACGCGACCCGGAAACTGGAAAAATTTTGCGTATAATACGTGCCGCTCAAGACAAAGAGGAAGATACGATAGAGATCGGGGGGCTTAAACGCAGAAAAACGAACCCGCTCGAGGATCCCCTCAATGAGCTATCCGATGCTGGAGATTTTAATCCGGAGAACACGGTGGATTTGACAGAGGTTGTTACTGCTCTAGAGAGGCAAGCGGCAGCTGAAGATGAGAGAGTAAGGAAAAGAAAGCCTAGACACCAAAGCAAACGGGAACAGGAGTGGCTAGAGCGGTTGGTGGAAAAGTATGGTGATGATGTGCCTGCAATGGTGCGAGATAGGAAGCTTAATCCAATGCAGCAAACTGAGGGAGATATAAGACGGCGACTAAGGAAGTGGGAGAAGAATAAAAAGTGATCTCATGGAGTATCTACGCATTGTTTCAGTCTAATACGGCGTTTAAGGCGGATTGGCATGGAGGAATTGGGTTCAAAAATCCCCCAACGTTGTACAACTTCCTTTTGGCGAAGTTTCATATCAGTACATGTTTCACCGTCCCTTATTATTTTGATATGGGTAATATACCATCCTAGTTTACCCTCCATTCAAGGCTTGGAGCCAGGAACATAGTGTATGGACGAGTATTCGCTCTTGAGGTGTTTGATATGGGGCAAAGCTGAGTTCATCGATTGCTCTGATGCGTATGTTCTCACCACCTCAGGGAAGCTACATCGCCTAATCTGACGCTGCTTCCTCAAATTCCTCATATAGATTAGCTCATCTTGACCCGACTGGCCCTAAACTCGACGCCAGATGTAAGCGACTCCTTTGACTAGATCAACGGTTGCCCGCAAAACCTAGCCATACCAACTGACCGTTCCCACTAGGCCAGGATTTTCATATTTTACGCGCCAAATGCGTATGGGAAGAGAATGGGCCACAACAACCAAAACCAGTCAGAGAGCTCTTCAGGAGAACAACGACTGCCAATCGGACTCTCAGCCATCACCCTCGCACTAAGAGCGTTTCGGCCCCGTTTGGGAGCTCTAGGGTCTCCAATTCACCCATTGTTTTTCTCTTTCTCAATTTGACAGCTCCCTATCCAACCCCAAGCGGGTGGCCTAGTAACACGTCTAGCTAGTACTTCGGCCATCACAACTAACATACCGGAGACCAATAACCCCACTCGGACATCCGGTGATGCTCCTGCCAAACGCTTCTACCGAAGTCGCGACACAGTCCCCGACTACTAAGCCAAACAAGTCTGTTTGTGGGAAGGAGACGAACGTATGGAATCTCACAACCGTGGTGGTCGTGGTGTCACTATTAATAACTACCTGAGAGAATCCTCAGGGATCACCATCCCTTAACGTCAACAATATCAACAAAGGCCTTTCCAAATAGACTTTTGTAAAATATGATTCACAGCAACTAACGTGGGAATGGAAGGGTTGAGGGTAAAAATTTTCCTATAGCTAAAAACGCAAACCCTAAGTTTTGGGCAGATTATAGGTAGTTATCAAATTTGTAGGGCACGAGACAAGAATGATTCAAAAATATGCGGGAGGACACCAGTTTGCAAACAAAACCTAACTCACAATATCAACAATCCCAAGTTCGTCACTGATTCCAGGCCCAATACTTTTGGAGTTAAATTTTTTAATTGCCTTCAATTCTTACCGATTGTGCATCATATGCATGGATATGTGAACTATGGTTCATAGCTACTATGTTGCCTTCACTACTAGATATATGTGACAAACATCACAAGTTGCCAGGTGTGAGTTTTAGAATACTTAACGACTGTACTTTAAATTGCTAAAGTTGCGATCAGGTCACGCTCTGGACTTTCTCATCGAGCTTGATCCTTCGTACAACACGGACCCAGCGTCTTCTTCTCCATTCCCCTGTCCTCTCGGCGTATTTAGTAGCTTCTTCCCATTCTTTGGAAGATCCACCCCGTCCAGAGACACCACTATTCCGCTTAACATACGTATCCGAGGAGGAATTACACAAGTCACCGCTTCCTGTGTCATCGGCTGAATCGCGCAGGCCACGACGGGGTGGTTGAAATGGTAAGTCCCACACCCAACCACCGACCTCCTCGCCAATCCCATCGCCGTTACTGCCCGGAACTTCAAACTCTACCCCTGTAACCATGCGTTCCATGACCCATTCTCTACATTCCAAGTCTAGCTCCCATTTCTTTGCCTTCCAAGCCCATCCGGGTGGAGGACGGACATCTTCAAAAAATCTGGTGCCTTTTGGTCGATCCCCTGAAATCCTAGGCGGTGAGAGTGGGTCATAAGGTGTTGATGTAAACAGGAACTGTTCCCATTCGGAAGTTCCGGAAAAAGGTGAAAATGTCCTGTGTTGTAGCTCGAAAATTTCAACTTCGCGCTCTTCCGGATATGAGTCAAGAGACACTGCTATTAGCCTCTCCAATAACGCTAAAATGCCCGATGAAGTGGTTGGTACAGATATTCCACATATCACAGCATTGTTTTCTAGTTCTTTCTCCTTTCCCTTCTCCTTTGGAACACGATCTTTAATGCCTTCACCTTGTAAACGAAGTATTTTCAAAATAGCTTCGGTGCGTGGATGATTAAATAAGATAGCTGAATTCCCACTAATGAGAAAAAGAAAACGCCAGGGTAGAAGGTGGGCCGTAAGGAAAATTAGCACCGCTAGCACGGTGGATAGAAGAAAAAGCATTGAAGAGAACGTTTCATCGGAGAAATTCGTGGCCGGAGATATAACTGTGACAGCAGTGTCATGCAGGGTAGAGAAGTCAGCCATTGAATTTTGCAAATCTCTCATATTATGGAAGAAGTCTTTGGATGTTTCCGGGACCGGTTTTATGGTTTTTGCGGGTGCAAGGGCCGGACCTTCGTACGAGTAGTATGGAGTTGTGCTGGAAGTGGACGCATTTGGAGGAGGTGGAGGATGCCGAGCTAAAAATGCTGGGATCATGATGCAGAAAAGGAGAAGTATAAATGGTAAAATGAGTAGTAGGTAAGGGTCCAAGCATATGAAGGAGTAGACGAAGAGAAAAGACCAAGTCTGAGTCGGCGTTCTCCAGTTAAGTAGTTTCACGACTTTGTCCTGAAAATGAAATACGATGCCAATCCTGTCTCATTGTTAGATATCTGCCTTGTAGAGTATCCATTGGAGGGCCAAAGCAATTTACCTCGCGTTGAAGCGTCGGAAGTTGTTGGTCATCGTCGGGAGGCTGAAGGGGGGCCGCTCAAGGGGCTTCGACGCCGATGTCTCCTCCTGCTCTTCTTCCTCGTCTTCTACCGGTATAACTTGTTGCAAGAGCCTACAACACGGCAATTCCAGAGTTAGAGCTTGACATTCAGCTACTATCATTCTCCCGAAACATACCTTGAAAAAACACGGTCCTGCAACGATGGCGTGGGGGTCGACGAGTGAACAGACTTCAAGTCATGTAATTTATCTCTCATATAGGTACCTGACAGCCTACTCTGGGATGCAGTTTCACGCTGCCCTCCGCAGGGACTGATCTCAACAACCGGCTCATCTCGATCTGTAAAGGTTTCTGTCGTATACTCGTCCATGACGTTTTCATGACGGAAAAGCGTTGTAGTTGAGAAGTATCATATCTAGCATCAGCAAATTTCATTCGCGCTTGCGAACAGATGGCAAAGGCCATTCTCTCGTTCTTGCGGGACCAACGCAGAGACGCATGTGACATGTCGTCACGGGCTAAGCCTGTGGTACGCGAGATAGTTTATCCGCTCCGAGCACCTAACCACAACAAACAATGGTGGGGAACTGTTCTCCCAGTTGCACCGCTAGTTGATAGTTAGGATGCCGTTGCAGCGTTTTGCGGGTGTCTCTAGGATGGTGGCGGTTGGTGTGTATTCTATCATTCATCCCAAGGGAGTCCGCTTGATTTCAATGCTAGGAGCTGGATTGAAAAAGGTAGAGAGGCACTATGTAACGTCACGTGGTCTATTGACTAGGTCGCCGGATCTTAGTGACAGCAAGAGAAGCGAAAAAGTCAATACTCCGTATGGGTCTTCATAATAGCACTAAAGATATTGTTAATTTTGTCAGGGACACGCCAGGATGAATGGTGCAATTAGAGAAAGACATTTAATTAATTGTGATCCCCATTTTCCGTGTCATTCTTACACTCTGGCACTAGAATTAATAAGTTAAGGGGGCAACCAGACACCAGAGTAAAATTGCAGACTGGTTGTTTCCCGACCAACTGCTGCAACAAGCTAACTAATATTAGCTGCAGCCAATGCCGGGTTACTAAGCTGGCACCTCAAACTCGAGAAGGGGAACATGGTACCTGCTCGGCCCGCTACTTTATTGAGACCTCCCATTTTCAGAATAACAAAAATCAACAGATTCTCCTACTGCGCCAATTCACTTCGATTCTTGTCACCGCCGAGCTCAACTTTCAAGGAAAACTCTCGTCGCAACCTCCTAACTACAATCGTACAGGAGACGCCCGGTTCTTTTTGTGTGTCATGGAGTGGTAACGGACCTCGACAGGTCACGCTTCTCAACGACCTGCGGTAAAGAAGCTAACCTCTCTAGACGTCTTTGCTGGCTTGAAGCACGTCTACTACCCTAGAAAGGGTTCGGGACCGTTTAATTTCCTTTTTCCGAAACCGTTTTGGGTGGTAACGCGGTTGATGACCTATGGTTACTTTTGCTGGAATTTCGACCATGTCGGGCAAGATGACCTCTCAGAGATTCCCAAAGCCCTCCCAATCACGCACGTCCCAGTCGGATTCATCACCCCGGGATCACAATGACAGCTCTAGTTCTGGAGGTAGGTGGCGCTTGGGCTTTGTGTTTCTTTGTTCAATTGGTAGATATCACTCCCACTAACAATTAAAATGCTCTAATCGCAGCCGAACTGCCATTGCGAAAAGCTCTACATAAAACCACAACAAAGGCTTCCATTGCTCGCTCGCAACCCCACGATTCACAAACTGGAAGTACAGCTAGTGCCACTGGGACTAGAAGGAGAAGGTCCATTCTAGAGCGGAGTTCAGCATTTGGCTCCCGAGATGTGGGTTCGCAGCGACGGTACCGTGCTTCCGATATTACCTTCTTGCTTTAAATCTATCTAATAATTTATTACCTTAGGGCCGCGTCGGGCACGTTTGGTACCTCAATGCATTCCAGCAATCTATCCGTAGATTCAGGCAATCCTCCGTCGCGAACCCAGTCAAACACCGACAGCTCAACAGTCAATGAAGAGAGCGAAGCACCTTCGGAAAACGGGGAGTTTCTCATTCCAATCAATTTCGATGACTTTCACAATAGCATTACGTCCAAAGAGCCTAGTTTAAGTCAATTTCCCTTACCTGGTCACGGTGGGACTGCTTATGAGGGCATAGCAGAGAATGCCAAACCTACCAATCGTTGGACAACGGACCCTTCAATCCAGAGTGTAAAGGAACCGCGCCCAGCCGGAGTCGCTCGTCGTCTTAGCAATGCCGCTCGCTCCGGACAGCCTGGCACTGGATCCAAGGCTGCTGCACCGTCTGCCCCATCCATAGGGCGAGCAAGACGCCAGAGTTATGTTCCACCTGTGCCTGCCAGTGTGGTCGCCCCTCGGCGTCCCCGAAAATCAATTGGACCAGGAAGCTTGGTTTCAGATATCGATAGCCAAGTTCCGCCTGTGAGAAAGCCGAGCTTCTCAAGAAGGAAAGCGGTGGACGAAAATCGATTGTCATCAAATGTTGCTTCCCGAAACTCGCACCAGGACGCGTCTTTTCATTCAGCAGCCCTGAGCACTGTTCGAAGTCAAAAGGCACGATCACTTCAGCCACCAAGCCATACCCAGCGGGATGATTGTCCGGCGGCCTCTACTGCTGCCGACCATTCTCGATCCTCTTCGAATATTGTGGTTCGCACACCTGTGAAAGGCACGGCTGTAAAAATGACAACTCCATCATCCAACAAGAGAATTTCCATCATGCCACCTCATGCAACTGGGTTAGGTGCGAGAACTATTAGTCCCACCGACGCACGACGCATGAAGAGAATGTCACTTATTCCCCACCCGCCTCCAATGCCACGGGCATCCCCTACACACCTCGAGCTCTCGTTTCCCCGCCCACGGTCTACAGCCCAATCTCCTTCAGCAATACCCAGGAAGAGTGTAACTCCTTCATCCACCAGGACAACTCCAGATCCACATCGCAAGTCATACTGTTCGGGTATATCCCTATCGTCGAACACTAGCTACAATTCTGCCCGAAATTCTAGCGGTTCCTTCCAGGCACGACTTTCTCAAAATCTCTCTTCTTCTCGGCTCCCTACTCCGAAACCTAGAGCGGATAATAATAATAACAAAAACACTGAGGACGATGTCCCTCCGGTCCCTGCCATTCCTAAATTATACGAGTCGCCCAAAAATGACCAACACTTGGCAATCACACCCCGAAAATCTAGCTTGGGGCTAGATCCTCCGAACTTCGTTGATACGTCTAGGTTGGATTGTGACTCGAACTCCAGCCGACCCAATGATCCATTTAATGCTTCGAAGCGAATCTTCGATGAGGTACCCGCCAAAGGGATAGAATCGAGGCCAGCGGTTAACCTCAGTAAAAAGAATCTCCAACCTTTGAAGCTTCCACCTCTTAATTTGCTACCCTTGAGTATTCCTATCAATACCAAAATCGATGCGCTACGCGAGAAAGCATCCCAAGATATATCACCTCAAGTGTCCTCAACGCCTCCGCGGCGGATCAATGCAAAGACGCCTAGCACGCCATTGACAGCGTCAAAAGCCAACTTCTTTAATCCTATCCCCCCCGGTGATCCAGGCCGCAGCAACACGTCACATTTTGCCTTGAGAACAGATTTTACGAAGTTTAGAGCAGAGAATAGCTCCAGTGCCTTCGATACGTTGGAGTTTTCGTCTCCTAGGAATATTTCTCCTTATATCTCCTCTTCCCTTCCTCGTAACGGTGATGAGCCTACCTTTATAAGAAATCAACCTTCGGATGCATATTTAAAGGGAGCAACAACCAAGCTCATGGGGCCAAGGCCACAAACTCAGATCTCCACGCTGTCCAACACAGATACCTTTGCCTTCGGCCTCACCCTGGACGATGCCGAAACAGAAATAAGTTTTCCGCCTCCTTCCCCCCGGAGACATGATAACAGGGTTAACTCCAAAATGCAAGCCATCTCTGACTCGTCTAAAGACCCCATCAAATTCGATAATATGCCACCACCTAAGCTTCCCGCCTCCGCAACCTGGAACAACATCACTAATACTCGGGTGAGCCCAACCACAAAACAAGCACAACTCCATTCGAAACGGAGTACTTCAATTTCTAATTTGGTTAATCTTCCGTCGCCGCGGAGGAACCAAAGTGTCAGCAGTGAGCAGAGCATTGTAGCGAACCCAACCGTATCTACTGATTCTGGAGATACGGAAAGATCCGCCAATCGTTCAAGTTCTTCAATTTTGTCGCCTGTACATAAGTTTTTAAGTGGATCAAAATCATCCCCCACCCCAAAAGCTCGCATTCAGGATCAGAATGCCGATCGCGACGATGCTGCTGCTGAAGAAGAGATGCGAAAACTTGGTAGCAAGCGAAGGGACTTTGAGGCTGCAGCCAGAGAATTGGAGGAGCTTCGCCGACGGGCAAGCCCCAAAGAGAGAGCATCTCCCGCCCAAGCCTTGAAAGTTGCGACTCTTAACATTTTTGAAAGAGGAGAGATTATTGACTTCAAAGATATCTATTTCTGCGGTACCCACAAAGCTAAGAAACTTGTTGGTGACCTAAATGCTTCAACCGCAAATTTCGGATATGATGACGATCGAGGCGATTACAATATCGTTATAGGCGACCACCTTGCTTACCGATATGAAATCATCGACGTCCTTGGAAAGGGGAGCTTTGGGCAAGTCGTTAGATGTGTGGATCACAAGACAGGGACCCTTGTCGCAGTGAAGATCATTCGGAATAAAAAGAGGTTCCATCAGCAAGCACTTGTGGAAGTAAATATTCTACAGAAGCTGAAAGAATGGGTATGTCTTAATATTGCTTCATGGCAACTGTTTATATGCAAGATACAAAACTGATCGAGATTTAGGACCCTCATCGTCGTCACAGTGTCGTTAACTTTGTTCAAAGCTTTTATTTTCGTGGCCATCTTTGTATATCTACTGAGTTGTTGGGGATGAATCTCTATGAGTTCATCAAAGCGCATGAATTCCGTGGCTTCTCACTGAAGTTGATTCGACGTTTCACAAAGCAGATTTTGACCACACTAGTGTTGTTGCACTATAAGAGAGTGGTTCACTGTGATTTGAAGCCGGAAAATATTCTGCTCGTGAATCCTCTTCAAGCATCTATCAAGGTCATTGACTTTGGTTCCAGTTGTTTCGAGAACGAAAAGGTGTATACTTATATTCAAAGTCGCTTCTACCGCTCACCGGAAGTTATCTTGGGGATGTCCTATGGAATGCCAATTGACATGTGGAGCCTTGGCTGTATTTTAGCTGAACTCTACACCGGATACCCTCTCTTCCCGGGGGAAAACGAGCAGGAACAGCTAGCATGCATCATGGAAGTATTTGGCCCTCCTGAAAAGCATCTCATTGAGAAAAGCACGCGACGCAAATTATTTTTCGATTCCACTGGTAAACCCCGTGATGTTGTTTCATCCAAAGGCCGTCGCAGAAAACCGAGTTCCAAAAGCCTTCGTCATGTGTTGAAATGCGATGATACAGCATTTCTCGATTTCCTCGCGCGATGTCTAAGATGGGATCCTGCCCGTCGTCTGAATCCACATGATGCAATGAACCACGAGTTTATTACCGGCATAAAGGCTAATCCCCGAGCAAGGCCGCACTTGTCGTCCATGAGCAGTTCCCCCGCGAAACGACATACATCAGGCTCTGCGCCGGGTTCACGCCCTCTTCCAGAACCTCCATCCAAAGCAGGACTTGCGAGGAATTCGACGAGCAATTCGCCGGTGAAACCTGGCATTGTTAAACGTCAGACCGTACAGAGTGTCTCTTCGGTGGCATCGACAAAACGAACGTCTAATGGTCCGCTCCCTGCAGCCGGTTCTGCCCTTCCAAGAGTTACAGGAAGAAGTGTGAGCGGCAAACCAGACTTGGCCGCGGCTGCTGCTGTAACTAGCTTGGTAAGTTCACTGTTTCCGCGGCAGAAGGTAGCGCTGTACTAACCTAAACTTACAGAAAACTCGAGTTTAGTGGGCATCCTTTTTTCGGTCCTTGCCTCTTAGTGGATCCATGAAGATCTCCCTGTGGCCATATATGTCTTTTTGAATATTCAGTTCATACCCTATAATCGTCGTTGTCTTCACATCATGGTTTGATTGTGTTCTGGTTCTCAGGCTTTTTATGAGTGCATTTTAATGGTTCAGGGGTGTCATGACATTATAAGATTGGCTCTTTTCATAGCCAGCTTTGAATGAAATTCTAGAGGGCCTATTTTTCGTTTCCTGCCTCCTCTTCCGTTTATGTTCATGTTTCTCATCATATGTCACATTTAACATGCTCACTTTATGACGTTCACCTTCTACTCTTAGACCCCTTAAACATTTTTAATTTCCCTGATATCCCTCTAGACCCTGTGTCTCTTCTTTTTGTTTCGCCAGGTTTGCCTTTGATATCGTTCCTTTTCAGCAACACACTCCTTGAGACTTTTCTTCATGTCAATATCTCGATAACCCCATAATTTTAATCCTAGCACTGATGCCACCCGACTCTGAACAGTATCTTAGTAAGCAGTAAGGTGGTTTAGCATATGGCTGTTCCTGATTTGGAATAGTGCGGCTGGGATCTGGATATCTGGCCTCAACTATCTCTTCGCCAGCTGAGTAAGCAAGAGACCCGATGGAAATGTCAATATCAGTAGCAACCCAGCGGAATTGTTAGTTGTTTTCGGGATTGGGTTTCGGTGTGGCCAAGGTGTGTGTGCAAGAGAGGAGGCATCAACCCTTTGGTATCTAATGAGTCTTTTCCATTGACCGGCCAAGACCTCCCCGCCCTCGCTAGCCCGATGAACGGCTTTGCGGATCATGGCCTCGACGAGGATGCGTTCGGGGAGAAAAAGGGAATCGCAGCGGGATTGAGGACGTTCGATGCTTTTCGTAAGTATTGAATTGTTATGTTGGATTAGTGAAGGGCGTTAGCATACCGAGAATCCACTTATCCTCGACTAGCAGTCGATGCAAGGCTGACAGTCTCGATGTATTTAGCAAAGACCAAACCAACGTATACCACAGCTAGTCGACGCGGAGGCCAATGGACTGTTTTTATATTCCTTTTCTGTAGTGCCTTGGTCTGCTCAGAACTTATCACCTGGTATCGCGGGACCGAGAACCATCATTTCAGTGTCGAAAAGGGCGTTTCGCAGGAAATTCAGCTTAATCTCGATGTCGTTGTCCGAATGCCGTGTGATGCCCTACGTATCAATATGATGGATGCGGCTGGGGATTTTATCTTAGCGGCCGAACTATTGGCTAAAGACCCGACTAGCTGGGAAGTTTGGAATCGAGAATTGAATTACGCTGGCAAGGGCGGGTCTCGGCAATATCAGACGTTGAGCGCGGAGGATAATGTGAGACAAGCAGAGCAGGAGGAGGATCAGCATGTGGGCCATGTGCTCGGGGAAGTTAGGCGTAGTTTGAAGCGAAAGTTTCCTCCTGGACCCAGGTTAAGAGGAAAGGATGTGGTCGACTCGTGCCGGATATATGGTAGCTTGGAGGGCAACAAAGTGCAGGGTAATTTTCATATTACTGCGAGAGGACTGGGATATTTTGATCCCACTGGTGGTGTGAATATAAATCGTATGTCTATACGAGATTCTTCATGTTTGAGCTTACTAACTGCTGCTAGAGCTCAACTTTACGCATCTCATCACCGAACTCTCCTTTGGTCCTCACTATTCGACCCTATTGAACCCTCTAGATAAGACTGTGGCGGCCACGAAAGACACTTTTTACAAATACCAATACTATCTCTCCGTTGTACCCACGATTTACACGCGCGCAGGAACTGTTGATCCGTACAACCAACGGCTCCCAGACCCTTCCACCATCACCTCCAGGCAGCGCAAAAATACTATTTTCACTAATCAGTACGCTGTCACATCGCAGTCGCGTATTATACCCAAGCACCCAGAGTCCGTACCGGGTATTTTCTTCAAGTTCGATATCGAACCTATCTTGCTGGTTGTGAGCGAGGAACGTGGCAGTTTACTCGCTTTGCTGGTAAGGCTAGTCAATGTTGTTTCAGGTGTGTTGGTTGCGGGTGGCTGGTTGTTTCAACTCGCCACATGGGCTACTGAGGTTTTGGGGAAAAGGAGAAAGGGCGCGAATTTAGGTGTGCTTGGGAATCATGAAGCTGAGGAATAGCGACAGGTATAGGAGTGTAGATGTTCTTCGGAGTCTGGGTAGGGTCGCTTATCGATATTCTGTATAGTACTTCTGTTATGTATGTATGATCTTGAACGTGATCGACAATCATCCCTTCAGGTCTTGCTTGATTGATATACCAAAGGCTATAGCCGCAATCATGACTTCAGAAACCAGATATTCCAGCATTTGTTGTTTGTTCTATTCAATGCAATGACACGGAGCGTTGGGTGGTCAACGTTCGAGCGGCTGAACAAGTGAGTAAGAAGGACGACACTAGTCCAAATCAAGAAAGATTGGAAGATCGGCAGGTCCACTAAAAGCTTAAGAATGCTTAACTAGTTGACTAGCCTGAAGATCATCTCGAAACCACTCGTTGGCCCAATTCTATGGGAAGGAGGGAAAGATATAGAGACCACTGTACAATACACGGTGACACTAGCACACATTTCGCTCGAATCCGGAACTTTAAAGAGGGATGACCCGTTCCAGATAGCAGCAGAAGCCCCATGATACAGTAGAGTCTTGATCCGTATTATTGCTTCCGAAAGACTGACGGTCGGGGCAGTATACTTGCTAGCCATTGAGAGACTGCTTGCAATGCGAGCAAGAGCTTTGAAAATGTGCCCAGCAAATACGGTTACGTGAATGAGTGCTTTTACACGCATTTCATCTCTCGCTAGGGCGTCTTTGTGTGAGACATCTGGGAGATTTTGCCATATTTTGTCCCCTTTAAACATGGTAAATTCGGGCCCGTAGATGCGAAGATCGTCACAATATTGCCAAGGGGAGCTCTTTGGATTGTTCCTCTTTCTTCTTTTTCCCACTAGGTTCGTACGAGGTCAAAAAAGGTTTGTATGGTCTACGACTTCACCAAACCCCAATTTTCATACTATCACTAAACAATAATTTCAAGGCTTCTTCTTATTCGGTTCTCCCAAGTTGCGTCATCGTGTGTGATGATTTTCAAAGCGGCCCATCTTCGTCGATATTGGTTTACGAGTGCGACGTGTTATCCAAGCCTAGCCCCGTTATCAGCAGCTATGGGGAGCTAAAAATTTAATAATTAAATGGAAAACATTATTTTAATAGGCAGATGAATTCGATAAATACAACACTCTCCTTTATCATGTCCTCACCGAGGCTGCTGAGTATAGCTTGGTTGGATACCGGCGAAGCCGGGGCAGGAGACTCATTGAACATGTTAATGGTTAATGATATATTGATATCAGTGGGGGACCCTTTGCTGAGTTTGCACGCATGCGCCGGCATTATCAATTTCCACATGTTTTGCTGGTAGAAGAGTTGCCTTGAGTTGAAAGAGCAAATACAAAACCAAGTTCAAGGAGGAAACATTCTCGCCTTGGTCACAGTATCGTAAAATTATCCATTAGGGAGATTGTATTGGACAATTTCTAGGGGCCTTTGAGAAAGGCTTGGGAAATTGGTCAATCCACTGGTTTAAAAAAAATCATAGATAGCCCCCATATAAAGATACAGCCGAAGTATTATTTCAAACCTCAAATATCTCGCCGAGCCCTACCCCAGCGCCCTGCGCACCATATCGACAATCAACCAAATCTAGTCTCCATCCTTTCCAGCCTTTCAATCTCTGCTTCACTTCACGTTCCCATTCTGCTCGCTTCTTAGCTTCCTCTTCTGCCTGTGCCTTGACGAAGGCATCCTCATCAAACATGCCATCGTCCTCTAAAAGTTCTGCATGGTCCTTATCCGAGAATATTTCAAGGCTTTTGCGAATGCCACTAGAGCCAGAACGTTGTGGAATTGTCGGATTACTACCCGTGAATGCCGCAAGGCCGCTGGAAAGCACGGTTGCAAAGGACGAATGTTGGCGTGGTTTACCTGCTGCAGTACTGCGACGGCGGGAATGCTCGGTCCCGCTAGGTAGGCCGCCAATTAAATCTACATCGTCGAAAGAACCTCCAGGATTTGATAGTGTCTCAGTAGCATCCACGTCACTTCCATGGCCAGTAGTGAGTTCGCGTTTCCGCTCCTTCCAAATTCCACGCCGAAGGTCGAAGATCTCCCCCTCAAGCTCCCGAACCGTTTGCTCTAGGCGAGCCCTTTCTTCATCTTCAAGTTCGTCTAAAACTTCATCGTCGCCTGTGCTAACGGCTTCGTGTTTCCTGCTTCTTTCTCGCTCTTCCTTGAGCCGCAAGTTTTCATTTTCAATAGTTACGAGCTTTCTGCGCAATGTGAGGATGTCTTTCTCAAACTTGTCCCGTTCTCTCAACCGCGTCTGGTGTCGCATCTCTGATTCCTGGTGAAGCTTGCCAAGAGCTTCAAGTTTCTTCTCCATTGTTATTACTCTGGCTTCAGCCTCTGCCTTGGCATGTTTAACTTCCTCAAGTTCGTTTTTCAAGCTATTGATTAACGTTTGGGTAGAGGCCTGAGTCACTCCCTCGTTCACCGATTTTTGGATCATGCGGTCCATAGTGCTTTTGGTGTTCGTATGTTCCTTCTCTTCCTTGTCTAAAGCGGCTCGTACTGAAGATAATTCTTCCTTAAGTGTTGAGAACTGTGATTCAACGGTACCTGTCTTCTCTGTTTGCGACTTCATCTGGGCACGTAGATTTGATATTTCAAGCTCCATAGCTTCTATCGTGGCAGATTTGGAATCTAGTTGGCTTTGGAGCTCCGAGGGTGGCGATCCAGGTTTCCCAGACACAGAAGCACTATTTGAAGATCGATGTGACCTTGTTTGGAGATGTGCGTTCTGTCGTTGCAGAGCTGTGATTTCCGTTCTCTGTCAACAGTAAGCATGCCAGCTAAATAGAAACGTGGCATAATAAATAGAAACCACTCACTAGTTTCTCGGTTTCCTCCGCCCTCTTTTCTGCTGCAGCAAGTTTCCCCTTTAATTCTACGGTCTCCGTATTGACCTCGCGCAAATCGTCCAACTGTTCCTCCGACTTTTGCCATTTTGCATCGGCCACCTCTAGATCCCGCTCTAGCCGCTTATTCTCTTTCTCTAATTCTTCTAACCGCATAGCTTGTTTTCTGAATAGTTCAGGCGCGGTGTTTCCATCCGGACTTAATGGTGGCAGCGGGGGTGACTTTACCCCAGGGCTTGAGGGCGTTAAACCAGTCTGGGAAATTTTTGAGTTCCGAAACGATGATGATCTCATTTTGGATTGGATTGAGAGTGACGGCTGACGGCGATGCTGCGATTCTAAAGGAGCCACATTTTCGTCATGCCCTTTTTCAGCTTCCCCAGAAGCAGGTTCCACACTTTCATGAACGTCTGGGAAAGACTCTTTCAATGCCTCTTGCGATGTTTCCGGTCCATCGTTCTTGGCTTCCGGTTCAGGCGCTGTTTCGGGCTGCTTTTCTGGGTTTTTTAGGGTCGACTCGTCGTCATCTTGCGTGGGACCAGCTTCCGTCGGAGTAGGTTCTTTACTCGGTTCGCCAGAGGGCTTTTCTTTCTTCCCAGCCTTCTTAGCTTTCTGCTTTTGTAATTGTGCTACCTAATATCAATGGAACATTAGCAAGCTTTGAAGGAATTAGGGACAAGGCTAGCAGTGGACACATATCACAGGAAAGGAACGTGGTGTGAGTACCCTTTTTCTGGCGGCGGCGAGCTTTTCTGCCTTTGCCTTTTCATCAGCGTCTGCCATTATGCAATGGCTTAATCTTTCACAGTATATTTCCTGCTGGCTACTTCAATCTATGTGAACAGGCTGAGCCTCTTTCCCTCCCCTATGCCTGTGATTGGCTTTGGGATGAGGTCCACGCTTACGTCATCCATCGCGACAGTTTGATATGGCAGGCTGAGATCATTTCAATGCCAGTGTCATATGGCGCTAGAAACTGTTCTACATCGCACTGGATTTGCTGTTGAACTTGTATTCTGGGTTACGAAATAACAATAGGATCGCGTATTGTCCTGTCATCCCGAGCCTTCCATGACATTAGCGCCTCAGCCGCTGATATTAATATTCCGCTCGGAAAAAAAGGCTTATGTTGAAAAGAGAGTTAAAACAATACCGAGAAAGACAAAATTCACAAGTAGAAAAGGGATGTTCCGAACGATATCAGCTGAAAATCATAAGAGGCTACAGCCAAGGAGTAAAGGTACCAGTACGCAACCTCACAAAGAGCCACCATAAGACAAAACGCAACAAATTAACATAATTAGCAGGATATCATTAAACACCAATAGCCACGGCCACACCTAGAAGTCGTTGTCAAATATAGGCCCCTTCAAGAATGTGCCTAGTAATCGGTTTCCCGCTCTTAAAATTCCATGGAATCAGCCACCTCTTCGCTCATTGTTCGAACGATGGTCGCCTTGCTTCCAGACCTCGAGCGGATTTCCTCATCGCTAAGCGCGTAATTTCCATTTTCGTCCACAACAGGTCTTGAGGGGCCAGAAAGTATTTCAACTTCCTCATCCTCGTCACTGCTGAGGTCCTGGGCCTTGGCAAGCGCATAATCACCCAACCAATATCGGGCACGTTTCCGTGCACCAAGATCTGGCGTCAAATATCCGTCATCTATATTCCTCTTGGTTGCGATTGGTGTGGCGGTCCCGTCAGCCAAACGACTAAGGACGCTTATGCCACGAAGATAGAGGTAACAGACACGTTTTCGTGGCTTGTTGAAGAAAAAGTAATTCAAGCTCCAAATAGATGCATCATCTCCATCATAAGGATCTTCCTCTGGAGAATAACAGTATATGCTGCATTCTTTCAGCGACATTTGTTCATCTATTATTTTCCACATCCTTGGGCCCCACGAGTGTGCAGTCGTTGGAACATGTGGCACAGAGCCACTGGGTGGAGTTGGGGGGGTCACGTCCCTGGCCATTTGTGGACGAAGGTTAAACAAAGTGGTGTCTATCGTGTTCATGAGTTTTTTCAGGCTCTTTTCTCGACGGAAGTCTGAAGGTCGTAGCAAGTGGGAGAAATCATAATCTGGATGGCTCGCGTTGAGAGTCGCGATTAAGTATGCAAAGGTTCGCCGACTTGAGTGCTCACTCAGCGGCCCAAACGGGCTAGAACGCGATAAATTGAGGGATGCAGCAGCGGAAGACGCGTGGGGTGGCGAGAGTGATGCCGACAATCGTAGCAGAGACTCATATTGAGACTCGAGTGAGTTCTCGATATTTTTGTACAACTTCTTATCCCCGCCGGCAGCTTTAGTAGTATAAAGATCGCATCCCCCGACAACGTGGCAATCGGGAGTATCAAAGTTGAGGGCGTTGGTGACGTCTTCGAATTCGCTTAGTGGTAAGAACTAGTCAAGTATCGACCTTGGTAAGCCACTAAAAGCTCTCTCAAGAATAAGAGCCGCTTTAGTATACCTTCATTTTCCAGAGGAGGTCGGACACGGAGATGGTCGGAAAGTAAGTCAGATTCGGGCGAAGCTCTTATTAACACGCCAAAAGCGTGAAGCCGAGGTTGATAAGTGACAGAGAGCCGGAGGTAAGTAGACCGATGAGTTGAGGTTGGATTTGATGAAGCCACAACCGAAGGCAGTGAAACACAGTGGATCGATCGATAAACAAAGACTCGTAGGTCTGTAGCGCTGGAATGTAACCGGTGCTCGTGGATGAGTACTGCCAAAGCGAGTCGAAGGACGATAAGGGTTCTCCAGGCTGGCTGCAAGGACAACGCTTACGGATCGACTAAGCCAGACGAAAATGTCTAGCAGGAGACAGATATAGTCAAAGAATCCATGAAATTTGATGAAATAATGATATGGAGATGAGGATGATTGATGGAATCGCATTGATGATGCAGGCCAGTTGGGTGTTCCAATTCAATCGCAAGTGATGATGTCACGTGAATGACGCGCTTGGCCAGCCCGGCCAGTGACATCACACCATTTATTCACGGGTTCCAAATAAAGGGAAAGGAAGACAGCAAAGGTGGCAAAAAAATGACACTGGAGGTGTTCTAGAGCACAGGCTACTCAATACCAGATTCCCATGTGCTTACTGTGAACACATTGGACGGTGATTGGGCCGGCCGATCAATCAGCTCCCTAGGAGCAATTCCAAAAGGGAATTGAAGCATAGGAGCGAGCGGAGACCAGCATTTTGTGTAGCGAATTTCGACGTTGGGGGAGATCACGCTCACCTTCTGTATGCCATGTTCGCTGGAGCGTCTCGCGTTCGAAGAATGACACGGAAATTAGAAGGTACTAAATTCCCAAACGCTCTAACCTCGCTTCTATCGTAGCAGCTTCCTATAACCCAATCGCTCGATTAGTAAATGAAAATGAGGAACGCCGTATATACATTGCTCCCGCAGTTAACGCCAAGTATAATGATGTAGTTGTGATAATAAAGAAGCCAAGAGCCGATAACGCCTGAAACTAGTAGAGGGGATTGCGAGCTACATCAGTTTCGTCACAATATCTTGCTCTGTCTGATGGGCAAAAACGGTTGATATTAGCACCATGTAGTGAGCTAGTAGCAGCAATGGCCTGCTTCAAGCATGAAGGCGGATATAACTTTGACGCTCTATAATTTGCTTTTATAGGCTACGTTAAAAAAGAACTCACCTCCATGTCTTCCAAGCTGTCCTGCTGGCTGATGCACCGTAAGACATTTTTCTTGCTACTTTCCTGCATCTCCCCGGCGAGCAGAAGCTCATCGAGAATAAAATATGCCTTTTGAAAGTTGAAAATGATGTCTAACTCGCAGACATTTCCGTAATATTTGTCCATCTGCTCAACATATCGATGAACAATTTCTAAGGTTATGAGTTCGTTGTCGGTCGACGAACAGCCCGCGATGAAGAATAAAGAAGCATATCGTCGGTAAACTACCTTGCTGTCTGGACAACACACAATATCAATTAGCCAAAACCCATTCACAAATATCGTAACCCTTTGCTAGAAGCGGTAGATTGGTCTCCAGACAGTCCGCTATCTATGAAACCACCTTACCTTTATATTCAAGAAAGTTGCACATCCGAGTGCGACGAGAAAGGACAAGTTGAGACACATCCTTGATGATTTTTGCTTTATCTTTTGGCGAGAGAGTGATGAACCATTTCGCAAGACGCTGGAGAGGTCAGAAAATTTTCACCTGATTTGGAAGTATGGGGGACTAGGAGTGCGGTGGGCGACGACCAATACATACCACTTTGCCTTGCCTCGACAACAGAATTAGGTAGCTGAGGTTGTCAGTTGATTTTGCAACGAAAAGACGCCAAAAAAGAGCCTCACTTGATTGCCATCCTATACCCAACAAGCTAAATCAAAGAGGGAGCCTGGATGAACCAAATAGATTTCCCCTTCTTTCGGTGGTGGGGGGTGATCGCACTCGCAGCGACTTTTTCATGGACTTTTGAAAACATCTGTTGTCCTGCAAGGGCACGCTTACATAAGGCCAGTGCCAAGAACCGTCTCGCAGTGGAAGTCTGCAGCCAATTGGCAGGCGTCAATTGCTTGGGAGATTTGCCCCGCAGAGTTATCCCGTCTGAATCTGACAAATGTAAAGCGGGCAAACGATTGTGGAAGCGGCAAAAGGCGTGGCCCGGAGGATACTTGGAGGACTATCCAATTCGATGAATAAATCGTGACCACTGGTTGAATCTTTCGATATTATTATTCGCTTTATTTACTAAAAGTTTTGCTCTTGCTACAGGATGAAGCTCGTTCTATCTACATCGTAAGGCATCGATTAACCTTGCAAATGGGAGTTCTTGCCTAACATAATGCGACTCTAGGAATATCGTTAGCGGCGGGCCATCGGTTGTTCGCCGTGTTACATCTGCTAAATCGAACGTCGAACTGTTGAATTCGCTTCGATACAACTTTGTCGCAGCCCAGCAGATTGAGCCCTCTCATACGAACGAAAACTGTCATGGAACGCATTCACCCCCTCGAAAACTTTCGTATGGCGACTACACCACATGGACCTCCCAGGAAGGGGATACACTTTATGTGCCAATGATAGACTTCTCAGCGTCTGGCCTAACAGATGATCGCTCTCAGTACGACATCACCGTCAAGTTGTTCTATTTGCCAGGGATACCAGCATCCAGAAGGTGCGAACACACGCGCTCGGCTATCGACCTCGTTCTCAAAGAACTTCATGTCGGTTCCATAGATCTTCTCATTGTGTCATTCCCTGGCATATCGTTTGATGCAGATGACGAGGAGGAAGAAGTAGTCAACGGTGATGCCGAATCAGAATTTAACAACATGGTGCAGACATGGCGAACGTTGGAGTTGCTTCATAAACAAGGGATGATCGCACAACTTGGTTTGGCGGAGTTCGATAAGGAACGGCTAGAGAAATTTCTTCCCTACACTATAATACGACCTTCCGTGGACCAGATCAACGTTAAAGACTGTTGTGTTGTACCAAAGGACCTAATATTATATGCGAAAGAGGAAAATATCGGGCTCTTGACGCACAACGATTGCACTGATATTCTTCCAAGGGGCACGACGCGAGATTTACTGTCTTGCGGAGAAAATGGTGCAGGTATCTTGGCCGTAAATGCCGATGCCGACGATGGGGGTATCAAAGGAGACATTGAGCCACAGTGGGTAGTGAAATATACGGCAGTGGTCAAAGACCGCGGGGTAATTGAGAACAAGGGCTACTTTGCTCTTGCTGAAGTCGGAAGTTGTATGCGTAATTCTTCATAATCAACAAATAGTCACTCAAGGCATTGTACCGTACAATCTCAACGTCGTGCCAGCTTTAATCGTCCAGATCGTCGTAGTTCTCACAACGGTCTTCTGCTTCTTTTGCTGTACCCTGATCCGGGATAAAACATGCTTTGAGGGAAACGACAATTGGCAACTATCCGATCATACTTCGCTTTCGGCCTCTCATCCGAACCTTCTTCAAGGTTTCTAGCACTGAATTTGCGCCCTTAAAGCTATCCCGGTAAGCCGCAAGAACTTCTTCAAAAAACTTTTCGGTTCTGGGATGAGAACTACCAAAGGCTCGCTCAAGCACGTAAAGGTCCACTGCTCTGTCCTCATCTTGTATACTTTGACCAGCGAGACCAAAGTCAATAAGAACGATTTCTCCTTCCAAAGCAGGTTCCAGATGCGTTGAATGCGTGTCGATATTTGAAGCCATGCCGTTTGAAGGGTCCCTCAAAATAAGGTTGCTGGTAGTTAAATCCCCATGAATGACTCCTACTTTGTGGAGAGCGCCGATGACCTGCCCAATTTTTCTTAATAACGAACGAATATCATCTTCAGCACGCTTCAAATCCTCGCTTTTTTCACAATCAGTAACTTGGGCTACGCTCTCGTATCGTTTTATCCACTTTTCCCAGTCGTTTACGACTTGTCTAACAGGACGGCCTTCAATCCACTCCATCAATAGCCATGCGCCACCATTATCGCTTTCGTTTCCCCCTGACCAGTCAACTGATAGGACACCAGGTACTGGTATACCCTCTTTCAAAAGCTTGACCAAGCATCTTGCTTCCTGGAGGATACGTTGTCGGGTTAGTCTCCGGTCAAGAATTGGGTGTCGATATGGTTTCGAAGGGCGAAACTTTAGGGCTGCTGGGAGTGAAGAGTTGAAAAACTGGGTCTTGTAAAGGCGAGCTTCAGCGCCCTGGGCGAGAAGAACTGGTGGATTCGTTTCTGATGTGAAAGGCGGGGGTAGAGGCGGAGGAATAAAATCGTCCGTCATGGCTGGAAAAGAAAAATCACGCGTTACCGCTGTTGATGCAATTCAACCTCAATAACGTAATCAAGGCCTGCTTTATGTTTGATTAACAAGGCCGGTTCAGGCTCAAGACTCGTTCAATAATCCTGTCGAGATTCCTTGTTGATTCATGTTGATGATGTTCTCGGAGAAACTCCACTCCAGGTCCGATTCACGTGAGAAGGCAGTTCACAATGACGCGGAAGTCGCTTCCCAAGAATGATTGCAAAGACTTGAATCTCTGTCCGAACTCACCCTCCGGATGCGATTACTTCAAACAAACTAACTAGCCGGGTGCTAGATGCCGAGCTCCGCTTGTCGCAGATTCTAACTCTCTCCTTTCTAGCACGCGCTTTCACAATATCGTTCATGCTGGTTTCCGGATAGGATGTTTCGGACTTTCCTAGGGATAGCTGATGCTCATAGCCTTTTCTTTTGGCATGATGCTTTGGCTCATGGGTTCAGGCTAGACCACCGGCATGCTGTGATGGTGCAGGCTTTCTCAGCCGAGTGCAAGATGAAATTTTCCGTTACTACCCAAGGCCAAATTATGTCCACTGCACGAACCTATTGGCTGCATTAGTTGACCATGTCGGGAACGCTTAATAGTATTCCGTTTTGCGAAGCGAATGTATAAACAAATCTAAGTTTACCTTCCAGCCTTGAAGCTACAATTTCAGCCGCCTCGACGGGCCTTTGAAAGACCCGTATCCGGGCCCTCTTAAGGTGAATGATATATTTCTGCCACGACTTAAAGGGTGGGCCGTTAAGAGTCCTGCGGGTGGGTGCATGCAAGACTGCTGTCCTGAGACCGGTTTCTTTTATGCTTTCTCTCGCAGTTTGTGATGCGAACAGTAAAGCTATCTTTCATTTCTGCAGTTGATCTACACAATTACTGGAACCTATTCTCACGCTTCTTGTGATCAACAAGATGTCCCACCTTCCTCCCTATCCTCCTCAGACGGCTTGTTTTATTCTTCATTTCCGCGTATATGGCTATTCTCCCGCCTTTTTCTCGGAACATGGGAAGGCAGTGGTGGCATAGAATGTGAACCAGATTCAGCCAATTCTGAATTTCCACAGTTTTACTTTCTATCCTTCCATAGAGCCGATACCTATTGCAAGGCTCATAAGCAAACGGAATTGCGTTTTTTCTTTTGCTTCGTACGATTGAGTTTTAGCTTCCAGTGAGTTGAAAATTCTATGCTACATACAAAGAGTTCTTCCTGGATCGTCTTGCTGGTTTGTTGATTCTGAGGTGAGCTGCCAGATATTGGAGCTTGACCTAGATGTTCCAATACTTGCACTGCTAGTATTACTTTAGGCACAGTACTGTCCATGCATTCTGCGTTGCAAAATTCTGGAACGGTTCATATCGAATGTTTGTTATTTGGGTTGAGACTTTCCCCAATCACTGTTCTCTGCATCAATATGGATCTCCCTTAGTATTGTTCTTTGCATTGTGGCTTTAGACCCTGTCAGCCCAGGTGCTGACAAACAATCCCTGATCTAACTTGACATTTCAATTAACCCATTCAACTTTCATATTCTCCTTTTATGTATGAATGTTTTTTGTCCTACACCTCCAGAATGATCGTTGCCGTTCTGTCTGAAATTGTCTGCTTAGACCTGAATATGATCAGCTCGAACTGTATTCAGCTCCCGTTTAATGAGCCGCTCTCCTTTTGTTCATTCATCATACCATACTCTATTTCATGCAATATGCCCTTTATTAGGTGGCCAACCGGCTCTCATAGAGAATTTCTGATTCCTCATCGTCAAATATCTTCCAAGTTTCCATAACAAAACATTTCTTCAAAATACCTGATCTTCAAGGGCCACTTCATAACTTCCGTTTACTCCCATCTGTTTTTGCTGAGCAAGATGCCCGACGTTACAATCATGGATAAAACCTTCGATCCTTTTACGCAAAATGCTAGATTTCGCTATGCAAACGGTACAGAGTTTTCTCGACCCCTCGCCGCGATAAATTTTCTTTTACAAGACAACACTAGACAGTGCATAACGTACGGGTGTCAACTTGGCGCATCTCTTACGTTGATGATAGTGCTGCTACTGTTGACACCGCCGGACAAGAGGCGATCACCGGTCTACATGCTGAACGTTGCGGCTCTCGTCCTTAACTTCGGACGCATTCTCAGCCTCTGCATCTATTACACAACCGGATTTTCAGATGTTTATGCGGTGCTGGCATCAGACTACTCCAGGGTTTCTCCCGGTGCCTATGCCAATTCAGTTATCGGAACGGTTTTCACCACCCTATTGGTGATTTGCGTCGAAATTTCGCTCCTTTTCCAGACCCAAGTTCTCTGCTCAACGTTTCGCAACATCTATCGTTATGTCCTCCTGGGTTTCTCCGTGGTGCTAGTTGTCCTCACTTTGGTATTTCGATTGGCTCAAACTGTCGAGAATTGCAAAGCGATACTAGGGCTGGTCTCCTTTGGAGTCTTTGTATGGTTGCAGAGCTTGACAAACATCCTTACCACCTTTAGCATTTGTTATTTCAGCTCGATATTCGTTGCAAAGCTTGGCTTCGCTATTTATGCTCGCCGGAAGTTGGGATTAAAGGGGTTTGGAGCAATGCAGGCAATTTTTATCATGTCTGGGCAGACAATGATTGTTCCCGGTATGCTTTCGCACCTTAACCTACGCGCCTTTTCGGTTGCGATGACATCTAACGCACTATTTAGCTATTTTCTCCGTACTGCAGTATTTTGTCAAGCTTACTGAAATGTCTCCGCTTGTTCTTACGCTCGTAACGCTTTCGTTGCCACTTTCTTCATTGTGGGGTGCCCAAGCAGTCAAAAATAGTTTTGAGAAGGATAAATGCTCAACCCAACCGCGCCACCTATTCTCAAAAGGGTTCTCTGGGTTCTCTGCAGGGCCAAAAGGATCTGGGCATCAGGGATCGATGGCCTCCACCTTGGTTCCGAGCCATACTCCCACCGCAGACCAGTTGGACCGCCTTTATCCGGAGATGGAAGCTGGTGAGATTCACGTGGAACGCGATTTCATTCTTAGCAACAGCAAGATTCGCTAGATGATCAACTGAAAAAAGGAGTCTCTAGTATCGAAAATGGGCAGGATTGATTATGATTCTCTTTTCATTTCTTCTTCACTTTACTATTCACCGTCTCTTTTCCAGGAAAATGCAGACTAAGGAGGGAAATAAAATACCACCACAAACGCATACGCATTCAAAAGGTTCACTTCTAATTGATGTTTTGTTCCCTTCGGTTCCCTCACGGGTTTAATTTTGATATATTTGAACTTCTGTACGCTAGATACCAGGTTTCGTTCTGTTAGAAGTTTGCAGGTACATAACTACTACAGCGCCAATAGGGCTCTATTTCAAGCCATTGCTGGCTGCAAGTGGAACTCATTATGTAACTAGTGACCGATACATGCCGGACATTTAGTTGTTTTTTTTCTCGTGCACTTGTTAACTACAGATGAGTATCGGGATACAACTCACTTCACCCAGAGCTTGGTCAGACGTTTGCTATTTACACCCAAGGTTTGGATCAGATTGCTGACTAACTAATTCGGGTTGGGTCACCAAGCATACATCATATCTCATGCGACACTCACCAAGGGACCTGAGAATTTAAAGAACCGGGAGGCAATATGAATCATGGCGCCAGTGCCACAGAGGACGTTAGACTGGCTCTACCGTGTCCTTACAAGTGTGTGTATTCCGTCCTCTTTATTCGCTATTTCAAAGATCCACTAAGCGCCCTTCTCATCTAGAACAAGCACGACCAGAGCCAGGTATACCACGATCCCAACAGGACATATAACGATGTAGCACATTTACTAGCCCAGTATTCCAATTTTGCACCTAGAACAGATGTGTATAGTGAGTGTAACTGTTATATATATCAGCTCTAGGGTTTACTAATCATATCCTCTTGATAGCTTACGAAAATGGCAAGTCTGCCTTACTCCTTAACCTCTCAGGCACATTGCCAGTCTCCTTTCGCAGCGTCGTATATCGGTTTCCTATAACAGTGTGGATACCGACTACGTATCCTCGAGAGCCGCCGATAGTTTATGTCACACCGACGAAGGACATGGTCGTGAGGCCAGGACAACACGTCAGCGGAGAAGGACGGATATACCACCACTATCTAGCGCACTGGGCGGAGGCGAGCAATGTGAGTACGGTAAATAATAACGCTAAATTATCGGAACTAACAGGGACACTACTATTGTCTAGAGATCTACTGTTGTAGACTTCGTGTCTATATTGCGAGACATTTTCACTAAAGAACCTCCCATGACATCAAAGCAAGCGCAGTTTAATAAGCCGCTACATCATCCGGTCGGTCCTCCGCCACCGGCTCTACCTCCACTTCCACCGCAGCTAGCGAAACCAGAACCTCAACTCAAAGCTAGCCCGCAACCAGCAGAAATCCCCCCCCAACTACCGCCGAAACCTGGAAAGGGAATCGAGCCGCAAAGTCAACCTGCATCTCCACAGCCTGGAAGTGATGGGAAACCACCTCCTCTTCCTCCGCTTCCGGAAGGATTTCGGCCCACGCGACAGAATTTTGTTCAACAAGGACCCCCGTCTGGCCAGTTATCCCAAATCCAGGCTATAGATTACTCAATAGCTCAATCTAGCGGCTCTGGCAGGTTTGCGACTCCGCCTTGGCTTCCACAAGAAAATACTCCTTCCCATTCTAGATACCAACACGAGAACCTTCATCCCGTTAGTTCAAATGTGCAGAACGGACCACCTCTTTCGCCATTGCGACAAGGCTCGAGTCATTTACCCACAGAACCGATTCCGTACGCTCAGCGCCAGCCTGTGCCGCAGGCTCCAGTTCCATCGCAACCTATTTCACAGAATAAATACCCTGCGCACTCACAACACCCTGCGCAGCCAATACCAAGGCATCAAGCGCCTGTCCACGGGAAGGAGCCTCCACCTGATCTCCTCACTTCGCCGTTCGATCTCGAGCTCCCGTCTCAAACTCTTACGACAGCACCACCACCTATTCCTCCAAATCCACAGAAGGATTTGCTCCTTAGGACACTTTCTCGTACACTGACGCAAACATTGCATGACAATGTCAGCAAGACGAACTCCGGCCTTCAGCCGCTCAAATCCCAATCTCAAGCGTTGCATGCAGCCATCACTACTTTTAAATCTGAGATCGCGGCACTGAATGCCTTCCATGCCACGTTGCAATCCAATACCTCTATTCTCCAGCAATCGCTTCATCGTGCCGACAATGTTATTGCCGAGGCACGGGCGCGTATCTCTTCGTCATCCACAGCCGTTCCGCTGCCAGAGGAACAACCATCCAGTGGCCGATACCCTTCCGGTCTCCCATCCATCGATGAAGTGCTTGTGCCGCCGACAGTTGTCGGAAAGCAGATATACGACCTTGTTGCTGATGAACGCGGGATCGAGCGAGCGATTTATGCGCTCCAGACTGGATTGGTGAAGGGTCGGGTTGGCTTGGACACGTGGGCGAAATTGACGAGAAGCTTGGCAAGGGAAGCCTTTTTGAAGAAGGCATTGATTAGGAAAGCAGGGGTCGGGATGGGATTAAACGTTGATTCCGGTAGCTAGGCCCACCGCGAAGGATCGTGTGGTCTAGCTAGAATTTCTCAATCGGGGTGCGTACATTGGCATTCATGCCAAAGCCGGTCGTGTGGTTATACCACGAACCCTACTTCTGAGTAGATGCATGTTCAATGCAAATAGTATTGTATTCATACAATCAAGCATGTATATACATCTCTAAGATCAAAATTCTAAGCCTCCCAAAGATTTTGAGGTTCAGCACGTCAGATATCGGGAATATCTCACATCTTTCTCGCAGAAGGAGCCAGGGATGAGTGATAAGATATAGCCACCAGCATATAAAATGACATCAAAAGTCCCTTTAAGAGGGGTTGGGGGGTTGGGGGGTTTGGGGGGTTTAAAGTAGTTGCACACTCTCCTTTCCGAAGTTCAAGGCCTCGACAAGGCCCTAGGGAACATTGAGAAAAAGTAATCCGAAATATTAAGCAAAAACAAAAAAGCCTTATGCAAACATAGTTTAGCGAGACGCCGATCCTCAAAACAGCAAGGATTGAGTGACGAGTGGCTCTGATAGAAACAACAGGCTGGCAAAACTGGGCCTGTCCGTTTAATAGCACAGGGGGAATAAATTAATGCAACCTCCCAAAGATGCGCTAGCACATTGAAAGGAGGGGTAAAAGGAGGGTATGTAGTACGTATGCATGATGCCGTTCTGAGCAGAACTGAGCGCCCAAAACAGCTAACTGCAACATTTCACCAGTAGCGCTTTGAAGAATACTAAGGGAACAAAAAAAAAGAAGGAGAAAGGACTAAACAAAAGGGCTCTAGGGGCGATAATTGTACGTTGTGGCGGGCGCCTGCTGGTGAAAGGAGTTGAACGTCATTTCACCAGTGGCACAACCCACCTTCACTTTCTTCCATTGACCAAGTCCCCGCAAGCCCTAAAATTTCCACTCTGCCCTCAATGGTTTCACCCACTTTGGGTAGCTCGATGACTTTGGCAGCCTCAGGTCTCTTTGTGTCGAGGACTTGCTTCGCCCAGGCGCCAATGGCTGCTTCACCGGTTTCATCACGAGCCTGTTTAAGGAACGGAATGAGTGCTGTTCCACCGGTGCCACGGAGTTTTTTGCCTCCTGGACCTTTTACTTCGGTGGATGCTGTGGCGAGATTGAGTGCTGGTGCACCGGCCGCGAGAGGACGAGTCCCCGTGTTCCGTTCTCGAGACTTGACGATGATGTACCGAGAGACCATGGTGATGTGAGTGGTTCGAAGAGCCTTGACCATCGCAACGGCAGCGTTGAATGCCATCGTTAACTCTTGGTGGGACTGGTGTTCCTCGACATACTCGCGGATATTTGCGACGCTAGCGGTGTGTTCAAGGAATCGCCGGTGTGGTCCGGGCATGTAGTCACGCATCTCCATCATAAAGCCATGCCACCGACGACGGGCAGTTCCTTCCTCAGTGGATGATGGTGCACGTCGTGGCTCACCTGTCGGGCGATGTTCAACGCCCAGTACGATGTCAAAGAACTGGATTAGGGAGCTTTGGGCGTTGCTACCACCGCGAAATTTTTTCCATTCCTGCTTTCCAGCGCCTTCATCAAGGAGTACGCCCCTGGGAAGGCCTGCCTCCGCCATGTTCATACTTCCTGCCAGCAACGGTCGAATGCGGTGGTAAAAAATGTGCGGGTCGCAGTGTCTGTACATGCGCTGCAATAACACATTTATATCATCAACCACTTCTGCGAACGTGTTGAGGGATTCCATCACTTTCTCAGTGTTTCCCGCACGGGCTGCCGAAATGGCATCCAGCATGAGTGGTAGGGTGCATGCACCACGATTCTCAATGGCAACCGAGATCAGATAGAACCATTGTTCATCCATAGAACCTGTCAAGGTACACAGGGTTGAAAGATTCTCAAGCGCATCGGCGGGTTCATCGGGGAAAATGGGACGATAGTTCCATAGACATACGCCAGCATAGGTAGCGACGGGAGGCAGCTCCAAGTGTTCTGAGACTTTTAATAGAGGGACCGTGAGTGGCGGCGGGATTCTCTATTATTTTTCAACCAGGGTTAGCAGCAAGCCCACGTGAAGAAAGGGCAAATCTGCCAAGGACGACATGGATGACGGATGATTCTTTTCTTTTTTTCTTATCATTTGATGTCGTGTGTATCACACCCAATCATGAGCGGCACAATATGACTTCATACCTCTTGAGGTTTGTCTCCCGACCATATGTACGCATGAAGCACGAAGACGAGGATAACATAGGCGCGTCGCCATTCTGGAGCGGTGTGGAGATGATCAGTGGAGAGGGTGGGCATGTCTTTGACGGTGTCCCATAGTCTGCCGCTCAAGACCAACGGCTGCAAATTTTCGATGACATGCTCCCATGCTGAGTAGTATTCGGGTAACCGTGTTAACGGAGGCTCTTCAGGGAGGAAGCCATACTTAGGATCAATTCCATAGTCGGATAGTCTGGGAACAGGCGGCAACATCGCGCGTGAGACAGAAAACGAGTGCGGGGCAGAGGTCTGACGAAAAAAAAAAAAAAAAAAAAAAGGGAAAAGTCGGAGGACTGAAGGATCGCAATGAAGGATTATTTACATTCCCAAGTCGAAATATAGCGAGCAGTGAAGACACAGTGGGAGCAAGGGTGAGAGACGGAAATATTTTCTTTTCTGTGGAAAAATTATCTCTCCCTCCAAGCAGGAACGGGGGGGAAGCACGACAGGATAAGGAAAATGATTAAAATACACTTTAAGTTCACCGGGACCGGGGAACGAAGGACGGGAAGATAAGGATCGATTTTCTGGGATTCTATTTTTACGTTCTTCGTCTGAAGCAGAGAAGTAAGTGTGAGAAATTCTTGTGACCAGTTACGACTGAATGATTTGCCATATCTCCTTCGCGAAGACCAGAAGGGATGTTTTAGCTGTAGTTAGCGGCCATTAACTAACTAACTTAAGTGTCTCAAAAGGTGGGCTAGTGCTCTTTATAAAATCACTCAAGAGACGGTCAGGGAATCGTAATAATCAGGTGCGCTTGTCTGACCAACTATCCAAGATGTCTAGATTTGCCATGGACTAATAGTTACAGGTTTTGCTAAGAAGCAGCCTTTTCGCTACGGATGACGAATTGCGAGGATGTTGTCGGGCAGACAGGGCTTCCGGTTACCCACGGCCCAAAGCCCTTATTATTTTCGCGCTGATGTCAACTGGAGAGAACCGGTGATCTCAAGGTTAACGATGGTGGTGGCACGCAAAGGCTAAGCGCCGAGGAATGCCCGTAACCGCCTTCGGACCCTTAGTTATGCATCTGGGGAGTACCCGGGGCATCCTCTGGATAACTACCTCGTGAATTTATTCCGAAGCCAAAATATCCGGAGAGCCTTTCCTCCCCACGAGAACCCGGGATCCATAACCAATCATCAACTATTGTCAACGACAACTTCGCTCCCTTCCTAGCTACCTTTATATGCGTATTTCGTCCGTTATTTGATATCCCGGCCGTAATTTAGTAGGTTACTTCTCCATGCTAGTTAAGCGGTCAAACCTGCGCCGTTAACCAAAACGGCTCCTTGCTATGAAAGACCCGAAGCATTCACTGGGGAGAACCTCCGAAGATGCAGTAACTAAAACGCCGGCATCAAAACCTCCCAATTTTGAATCTTTGCAACTCGGCTCCAAATAGCGTATTATTCCAAGCTTTACGAGACACACGTACGAAAACCGTTGTAACAGCCGGGTATTTTGGCTTCCTGCACGAGAGCAACCTATAGCCTATATGCGTTGTCCACGAGTTTCAACGGAGTTAGCCCCCGCGGAAAAGCTGTTAATTGTATGTTCTAATAGACATCGGTCGAACTACTGACAACAAATGGGTTTGCCATACTCATTTTACTATGCGTTCATCATGATTCAAATGGCGATAGACTAGTTAGATCCTCGGAAGCTGGAAAATTGTGTGGATTTGATTTGTAAGCGGAATCGGCAAGCGCCACACATCCGCGGCTTGATTGCAGACGCCCACCTATCACGGGATCACGAAGTAAATAACTATGGGTTACGGATATTACATGTTGCAACTTGATGTTGACGGAATGACCTCAATACCAAAACAACTAAATCCATCATGATCTTCGGCTTCAATGTTGCTGATATCATTGCTGTAGCCAATGTCAACAAAGGCCCGAATGGTAAGCTCTTAGTCAGTTCAGAGTTATCTCCGGAGAGTATGTCGTAGGATGTCGATTTGATTGAATACCGCTGACCTTAAGCCTTCTAGATTGAGGAGTCTCTCTATCATCCTACAAGATGTCGAAATCACCACATTGAAGGGCTGTCTCAATGATAAGCAAATGCTGGAACTCTGCGATATCGAGACAACCAAGGGCGTCAAGCCCCTTTCCAATTCCTGTCTCTAGCTCACTTTGCGTCCTAACATGGCGACTATGTCAGTAATCAACATCCGAGAACGGGCTAATGGCTCTTTAACTCCACTGAGTTTCAATCGTGGACTAAAAGGACAAAGAGACAAGTGTTTTGCCCCGGAATTCTGGGAGCTGGAAACATGATACTCACATCAATTGTGTTTGAGGAATTACATATGCCATTTCAGGATTGCGCCGGCGTTGGACCCTACTGCAATTTTCGCTAGCAGCACAAGCTCGACGATTCACCAGCGTTGCTACCAAGGCAGCTTTGTTCAGGTCCAGCTCTCCATTCCTGAAAGCAGGAAGATTTTAGTACCAACATCGCAGGCACCAAGGAGGCCGTCCTCCGTTTGCTGGACTCTAGAAAGACTTCCTATCTATCATCAAGAACTACTCGAGGGCTTTGTCGTCATCGATGCATTGAGCGAGTGTATTATATATTCTACCTTACTTTTCAAGCCTCTTTTTCTTTTGGCTTCAACGAGAGTCTAACATGAATCTCCTTGTAACTTCAAGGTTCATCCCTGATATTACTGTCACGTTTAAAAAGGCTCAATACCTAGAGAGCCGCGCGAGCGATGAAGATGTGTGAGAATATACCAAGTGTAATATTTGTCAGGAATATAGGGGATTCCATACCATCTAGTGGCCGCTAAGCACTAGAGGACGTTCTCTTTTGGTCGAGTGGCATAGAGGTACGATGGTTTTCTCGATGCAAATGTTAATGAGCCCGGTTGAAGGTGCTTGTTGGGATTCGAACTCGCCTGTTTGTAAATGTAGGGAATTTCACCAATCAGGGCATCAAGAGGCTCATAAACACTTGAGTCAAGAAAACCATCGTACCTCTATGCCAAGCACTAGAGGACGTTCTCTTTTGGTCGAGTGGCATAGAGGTACGATGGTTTTCTCGATGCAAATGTTAATGAGCCCGGTTGAAGGTGCTTGTTGGGATTCGAACTCGCCTGTTTGTAAATGTAGGGAATTTCACCAATCAGGGCATCAAGAGGCTCATAAACACTTGAGTCAAGAAAACCATCGTACCTCTATGCCACTCGACCAAAAGAGAACGTCCTCTCATTGCTGAGCGGCCACTAGATGGTATATGAGTCTCCTAAATTCCTGACATAATAGGTTGTTGAAGGTAAATCATCAGAACTACAACCTCCTTGATTTCATAGACAATCTCCATTTGTGCTGCCCTAGTTATTGTGGACGGGATAAGCAGTGTCATCCGCTTTATTCATCATACAACGCAAGGGTACTATAAGTATAAGGTGCCAATTTGTTAACGGCTGCATATGTTTCAAGAAAACGTAGAGTCTGAAAAGATTACCCCTCTGATCAAACTTTTATTCGAGCATGGCGCTGATCCGAATATAAAGAGTTCAGCTCGCAAGCTGTTTGTATCACCGCTTACAGCCTCGTGCCACGACAAGATTGTTCACTCGCTGCGCACTGTCCTCAATGACAAAGATGACCAGCCAAACTTGGGCGTTACCCGAAGTATCCCATGGGAATATTGTGTTCAAGCTAACCGCTTTGACAAGTAGTCGATTGCTGAGCCCTTACCTGGGGAAAATGGCGATGCCCACCTAGTCATGATCCTACGAGCGTGATAACGTCCATGGATGCGTATTCTCGAAGCACCATGGAGCCTTATCACGTAGCTTATGACTCCATAACTTAACCAGCTCAGCCTCATCAGTAAAATTTTTAGATTTGATTTGGAAATTGATAACTTCATTAGATATACTAGCATAAGTAAATACTGAAGCAAAAGGTTATCAGAATGAATAGTTCGGTTGTTGATATGCAAATGGAAATATGATACAGGTTATCATAAGGGCATAGTATGTATGACGGAAGCTTCCCAGGCCTCAATTATCCTTAGCTTCTCCTAGCTTAGTTACTATTAACAAATGTTTTTGCAAGCGCTCGCGGAAAATTCAAGATTACGGCGAAAACGCATTGTCCCACTCCATGCTCCATATCCAGCCCAATTTGCTTTTCGCAAATTCAGAAAGTATCAAAGAGATCGTTATAATAACATTCGACCATCTCCTAAATTTAGAGACTGTGATCGTGAAAAAAAAATTTCCGACATCGAGGTATCCTTGAATCAAAGAAAACTCTTAAAAGACACGTGTGACCGTCCTTGGTCAAAAGGCGACTTCAGCCGATGCGCGAGGAATTTGCCAAATTTCGCGGCTTCATGGAACGATAATGCTTGACATTACAGCTCCACTTTTAATGTTGACTCCATTCAATCGTATTCAGATCTACACCTTCTTGCACGAGCTCCCACAGCGGACTCAACTCACGGAGGAACTGCACTCTCTCCTGTACAGCTTTAAGCACGTAATCAATTTCACTTTCGGTCGTGAATCGACCTATTCCGAAACGAATACTGCTATGTGCACTCTCGTCGCTATTTCCAAGCGCTCGGAGCACATAACTTGGTTCGAGGGAGGCAGAGGTACAAGCACTGCCCGATGACAATGCGATATCCTTCAATGCCATGAGGAGAGATTCACCCTCCACATATGCAAATGAAACATTCACGCAACCTGGATAGTGGCGGTCTGGATCACCATTAAGAGTGGTGTGTTCCATGGCGAGTAGGGAATCAACGAGCTTCTTCGAGAGTCGTTCGATGTGTTTCGCATCATACTAACATGGGTATTGTTAGCCAAAGTACTTTGTTCCTAGCTTCTATCAAACCAAATAAAAATGTTGATACAAATCATAACCCCTGCTATGCAGATCACAAAGTGGTGGAAACACGAAATCGTGCTGCTCATCCACCAGTTTTCAGAAAGCCATGCATATTAAAGCATTTAATCATTTGAGGTGCAAAACTTAATTCAAAGAATAGAAATGCCATCTCACCTGCATGTCCTCCTTGGCCACTCGACAAGCCTCTCCGAAGCCGACAACGAGATGCGGGGCAAGTGTCCCACTGCGCAGGCCACGCTCCTGCCCACCGCCACTGATGATAGGGTCAATACGGACTCGCGGTCTTCTTCGAACATAGCAAGCACCAATTCCTTTAGGTCCATAAATCTTATGACTGGATATCGACATCAAGTCAACATTCCAAGCATTGACATCGACCGGAATTTTACCGACTGCTTGAGCAGCGTCGGTATGGAAGAAAACTTTCTTGGATCTGCAAAGAGCACCAATTTCTTTCATTGGCTGGATAACACCGATCTCGTTGTTAACAGTCATTATGCTGACCAACGCAGTCTCCGGGCGAATAGCAGCCTCAAGGTCTTTCAATTTGATCAACCCATTACTTTGAACAGGCAGGTATGTCACCTCAAACCCTTCATCTTGCAGGTGGCGGCAACTGTCAAGAACACACTTATGCTCTGTTTGTGTAGTGATGATATGCTTCTTTTTTCCTGATCGACCGAAAAACCTCGCCACGCCCTTGATACTCATGTTATTGCTCTCGGTTGCGCCACTGGTGAAGATAATTTCTTTTGGATCCGCACCAATGAGGTTCGCCACATACTCCCTAGCTTGTTCGGTAGCCTTCTCCGTCTCCCAACCGTATGCGTGCGTTCTGGAGTGAGGATTACCGTAGAGGCCAGTGAGGAAAGGAAGCATGGCGTCGAGAACACGCGGATCAGTAGGTGTTGTAGCTTGCATATCGAGATAGATTGGACGACTTCCCTCGTCCATTACCGTCGCTTGCTTCAAAATCCCCGCATTGGGGCTCATCAGGGTATCCCCAGTCACTGTGGCTCCTGGCACCTGTACGCTCTTTGGCTTAAGGCCAGTTTGTTCTGTGAACAGTTGTTGTTCTGCTTTGATTGCCGAATCGACGGTGGTCTGAGCCTTTCTATCTTTGCTTTCCGATATATACCCCCGACGGGATGTGCGGAAAGCTGGGTTTGTGCTAGAAAGGGGTCTCAACAAGCTTGTTGATGGCGATGTTCGTCTCGAACAAGCCCGAGCGGCTTGTCTAATGGCGTGTGGTGCCAAATTAGACATCTTGGCGATGGATCTCAATGCTCCAAAGATGAAAGGAGGAATGAGATGGAGAAAAGAAGGAAGCGAGAGAAGGAAATGAAAGGATTGTTGATCGTGGAAAAATGGTGTGAAGTTAAAAAGGGCTGCATCTGATAAACGCCAACAGCTGCTGACAAATTCAGTGGCAATCTCTGTTTATCAGATCTGACTATTCCTGATTGGGATTCTCTATGTCCGAACTCCGGAGGTAACTAATAAACGTTCACGGGCCTGTCGGAGATTCGGAGCTGCATCATATCTACTCCATACTCCATACAGGTTTCGCATTGCCTTAAACCCGAACATAACATGAACTATTTCATTTTGATCTGTGATTGCTAATAACATCCCAGTCCCTGTTCCTTGGGCTGATATCTGAGAACGCCTAGGCTCATCATCAACCGAACAAACAGACGGACCTTTACTACTTATGTTTTCGGTTGGTCGATTTCTGATGTAGTCATGCTGTTCCGCTAACGCCTCCTTGAACAGCTTGCCAGGATGGCCGGGAGGTGAGTTCATTAAACCACCTAATCATGATTAGAAATCATTGTCGCGTTACTATTGTCAGAGCAACTTGACTTACTTCGAAACTGCAGGCCTCTTTTCAATGGCGTCGCATTTGATAACTGGGAGTAATCCGCCATATGGGAGGTGGTATAGATCAGCAAGAGTAAGAGCCTGTAGAAAAGTGGATTAGTATTGCAGAGAATTGAGTCCGTCGGACTATAAGGGAGTAAAAGTCACATACATTGCCGCCAATATATTTCTGTTTGCTGAGAATTCTCTCGTATACATCTAATTTTGCGTTAAGGAGTTCTTCATGCCGTGTTGCAGCAGCCTCGTCGGTAGTAAGACCTTTGAATCTGCATTGATCAAAGAAGCCAACTGTCAATGGCTTGTACTGGAACGATTTCTATTGCCACCGGCTCACTAGATTCACTTACTGCTTAATAAATCTTTCAAACACAAGACTCGAAACAGCGGGGTCGAACTCTGACGATTCGATTGCAGCACCTTGCAAGAAGAGTCCGTATTCTTTAACATCATTGGGAATTAATGGTGTGCCTTGATCAGCATATTTGGTGGCAATATATTGAGCAATTGCTCGGCTCTCATAAAGGATAAAACCGTTGTCGTCCTATGAAGATTTCAGGTTAGAAGAGTTCGGAAGCTATATCATGTAAGGTTTCTGTCTATGAAAACATACAATATAGGGAACCTGGCCGAAAGGCTGGTGCGCGACGAATTCAGGGGCCTTGTGCTCGCCCTTGGCTAAATCGATGGGAATGAATTCGAATGGCACCTGCTTCTCGTGGAGCACCATAGCCACACGCTTAGTGCAGGTGGAAATGGGAGAGCCATAGAGCTTAAGAACCATTGTGATATATGGCGGTGAGGAAGCAAAGATATTAGTTAAAGTAACTCAAGTGGACTCTTAAGTCGTAAGCGCTGTGTAGAGATGGATGTGGCAACAAGAACGACGAGGAGGGAGATCAGTATTTATCTCCGGATAGCTTCGCGCGACACCAGTGACACAAGGCGGGGTTAAGAGACGGAAGAGACCCCGCCCTGGTGTCGATTATTCATCTTCCCTGACAAACCCGGGTTCCGGGCTTCAGGAGAGTTGCGCGGGTAAATTCCAGCCCGCGATGCCCAGAGCGACCAGCAAAGCAGTCGGAGCATCTGGTGGCTGCTACTTGGCAGCTACAGTGAGCAAACATTTGCCATTGAGCTCACTAATGATACCCCATTGCCATCGATAATCAGATGAAGCCGACTTCTGGTATCACAACTGGCGTTTGAAAACAGTTTGATATCATCAAATCGTCAGCTATTAGTTAGACTTTCCGCCCCTTGCAGCCGGGAATCTTCCCGAACACGCGCTGATTACATAGCCATTTAATTATCAATTGCGCGAGTTACTGATTTGGATTATCAATAATCACAAATCAACTCTTCAACAGAACACTTTTCGTCGAACGCTATTAACTACTTGGTTAACTACTCCAGGCCGGGGAAAGATTGGAGTAAACAACTGGCCTCGCGCATATCTCAAGCCCAGTTGCTGTAGTTAGGCGTTTCATCGAATTCTAAATGCTTTGTATGGATCTACCAGGTTCGTACAATCAGATGTTAGCAATGTTGTCCCTAGTCTATAGTTATGGCCCCGATAGAACTTCGTCGTCTCCAGATAACACCACAATTGAAATTCTTTGAATAGCATTCTTTTGAGATGGGCCAAGCTGTTTCATCAGCTCATAAAGAGCCAGGCACGGCATCCAACCACACCATGCGACCACGCCCTGACAATGAGGTTAAATGGGGATCACCAGCCTCTTCTATTTCCTCTCTGGGACCGTGTCCACATGGCCTGCGAGCAGTCAGAAAAATTAACAAAAAAGAAATTCACATACGGCAGTCGGGATTCGCTGGTGGTCATCCTCCCAACTACTAGCCGACCGGCAAGTGGCTTGAGTACAGCTGAGCGGACGGGAAGCCCTATTTTCCACTTCCTATGGCCGTATGTGCTTGTACTACGCATGAATTGGCAGATACTAGGCCTCCCATATTGGTGGACAGACTCTCCAAATCACTAAATCCGGATACAGAGCACCAAGGCATCCATTGCACTCCAAAACAGCTGGCAATGTTGCATGACCCTCAAAAGAAGAGAGCTCTACACTCTCAAACGTTATCAGGTTTCACAACTCAAACGATGAGGATTGTTTCTTCCTTATCTGACATCTTTTTTACTTCAAAACTCGTCCATTTTTGAGTGCTCTGTATTTGAAAAGAACACCCAAACTCTTCAACGGAGTGGAGCAGCAGTCTGGTTTGAGCATTGACTATCACTGATAGATATACAGCCGAAAATCAGGTATGAGATTTCTGGTCAAGTATCCAATAAATGGGAGGGTTGCTTTAAAAACTAACGCATACGAGAAAACGACAGGTGACAATCAGCAAAGCAGTGTCCCTACTTCCTGTCCCTCTTCCATGATAACCCCACTAGTCCTTCATTATGGGAAGCGATTTAAAACAGACTAGCGCCCTTGGGCATTCCTCGTCTCTTTAATGTGCCCTCGCCGTTATAATTTGCTTCACTTGGCACGACATAGCTCCAATATCGAGTGTACTGTGCAAAAATCAGTTTGGATTAACTCCAGCCTCTTGTGTTCTCATCGTGCTTGCTCACTGGATATGTAGCGCTGTGCGATTCGGGCGTGGTCCCTTTACTGAGCTACTCATCGCTGGCAGGTTAGTTTGTAGCACTGAGGGGAACGTGGGGATCGCGGAACATACCGCGATAGGATGTCCTTGAACTCCCACGACGCTGACGAGGAGAGTTAAGAAGTGGAAGTTTTTCATTTTAACTCGGGTTATATGGCGCTATTTCCACAAATCGGATCAGCTGCTAATTCTTGATATTGATATCCTTCAATGCAAGACTTGCTCTAGATATCAGGGAAGAAGCCATGGAAATTCGGGCATGGAGTTCATCTCGTTTATGATGTTCTGTCGGAGGACGTTTTTTTTTCACATGGGATATTGAAGAGCCCTGTCACACAGAGGGTTGGGAGGACATAATGGAGATCTTATCCCTTTGATTTCCTCGCATTGACACCGTCGCATCACTGAATCTGCCCATATAGACGGCTGCAGTGCTCTTCCAACGTTGACAGGATTCTGCTCATGCCGAACCTGCGGCACACATCCCGTGATTATATTCCTCGGAGAACATGTGCTTACCCTTCTCTCTGTCCTCTCGGCTTTCTCGCGACTTTTTCTCGTTTTCATTGAAAAGAAGAGCCGGTTGCCTTCAATTCTATGATCAGAAGTGATTGCGTCGAGAGTGTCCATTTTCGCTATTTTGTTCGAGCATTCCTCCAAAGAAATGGCGTTTCTTATTGAGGTCTCTAGACCAAGCATTTCACAAGATTCTTCGAGCAAGGAGGAAGACAGCAGCCTCCTGGAAAAGAATAAATTTGTATCTGGCGGAAGAGATACACGAAAATGGTATCAGACCACACTCTTTGTGCTTCTTGTTTCATTAGGCGTCTCCCTTTTTTGCAACCTTATACTATTTCTGGAGCAGCTCAAAGCTTTGGATTTGGATAAAATTTGCTCTGAACATACTTCCCAGTATGGTTGGTATCTCCCCGTTGCCATTCATATTTTAAGACATCTTTCATCGATGCTGAGATTGATCTAGCCTCGCCGATGATACAGGACATTGCTATTTCTTACAAAGCTGTTCGGTTCAATGCATCTTTTATGCAGGAATCGATATACCGCCAACCCGCTAATCCCGAAGTTGATAAAGCATGGGATGCCTTGGGCACAAAGTGTAAACACCTTATCGCAGTTTTCCTCTCAAGTAGCCCATTGAAAACCTAACATTCAAATGCAGACGCGGCACTCATAATTCCCGAAAGCGAAGCTAAGAAATACGGCATTCAAAAAGGCCAAGTGAAAAGGCCCGTAGAACATGGAGGCGGATTCTTTGCCAACGTTGAAGTCTTCCATCATTTGCATTGCTTAGTGCGTGGTATTCCCAACGCGGATTTCCGCTACTCCACGGACTCTGGGCTAACAGGGACAAATTAGAATCTTCTTCGCCAAACATCCTATTTTAACTATGAATATTATCGAAGACAAGGAAAGGGCCCTTTTGACAATTCAGAAGATATTCTTCGCAAACATGCCGGTAAGCAGGGATCCATTTCCAACTGAAGAAGCTCGATTAGGTGGTTTAATTTGGTGTAATGTAGGACACTGCCTTGATGTTCTGCGCCAACACATCATGTGCACGGCTGATATCGGAGTCCTCGCTCAGTGGTGGGTGAAGGACATCGGGCCATTTCTAGATTTTAATACGAAACACAAATGCAAGAACTTCGAGGATATCAGAAGCTGGGCAGAGAAGAGACAAATCCCTGACGAAGATGGCTACGCGCAGCAGAGGCCGGATGATGTGGTTTTGGATCACATCCCTTAGTTAAATCAAAGAAGAGCCAATTTTAATAGCTTTGACCACCACTCGTTATTGCTGAAAATCATGTACCCTGAACACTGAAGGAGACATAGGGGTAACCCATAGATATCAGATCACCCGCCTTTCTTTCAACCTAATCAGTTGGATCTAACCTCGTGCATTTCCCAAATGCGAACTGGACTTCCGTCTTCGCACCCACTCTCGCCCCTTGATTCGCTATTATCTCGTTGCAGTGCTTGATATGCCCCGTTGAAAGCACTTGATCATGCACCCACACCTCTTTTTCTCCCTTCTTCACCTGATCTGTCGCCTTGAGCAGCCATTGCCACTTATATAAACAATGTGCGACATGGAAGGTCTCCCAGGTGTATCCAACCATGCTATCCAGTGACGATAGTTTGTCCTGCAATATGGGAAGCGTGTGGTTGCTATCTGACCACCAGGGAAAAGGGCCTGAACCGCCGAGCTTAGCGAGGGTTGTATTTTCCAATTGTGAAACCCGTGCGAGATCCATATCGTAGCAGAGCGGTGGCATCCATGCCGCGGCTAAGACATCAAATGTGCAATTGCGGGATAGAGCGTCCTCGCGTGTGCGACCACAGCTTGTCACTGGGAGATTCTGATTGGCGAGATGGCTGTATATCATCCTTGATGATATATATGAGTAATGGGAAGACGAATATGAAGAATTTTCGTTTTGTGAATTAATTAATTTCAGGGCACCGACGGTTAACCCAGCTGCGCCGGTAGTGACCGCAGCAATGACTGCAAACACATGTCTCCCTCGACTTTTTGACTTTTTAGGCTTTTGTCGTTCAACTGTCTTCGGTTCAGTCGTTTTCGAACATGAACATGAGGACGAGCCCTGTGTCAGTGGTTTTGGTACATTTTCAAGAACAGTTTCGACGATGTCGATAGCGTCGATGCCACTAGTGTTGTCGATAGTGTCAACGCCATTGGCGCTGAAGTCGTCCATTGCGTGAGTATCGAGGGGACTGGAAAACGAAGGAGACAAGGGTGACAGATTAGTAGATATGCGCGATGATGAAGTTCATCATCTAAAATGTTGCGAGGCCTAACCTCCGCTAATCTAGAGAACGGGCTGGAAAAGAGCTATGCAAGCTTCACAGCTTTAAATCACAATGTAACTTTAGATACACTATCAAAGAACAGAATTGACAGAGGACTAGACTCCTCTAGACAACATGCGAAATGGATGGGTCGTTAATAAAGTGGTTTAGAAGCCTTTTTTTGCTAGAAAGGGCTGTTGGAATCCTGATGGGCCTAGAACTTGCGAAAGCTGCATCAATATTCGACCTACAGCCTCCATGAGATACACAGCAGAGTTCTATGGCTGGCAATAACGTCGAGATTCCGTTCTAAGTACCCTGTGCCGGGAATTCGAGAGGAAGATGTGGACTGAAAGGACCGTGATACCGCAAGATGAAACTGCACAACTGATTATTTTCGAAAGGCGCATGCTCTATATGTGTCAGTGGGTACGACACGGGAACGCTTGATCCTTGGAAACCCAATACTCCTCTAGTTGGTTGCGGGGAAAACAAGGCGGCAGTTACTCTCCGTCGGCGCCAACGGTCGCACAAGACTTGGTCTAGCCTAGGGTAGAGTGGACAGAGTGAATGCAATAACTGACATCGGGAAATGTCAAGTCATGGGAATGATATTATTAGCTTGTTTTGACTGATCGACGATGTTGCACCGAAAATGTGCCTTGAGAGTGAGCCTTGCCATTCGGCTTCAAAAAAAAGAGGGATACGCGTTTACCACGTACTACCACCAGAGACAGAAGATAGAACTTCCCGTTTACTCAGTAATATGTAAGCCATTTGATACACTTGCCAGATCCATGAATGGCTCTTGACACGCTACTATAACAGAGAAGGATGTGTCAGATATGAGCTTCGATCTTCAAAAGCATGGTACGCGCCACTTCATGATATCAACGCAGACCCTTAATACATGAAGGATTCTCAAGATCTCGCTGGGCCTGAAGAAAGGGCATTCGACCGTTGTTTGACGGGAGATTGTTGTCGTAGTCAACTTATGTGGTCTGGAGGACGCGTGTCCGTTTGGAAAAAGCACAGAGCTTTTGTTTGCATTGTTTGGTTTTGATAGTTTCCTCTTTTGTCAACTACTCGTCTTCTATCATGAGCACATACACATATACCTATTGGGCCGACATAATAACTACAAAATTACAAAATACCTCGATCAAACTAGTAACCAGCTATGTATCCTGAAATGAAATTGGCCCAGCTTCTTGAAGGGTCAGTCGAATCTTTCACCTTTGCGGTTCAAGTACCACGCTCAATTCCATCACGAGTGTGTTGTTTCGTACCAGTTTACGCAATGAATCGAATTATACACCATGCGTCAAGGCCAATGCTGCTCGACCAAAAAGGGATGTTCTCTATTGGCGAGCGACCACTAGATGGTGTATGAATCCCCTAGATTCCTGATAGTTGTCAATCGAGGTTTTCATCAAACGCCTTACACTTCCATATTACCTCCTTTACACTATGAGTCGTTTATTCATCTTCTTTGATGAGAATTTCTCCATCGCTCTTAACAATTAAACAAGGAAAACACCATCTTTAAAATCAATGGTTGGTTGTCTCAGCACAATCAGAAGATTGTGCTAGCATCGAAGAAGCATCATTGGCTGAAGTGTGATTGATTGAAGCACCTACCCGTCAGAGTGCTATCAACTAGAGTACTATCGACTGAAGAATTGATCAGAGATGTTGAGACATCATACGCGTAGATATTATCAACAGAAGCATTATAAATAGGAAAAGGAGTAGCGTTGGTATCAACTTCCAGGTTGCCTCCTCCACTGAATGTTCCACAGACTTGACGGCATGAGATAAAGTGACTTGTTAGAAATCTTCAACCAGATTCTAAATCTATGATTGAGTTTACCTCCAATCATAACCTGGATCTGAGTGGAGGTGTTCCGGGGGTGATGTCACTGATTCAACCACCAAATGCGCAGGAATAGCAGCGATTGTACCCAGGTGGGCTGAAGATCCATCATGCTAGAAGTCCTTGGCCAGTGTTTTATCTTCTGTAACCCCCTTGGAAGAGCTGGTCGCTAAAGATCTTTCGGAGTCTTTGTAGCCATTCTGAAAGGACGACCCCATATTGTAGTTCTAAGTATTAGACAAAGGCGTTTTATTTGAAGTATCCCTCAATATGGCGAAGGAGACAACGTTGGTAGCAGATAGAACCGCACCATAAGGTGCTATGAGCTAGTCTTGACGCAACCTAGGACTATACAATATCAAAGGTTCTCCCAACTGATTGATATTCTTGTTTAAAATATATAGCGCTGTTCGTTAAGACGAAAAATCTTGTGTAGAGCGTCCTTTAAATGCCACATAGAGCCCAACTGCAAAAAGTGTCTAAGTAAAAAACATGATAGACCCCAGCCACTTGCAACTGTTCCGGGCGAGGATCGGAGAATTCGCGCGATGGGTTGTCAATGTGCCTTAGTTGGGGCAAGTCTATTTGAGTAGAGGGGAGATTAATAAAAGACTGAAAGACTGGGGACATTGTTGATAATAAATGGCAAGGGAACGCACCGCTCCGCAGGCATTGCAAGTCTTCGAACTACCCGAGGATGCGGAACCGCATTTCGGACAGCTGGGGTGGCCCATTTTGATGAGTTGGCTGTTTCGCAGGGTTTTGAAAAAGAGGTCTTTTGCGTTTGAGGATATTCTTCACTGAAGAGGATCTTTGTATCAATGGGAGGCTGTAGCTTGGGCAAGGAGGTAGCAGATCTGCGAGGTTGATTGTAGGGAGGTAGAGGCAGTTGGCCGAAGCACTGAGCTTTATATAGTAAGTAGTGATTGCTTAGTGCGGGGTAGTTTATAGCTCCAATAGTTAACTAAGCAATCATGCGCTGACTTTGAGCTGGGGATGTGAAGCCGCTCGCCAGTCGGATTTCACCAAAAAAGAGGAGAAAACTTAATATCGTTGCCCTTGTGATGGATTTCGAAACCTCGTATCCGTAAATTTTAGCATCGTCTGCAAGTATTAACTATAGAGTCGCAATGAAGCGCCGAATTATGATGACATCCAAACCAGTGCATTGCGTTGTAGAACTAGTATTTAAAACCACTCAACCCATGCATCAAGGTATTCCCAACTCCCCTCCTAAAAATGCTTGATATCCCCTAGCTAACTAGTGAGTTCGCAGGTAAGTCCCAGCATAGGCTTGCCTACATTGTCTGTTACCAAATTCTTTCCACCCTTCTTTGAGGAATACTCTCGAAGGTAACCTACCCCACATTCACCGCGCCTCCTATCTTCTTCTGCACGGAAGCCTTCTTTTGTGGAATAGGTGGTGGAATCCAGTGGACACAGCTCAAAACCCACTGCACTTGCCATGGCATCGTACCTTCAACCGCCATTAGATAGTGGGTGAGACCGGTGCTGGGTCTGGCAACCTCGGTCAGAATGCATCCGGAGTATTGATTATGTAGAGGCAATTCGCGGGGTTGGAGTCTATTTTCCGTTGGATATTCGTTACTCTGTAGGAGTGTTAAGCTTTGAGAAAATGCCAATCCCGTTCCTGGATTCTGGATATCGTGCGTGTCAATGAGTTTTCAAGCTTTTGGGGGCTTGGTGGTTGTTTTGCCTCACCTTAACGCTAAAACGCCAATTTTCTTATTTGTTCAATTGGTGGAGAAGACCAGGGGCTAGAAAGACCACAGCAAAATCTTCATGGCTCTGTAGAATCCTAGACTCTTGTCGGGCTTGTTGACTGATTGGATTTTGCAGAGTGAAAATGATTGCATCTCTCTGTGTGTGGTTCAGCAGATGGGATTCCCGGTTATCCCCCACCAGGATGCGATCAAAGTCAATTCATCGGATCGCCAGCGGGATGGAAATGACCTCCACAGGACTATTACCATTGGTCTGCCAAGTTGACATTTCCATCTCGTTTCGCCTTTTTTTTTTTTCGTTTGCGCGCATCCTGAGCCAAACGGTCAAGTGGTCATTTGCCGGGTTTGCGGATTTCCTCCTCCCCGCTATCCGTTGCCCCTCGTGAGCATAAATCGATCACCTTTTCCCCCCCACGTACTTTGCCTAAACGTTGGTCGCGCCTTTATCAAGTGTAAAACGGCTTTCTGCCAAAATCCCCCTGCTTGCACCCAAGCCAAGTCGCAAACTGCTGTTTTCGAAATTCTTTCAACATGGCAGAGAAGCAGAATGACGATGGCGCTGAACCAGCCGCAGTGGAATCGGTGGATAGGGAGGAGTATGGCAACCCTAACATGTCGACGGACAAGATAGTCGAAAATGCCAAGTTAGCAACTGACAAGGAACACAAGATGACCCTGCTCCAAGGAGTCAAGCTCTATCCCAAAGCGGTTGCTTGGAGCGTTCTCATTTCAACTTGCATTGTCATGGAAGGCTATGATATCAGCTTGGTGGGCAATTTCTTCGGCTTCCCTCAATTTCGGAAGAAGTATGGAGTGCTATTGCCGAATGGGAAATACGAAGTTACGGCACCAGTAGGTTGGCCTTTTCTATATTGTCCCAAATTTTTCGTCTGCTGGGTAATCTAGAGGATGCAGAAGACCAATAATCCGTTTCATTTCAGTGGCAAGCTGGCCTCAGCAACGGTGCGGCTGTCGGGGAGATCATTGGCCTCTTCATTAATGGCTGGGCGTCGGAGCGATTTGGTTACCGCAAGACCATTGTCGCGTGCCTTGTCTTCTTGACTGCCTTCATCTCTATATTTTTCACTGCGCAAAATGTGCAGACCTTGCTTGTGGCCGAAATTTTATGCGGAATTCCATGGGGAGTCTTCCAAACCCTTACCATTACCTACGCGTCTGAAGTTTGTCCCGTTGCATTGCGAGGATATCTCACCACATACGTCAATTTCTGTTGGGGCATGGGACAACTTATCGGTATCGGGGTACTCAAGGCTACACTCAACCGAAACGATGAGTGGGCATATAGGATTCCATACGGCCTTCAATGGATGTGGCCTGTTCCCCTTTGCGTTGGGATCGCTTTGGCTCCTGAGTCGCCGTGGTGGCTTGTCCGACAGGGCCTGGTTGAAGACGCGAAACGTGCGCTCCTGCGCCTGACTAGCCTCAACCGAGAAACCGATTTCAACGCAGATGAGACAATTGCAATGATGGTACATACAACAGCTTTGGAGGAAAAAATCACGCGGGGAGCCAGTTACTGGGACTGTTTCAAAGGAGTCGATTTGCGTCGCACTGAGATCGTCTCTATGGTATGGGCTATCCAGAATCTTAGCGGCAACTCATTCTCAAACTACTCGACGTACTTCTTGCAACAAGCTGGTTTGGACCCGAAGCATGCCTATTCCTTTGCCTTAGGCCAATATGCTATTAACATGATTGGAGTCTTCGGTGCGTGGTTTTTAATGAGTCGTGGTATCGGCCGTCGATCACTTTATCTTTACGGGTTATGCGGTCTCTGCAGCATGCTCATGATCATGGGGTTCCTTGGGCTCGTCCCGGAAGCGCACCGAGACCAAGCATCACTAGCTACCGGCAGCATGATGATTATCTGGGCGTTGTTTTATCAACTCTCTGTTGGAACCGTCTGCTACTCCCTTGTTTCGGAGCTCTCTACGAGACGACTCCAGATCAAGACCGTCGTTCTGGGCCGAAACTTGTATAATATCGTGGCCATTATTTGCAACGTGCTCACTCCCTACATGTTGAATCCCAGCGCATGGGATTGGGGTAACTATGCCGGCTTCTTTTGGGGCGGTATCTGCTTCCTCTGCATCATCTATACTTACTTTCGAGTTCCTGAGCCGCAAGGTAGGTCGTTTGCGGAATTGGACCTCTTGTTCGAGCGTAAAGTTAGTGCGAGGAAGTTTGCAACTACCCATATCGATGTCTTCGAGGAACAGGTTGAGGGTAATGTCATACAAAACTATAAGGAGGAGGCAAGCAAAACGACGGCGGTATGCTCATGATTCGCTAGATTTGCAGCGAGGGGCCACTGGTATCCTAGGGCCTCTTGCTAATTTTATGACGGAAATTTAGTAAAGCTTTAATGTGTATATTACTTTTTCTGATGTGTGTAGGTTGTTTCAAATATATGTAACTAATAAAATGCTTCAACCCATAGTTATTAATCGAAAGCTTTTCTGCTATAACTAGTAACTAGTAAATATGGGGGTGTTGGCGACTCGTATATACTTCTCCCTTCTCACGTCATAACGGCTAGTGGATCGCACCATAAATGTTAAAAGCGCCACCTAAAAGCCATTATTATTCTCAACAACTGGAGAGGTAAAACAAAAGGATGGCTTTCTTCCTGGTGGCCGAGAGTCTTGGTATGACGACTGCGGGGAAGAGCGGGCTGATCTCTGGACGTTTCTTGTCAGCCCTAGAATTGAATGACAAGGGTCAATGACGTAGAAGAGTAAGCACATTAGCAGCCCAAGATGATAATAATGAATAAGATACTCAAGACAGTTCTCTTTTGAGAGAATGATTCCCGTGAATTCCTTGCAATTCAATGGCCAGCGATAAAATGACAGCAAACAACACACAGCCACATTTCTGCGAGATCGTTTCTGTGGCTTGTTCATGTGCAATCGAGATCGCGCTAGTCCTATTCCGGGAAAGAACTGGCGCCTTGGTTCTCAGCCACACAGAGTGACGATCGGCAAAGTCTCTCTTACATAAGGAGCCACAGCCCAAGAAACACTCCAGGAAACAATCTCGCTGCCTCTGATATCTCCGCTGTCCAAGCTGACATTTGACCTGGCTGGCCAGCAAACGTGCCATTCCCACTTCTGCGTACACGGACTTTGTGTCGTCAACTAGGTATGCTTCCTGGCTTCCGCTCAAAGCGAAGAAATAACCCGCTAATTTGGCTACATCTTACGGCGCAGCAATTGCGATTTCCCCGCGCTACAGCCTCACAACGCATATATTTACATTTACTACGAATATTTCAAACAAAGAATCTTAGGGGGTTGTATATAGATAGGACACGGTTGGAATTTTGAGATGAGTCTCAAGGGAATTCAAAAAGGCTTCGCCCGGGCGCCTCAGACGTTCAAAGCCAAATTTAACCTCGGTGATAATACAAAAGATCCCGTATACCTCGACGCCGAGCGGAGATTTCAAGAACTCGAGAAGGAGACAAAGAAGCTACACGATGAGTCGAAAAAATATTTCGACGCCATTACTGGTATTTCCGCGGCTTTCCGTCTACCCATGCCTCCGTTTTTAGTCTCCTTTGCTCTGCTTCGGCGCTGAATTATTGTAGCCTGGCTGATTTTTCTGATTTTACTAATGGAAAAGCTGGGGCTCTACAGGCATGTTGAATCATCAGATCGAATTCTCCAAGGCTATTGCCGAACTATATAAGCCTATTTCCGGACGAGCTTCTGATCCAACGACGTTAGTGCCCGAGGGGAATCCCGAGGGTATACAAGCTTGTGAAGAATACGAGTCCATCGTGCGGGACCTACTAACGATGCTGCAGCCGGAATTAGAGCTGATCGAATCGCGAATCATTAGTCCCGCTGACCAGCTTTTAGAAATCATCAAGGTTATTCGCAAAGTTGCCGTGAAGCGGCAACACAAGCAGCTGGACTATGATCGCCACCGCGCCACGTTAAAGAAACTTCAGGACAAGAAAGATAAGTCGCTAAAGGATGAAAAGGCGCTTTATCGGGCAGAGAACGATGTGGAACAGGCGACACAGGAGTATAATTATTATAACGACCTTTTGAAGGATGAGTTACCGAAACTGTTTGCGTTAGAGGCAGAATTTATCAAACCTCTGTTCCAATCGTTTTATTATATGCAGCTTAATGTCTTTTATACGCTTCATGAAAAGATGCAAGGGTTGAATATTGGATACTTCGACCTCACATCCGATGTGGAAGAGGCATATGAGAGAAAGCGAGGGGACGTCAAAGAGCGTGCGGAGGAGTTAACCATTGTCCATTTCAAGACTACTGGTGGCCGGCGGCCGGGCTCGAAATTCATTCCAGGTGGAAAGGCTGCCGAATCAAAAACCTATCCCAGCCGACGGACCGCAAGCGGATCCGAGAATCCTCCTCCACCATACTCTGCCCATACTTCGTCTCCTTTGATTGGCGGCTCTGCAAGCACTTTTGAAAGCGGCGCCCTTTCTGCAGCCGCGAAAGCCAAACCAGCTCCCCCACCGCCAAAGCCAAAGCCTGCCAGGTTTGCTGGAACTCAGGTCGAAACCGTTACTGCGCTTTACGATTATGAGGCACAAGCTGTGGGAGATTTGAGCTTTACAACGGGAGATGTGATTGAGATTGTGTCGCGGACGAATAATGAGAATGAATGGTGGACAGGTAGGGTAAATGGGAAAGTTGGACAATTTCCAGGTATGTATCGATATCCTTCCCCTTGTCTGAAGGATGCCGGGAAACTGATAACGTGGTTAGGGAATTATGTTAGACTCAACCATTAAGCGGTTTATATTCACGGAATGTCAATGGCCACAGATGGCTTTTTTCTCTTTACGGATTCGATTATTTTCACTCTTGCTTGAGATTTCTACATGACAAGCCTAGACTAGGGGATGGTATATTCGTCGCATAATGGAACATATGATACCGACGGACCTTGAAGTCCAAATTACTTCTGGGGTCCATTCATTTCAACTTGTAATCGTTGCCAACAAGCTGTAGGAAAGAACCGTGGTGGAAAATGCATGGCCTTACACCATACTACCCTTCCGCGGGAATGTACTAACGACCACGTTGGTTTGGATACCAACGCCCCAGTACCAGCTGAAAAGCTGAACAACACCCCTGGTGCCATGGACGATAAGATAAATCTTAAATTAATTGTTTCCGTCCTCGATCGAGTCTACTTCGGAATTATAAATCGCGTCTATTTCGCGAAACTTAACTTACCCAAAGAAAACGTAGCTGTTGAAATCATTGACTTTCTTGTAATTACTTCGTTTGGTGCATACGTATGTCAAGATGCAGGATCTTTGCATACAAAAAGACTCGCTGCCCTGGTTTCGGTGCTGAGGACGATCGTTAGGGGCTCGGCAGGCTCGGTTAGCAAATTGCGGGTTGTCGTGCTTCCCCCTGCTTGGATACCGGGTTGGACTCGCAGAACCAGTGGAGGTCTTTGAGTTAACTGTTGGCCTGCCTAATCGAGTCAAGAGCGTTGGCACCTGTGGGGAGCCCTCCATGCCCTGCGTCTCTCGATGGAGCGATGTAACGCGTACAGGTTGCTCCGATTGCGAAATTGACCGACAGACGAGGTCCAGCCAGCAAGAGCTATAAGTTACACAACTGCCATGTATATTAAGTACAGTTCCTCTCTCACCGTCGTGGAAATGCCCAATTCCCTCCTTCACACTTCTTTTCAACGTCTTGTGTCTGCGGCAACATGAAGCCCGCTTTACTGCTGACGTTGGCCCTAACTGCCCATGCAGCGGCCACTCCCCGTGTGAGAGATCCTAAGACCAGGGTTACCTACGAAGGTATAACGAGAAACGGCCTCGATGCCTTTCTCAACGTCCCCTACGGCCAGGACACCGGTGGTGAGAACAGATTTAAGCCGCCGAGGCCCTACGTTCCCAAGCCGGGATCGACGATCAAAGCCCAGTCGTTCGGGCACGCTTGTCCCCAACAAACTGGCAATCCAAATTTCCCGTTGACCTTGTCGAGCGTCAATGACGTTTCCGAAGACTGTCTTAATTTGAACATTGTTCGGCCACCGCACTTGCCGCACACGGCGAAGCTCCCCGTCATGGTCTTCATTCACGGAGGCAAGCACTCATATTCGAGGGAGTTTGAGGCAGGGCTAGAAACTGACTTAAGTTGCTTTTAGGGAGCTTTTGGACTGGGTCAAACGCCGATCTTTCCTACGAGCCGGATGGGTTGATCCTTGAATCCCTTCAAAATGGCTTGCCAGTCATCCATGTAGCTATCAATTATCGCTTGGGATGTACGTTCTACCAAATCGCGATAACAAACGGGACCTAGGTGGTGCTGATAGATAATGTCACAGTATTTGGATTCGCAATCTCAGATGCGCTGAGAAAGGAGAAGTCGACAAACGCTGGCTTGAGAGATCAACGACTTGCGCTTGAATGGGTCCGTGACAATATCGAACTATTTGGAGGTGACCCATCCCGAGTCACCATCTTCGGTCAATCCTCAGGAGGTACGGAGTATAACGGCAATGAATGAATTTTCCTTTTTTTTTTTTTTACTTTTTTTGATACAATTCTGATATGACTGGGTCCTAGGTCTCTCGATTGGCCTACAGACCATGGCTTATGGTGGCACAAAGCCGGTCCCATTTCAGCAAGGGATCTGCGAGAGCCAGGCGCTAGAACCGGGCATCACTGGCAACTTCACCATTAATGAAATGAGTTTAGTAGCTGATGCCACTGGTTGCAATACCACTGATCTACACTCCCCGGAGACTATTGCCTGCCTACGTGACCTTGACATGGAGCCTCTATTAAAGAAGTCGATCGAGGTCCACGTCGCCGATATCTCCAACAATATTGGCGATTCTTGGCTGCCGACAGTGGACGATGACTTCTTACCAGCTCCACCGTCGACTCTCACTGCTGAAGGACGTTTCGCGAAGGTCAGGACGATGATCGGATGGACCGAGGAAGATGTTACCTACTATACGCCCAGCGACATTTATACGGAAGAGGATACATACAATTTCCTTGCTAGTTACTTGCCTGCAATGAATGATGAATCGGTAAAGGCAGTTCTCAAACACTATCCTAGCTCCGACTTCTCAGACAATCCAGCCGCCAATCGCACTGCACAGTTTTACCGTTCTGCTAGAATGTTTAGAGATATCATCATGACTTGCATGCCGATTTGGTATGGAGAAAACCTGGCACGTAAGGGCATTGACGTCTATCTATACGACTTCAATCAGACGATCGTCTCCCCGATCTTGGCCGCCATGGGCAGTCCCGGCCTAGGAGCCATTCACACATCAGAATTCGCATACGTATTTGGCAACCTTTCTCACTATGATATCCCCGGGTACCCATACAATCCAACCCGATCTGACTACCGCCTTAAGACCGAAGCTTCAAGGTCCTGGTCAACCTTTGCCAGTATCGGCCGTCCATCCGTGTGGTGGAAGAGGACCTTGCCTGGATGGGGAAAAGCCTTCACAAGTCGTGGTAGTGCGAATATTTATGTTGCCGGAGGGCCGTCGCAGGGCTTATCGCCGTGGGATGGGCCGCACGCGAAGCCAGCCATTCGCGAACAGAAGCTTCGTGAGCGATGTACGTTCTTGAACTCTCCGGAGATTAGAGCCCAGATGCAATTCTAAGGGCCAGCGCTGACATTGTGACTCTCCTTTAATAATAACAATCGTGTATATACAAACTCTGTGCTTGCCAAGATTCACAACCTCCCAATTGGCTTTCAGCACGTATATATCATACACAGCTTCTCAAAAAAATAGAAACGAGTGTTTTTATTGGATTGTTAATCCTAAAATTCACATAACATGAGAACCTTGTCCGCTCCTGAATATCATGTGATTCCAATTGTGACAATTGAGTGAAAATTAGTAAACTCACGCAAAGGTGAAGGGCAAAAAAACAGTTGCGTTGATGCCCACACTCAGAGTCGAACTGAGGATCTTATCATTACTAGTGATACGCTTTACCAACTAAGCCATATGGGCAATGTTGAGGCTGGGTTAAATCTCCGCTTTCCATGAAGAAAAAGTTAAGTTCACGATGGTGGATTTTCCGTGTATTTGTGGGGAAAAATCCTCGTCTTGGCTGAGATGAGAGATCTGAAGTGAACAGCTACTCCGTACATTCAAGGGTATTCGAGGACTTGAGTTTGGAGGAGCAGAGCGGCCTCTTGTGATATAGGAAAATCGAAAGCTACTAGGTGCCCGTGGGTTCACTGTTCAACCACTCGTCCTCGAGAAGTTCCTGTGCAGTAGGCCGATCTTCGGGTAGCCATGTCAACATCTTGCGGATAAATTGCATGAAAGTTCTTGTCTTTGCCGTCGAGGTACTCTTCTGAATCCTCTAGGGAATTCTCAGGTACGGGCGCTAGACCTTTCCAAGTTCCTGGATTCACTCAACGTTAGCAATTAGTTCGGTATTTCCAAAAGTTCAAAATGCGACTATACCGTCTCTTGTCCAATATTTCCAGCACTCATCGCCCCCTTCTAGGAATGGGATTGGCGGTGGCCCAAGCAAGGATATCATCTCAGCGAGATGTGCATCGGAGTGTTCTCCATTCGGATCTGTTCCTTCGAACATGAGATGATCCTCAAATAGACCCCATATCTACATAGGGCGTTTAAAATGTGCCTCAGAAAGGTAATAAACAATACATAAACTTAGTCAAAGGGCATACATACTAAGACGGCAACTTTCCAAATATCGACTTTTGATATCCATTTCATACCAAGCACTACCTCCGGAGCACGATATTGATTGGGCTGAATGAGGCTTTCATGCTCCCCGGCACCGATATATGCATCACCAAACTCAGAAAGTAAAGGAAGGCCCCACCCACGCCACCCTTTCTTCCAACGGAATATCCTCGATCGGTAGATGACACGGTCGCCCAAAATCTTCCGCGGACTAGGCTCCGTTTGTTCGAGTTCGTCACATTCGGAGAAAACTGAAGGATCTGACGTTGCAACAATGATGTTTTTCGATTGTATATCTATGATCCCTTTGTTAGTCTTTACGCAACCCATGGGGTAATGCACGCCGAACCTGTGTGGATCACATCGGCTTCTGTATGTAAATAGTCCAGTGCAAGGAAAATCTCCTTTAATAAAGCTTTAAGCATGTCCTCACTGATGCCATAATTTTTAAACGAGTGTTGTAAGTGTAGAAGACCCATCAGAAGTGGCTCATGCACCAGACACTGATGGCTGTCGATCGGGCCGCTGACTTGAAAAGAATCAAGGAGGCCCCGAATTTTTGACCTTCCCGGATGGGTCGATATCCTCGATGATGTGTGTTGAAGGACTTCCACTTCCGGCCGCGACCTTGTATGATGTATGTAAACCTTAAGCGCGGCGTAACGATGCTTTCTGTAATCCTTTAATTAGACAATTTCCACATTGCTTTTGCGAGTTAAGCCTAACTACTGTAAATCACGACAGAACCACACTGTAGAATTAGCACCAAAGCCAAGTCTACTCAGGACCTGGTATCTGTCATTAGACACCTCGCCAAACCGTACGGGATAATAGAGATTCTTGCCATAAGCCGGCATTTTCTCTTCTTCAATTTTGATAGTTGGATCCAAGGTAGTAAAGCCGCTCTCCTTCAACACCCTTCGAGGCAATGGTGCTCTAGCTATCAAACGACGTCCAAGTCGCCGCATAGTCTCCATTGCCGCGGTTAGGAGGTATGCGAGCTTCTCGATGGGCACTCAGAGGGAGATTTAGAATCGTTTTAGACTTCAACTGAGGATAGGGGAGTGAATTGAAGATGTTGTCGTTGGAGGCTGCCGTTTTTACTCACTAGTTGCATGTGACCATGTTACCCCTGAACAGTTCCGCCCTCTTGATTATAACTTCTCCGTGATGAACTGGCTAATTACAGCAATTGTAAATCCAATGACTCTGAAATAGTTAATCCTCGTCCTTTAGCCTGTTGTATGGTTATATCAGACAATGATTCTTCAACTTCCCCGTGAGCTACGCGATGAAATCTACCATTTCCTCTTCCTCTCGACACGTCTTAGTTCTGGCGGCAGCCGCACATGGATAACTCATCGGGCTCAACGACTAATCCCTGTCTGAAACTCGCTGGCCTTGCTTCAAACATGTCACCAGATCTACGACGAAACCAAAGGCCTTTGGATCTCGCGCGTTCTATTTTATTTCGAACACGTTGAAGATATGCTGAATAAATTTTTGACCTTGCCCATTGCCACTCTTTCTCGTGTCAAGTTCGTTTGTGTTGGAGCAGGGCGTATGGCAGTCCCTCCGAAGGATGCGGGTTGGAAGTTTTTCCACCTAACGGGCGTTCTCAAGCTACTTCCTGGCCTATGTCTCGATAATCTTACTGTTCCTTGCTGTAACAGAACCGGAACATGCGTATACAACGTTTGAAAGACTAATAACTTATGGGAACGGTTGGAAGGAACTGCATTTTTTCACGCCCTGTTCAGGCCTGCTGGGCTTCGCTAGAACTTCTCGGTGCTCCCGAGCTCCGCAACCAGGGACTTGGAACGATGCATTACTTCAGCGAGAAGGTGCAAGCTCTGCCGACAACTTGGGAGCATCCCTGTCTGTTTTCAGAGCCGTCCGAGAATCTAACCAATGTGGTTATACATTGAATCCTGCCAACCGCGAACCTTATGAGCAGGATGTTTCAGAGCCAGAAGTACGTGTAGACTTCGGCCATGAACAAGATAAATTTTTATACTTGGTTAGTGAACTAGTGAAAGAAACGCTAGTCATTGTGAAGCGAGCGAAAAACGCCGACATAATCGAACGCTTTCACGAGGACCCGTACACGGATCCTCATGATATGCGATCCGTAGGGGAACCGCTTTACACCTTGAGCACCTGGCCTGCTCTAAAGGATGTCTTCTTCGGCCCATGGAAGGAAAAGCATGGAAAGGCAGGGGATTGCCCCACTGAAGCGGATGCTTATACTCATATCTATGGGTTTAAATGGGACGAGTATACGCGTTTAAGGGCGTAAACCATCAATGGCATGGGCTGGCCTTGGATTGACTGATCGGGCAACGTCTATTCTATAAAGCAAGTAGCGATTTGAAGTTTGTTCCCATAGGATTGCCGATTCCCAGGTATGAAATATTATTTTTTCCGAAAAGATCAATTAGCCTTTTCCCCTCTATAGTGGCCAGATTTATTTATACCCCGAAATATCCAATGTTTGGCGCGTATGTGAATCATGGAGTTTTACTTTTATCACATTAGACCAAGATGCTGAAAGCGGGCGGAGTATTGAACTACCTTTTGTAACTCGGCAGGTAAGGTTTGCACTTTCTCCCGATACAGCTTCTCCGCTCGACACCAGACGGGATGCGAGGCACGATTCTTGATTTCAAGCATGGATGGCAAGAGATCTGTGGAAAAGGCCTCTGACGATTCGGCAGGAAGAAGACTTGGAAGATGGTCGATTGCTGTTGAAAGGCTAGTTTAGTATCTCTTTGTTTCGGGGGATAAAGTTAGGAAACAACATAGAAAAGCTTAGGAATACTTACAAATCACGCTAAGAGGGGGGTTGGAACAATTGAGTTGGAGGGTTGGTTTATCAAAAGTCTATCGGACGATATGGTTAACCAGAATCTAGCAACTAGATGGAGCAACTTCACTTACAGTGTTTACGTCGTAGATGGGCTAAAAGGCAGCAATTAGCTAGCGACCCACACGAGTTATACGAGAGGTACTTACGATGGGGTTATTGGGATTTGTAGTATCACAGCTCTGCAAATCGAAGGGTTAGCTTCGTGTCCTGAAACTTGGCTGAGCGAACACATACCACGTCACAGACAACGGACAGCTTGCGATTCGGGCTCCGAAGGCTCTCAGCATCCACAAATGGTGGAATCTTGCTACTAAGATAAATGCAGTTGATGAAGCTACACGTTGTTAGCACCCTAGTATATTTCCTGCCATGTCTATACGCGTACATATCGGATTCGACAATCTCTGTGAAAGGGCCACCTTTCGCAGTTTCTGCCATGTCCCACCGTAGGATGTCTTCACAGCCTGCCTTGACGCATGCGTCGACAGCTCCCCTATTGAAACCATCAGTACTGCCTCTTTGAAGCGTGAAGTTTAAGTTTCTACTCACCTTCCGCAGCGGCCCAATGCACCGATGACTAAAACCCGAGGCTTTCGACCAGCAATCATGGAACCCCTTTCAACGTCCGCGCGAATTTGATTCACCATCTCGTCCTCATTGACATAGTAACCCCTGCCTCCCGTGAAATCGTCGACACCCGGCAGCGGCGTGCCATCAGGGTGCTCCAGCTGCCATGCCCAAGTCTTTAATGAAAGCGCAGCACCAGCGAAACCAGCATGGTAGCCGAAAGCAGCTACTCGCCTACCTGAGTCATCCTACACCACTCTGTCAGTTTTATCGCAGCTCCTAAAATACCCGTAGAGGTATGGCAACGAGGAGTCCAAACCTGCAAAAACTCCAAGTCATATAAGACACTCCCACCGCGACTCCATCTCCCCAATGCCTTCTCCCAGCCTCCCTGATTCTTGAAGCAATGTGCAAATGTGACATGGTCATGGAACAGGGGGAAATCCTTGGTCTCATCTAGCTCCTTCAATCCGACAATAATCGAATCCCTCGGCGCATTGACCCAACTTCCTTCAGGAACTAATTCAGCACCCGCCTTTTCGAATTCCTCATCTGGGAAGATTCGCTTGCGCAGCGCAGAAGTGGGCGACCGCTCGACCTTGACCTTGTAGCCGGCGTCAACGAGGGCGTGAGTAGTAGTAGGAGTGAGCGCGGATCTGGTGCGTGTTTCATTAGACCAAGAACATAAAAAATCGTAATTGGAAAAGTTTGTCAGTTTGGGTCACTTGAGAAGGCATGAAAAGGCGTTCCCCGCCACATCTGAAGACGAGGAGGGGCAAGATCATACCTGTGCTCGAGGATCTTATCCTCCGCACGAAGGTGAAGAGTTGTCATAGCCATTTTAAATGCAATTGATGAAGAGTTGAGGAAATTATAACTATCCCACGCCAACGAGGCAAATTGAAGGGTCGAAAGGAATTTTCAGAACACGTCTCGTCGTGATTCCTTCAAGGGAGTGAAATTGCCAGGAAATCGATTGTATGACTCAAAGAGGTCTTATCGATCATATCGCATCACGTGAGTCTCCGTTAACTAGGTAATCTCTGATCGCCGCTTCGGACGTTTCAGGGATGAATCGTTGAGGGCTACGGATGGCGGGTGCAGAATGCAATTTATCATGAGATATTGTGTCAATTCATCCGTACCTACGTATGTACAGTACATACATACATACACCGGGTACACTACCCATGTCTAACTTTATAGTTTGCTAAGGTTGAACTTATGAAAATACCAAAGTTGCCCACCCGATTTCAATGTTGTATTGGATATTTTGCTAAGGCTCGAAGATAGCTGCTACTCATCCGCCTTGCTGTCACTTTCAATAAGTAGCTCAGTCAGCGGAGCCAATATCCAGGCATCTGATGATATAACGCTGGCTGGCAAGTAAACCACCGTGGCTCGGTATACAGCAGTTTCGGACCATGGTGTATTGGTTCTTCATTCGAGTATGGTTGAGTGCTCGTAGAGTAAGACTTTATTTTAGAAAGATGTGAAAAACTTGGCTTGGAGGTCGCGGAATTGGCAACGAATGCACCTGACTCTCCAGGTCGCGGAACCTCGTTCCTAGAATCGGATGAGGGTGTCAAACAAGGCTCACTGAGAAGTTTGAGGCCCTTAAATCGGATCGTCGGGTCGAAGTTGATAAGTACAATTACTTGCCTGGGATCATCTATTGCTGAAACTTTTGTTAGATAAACAAGCGTCCTCTCGTCGGCCGCAGCTCCAATCTGCCCAGAGGCGGTTCGAGGACAAAGAGTCTGAAGAAGCTCCTCTGGAGCGTCGTCGGGCGGCCAGAAGTTGATCCCACGAGACTCATAGCGTTCTTCTGAACACTCCATAGGCGAGCCATCATCATGGAAGTATTCTGGAGGATATAGAAATCCTCTCTCGACTTCCTCACCCAGTTCGTCAACAGGACACTTACGTTTTCGAGAGCCAATGCGGAGCCTCAAACGGTCCGATGGCGTTGAATGTCGACCGGTGGAAAGCGGGTCATTAACGAGGTCAACGAAAGACGACGCAGAATGGTTGTATGCCCAGAATTTAGTTTTTGATAGCGGGAAATCCCGCCGGGTGTCCGAATCTCTCTCGTCCGGAGTGTATTCATCGTGATATTGGCGTCTTACACGTTTTCGTGGGGGAACGTAGTTAGGTTTACTAAAAGCATCGAGGGTAAGGGTTAACGGGTCGTCGCTTGGTAGTCCTTCCACGGGTCTATAGCATGGAAATCCAGGGCTGGGCGGATCACTCCTAGAAAAAGGCGCATTCATAGTTACTGGATCAAGTTTTTCTGCATCCCATTCGGTTTGAGCATTAGGACGATCGATCGGTTGCGTATAGTATGTTCTATAGTTCTCGCTGCCCCCGTCTCTCCATTCTCGCCGGCTTTCAACAATGACCAAGTTTCCCGTTTCTTCATCCGTTTGTAGGGACAAGTCTGTCCAAGTATCATTTAGAGGACCTTCTTGATGCTGGCGCCGCCAGAATCGTTGCCACATGGGCTCTGTTGGCCGTGAAAGAGGAATTCGCACACAAACATAGAATGAGGTCCAGTCTATCTCTTCCTCTTCATGGGCTGTCTGGTTGGAGACAACATAAAGGTAGTCATCTCGTATTTCAAAGCAAACGGTGGACCCGATTTCACAGCCAACGACGTTTTCAAGCTGGAGAGGTCGTTTGGTGATGTCAAGGCCTTCAGGGAGGTATACTCCATGGATCAACCACTCATAGTGTTCGGAATGGCCATGGTGGACGACTCTTGAATTCGTTCCAAAGTATAGGTACGAAGAATTGTTGCGGATAAAGAGTCCCCGAGTCGAATGCACTTGGCGCACCATTCGGACACGATTGACACCAGTTTTGGAGAGATTTGGACGAACATCAAACGCGATGAGCCACGTATTCCCAGTCCACTTGTATGAACAAGTAGCAATGCCATCTGAATAATGAAGGAGGGTAATACCCAGCCTTCTGCTGACCTCCGGGGGATTTTGGCGGAGAACAATTTCAAAAAAAGCAATTCTGACGTCGATTACTTGTTCCGTCTCATCCGCCTGACGAACGTTCAAAACTCTGAGGGTATTGCGGTCCTTGTAGCAGAGTATACCTTGCTTGAATTGGAAACCGTCTGCATAGCCTATGACGCTTGCAGAATAAGGCCGAGCCGCCGCCACAGCCTCCCGGACATCAAATACGCGTCTTATGGCTTGGCTATAGCTGATTTGCCCACTTGCGGCCAATCTGCATTCAGCGCTGTGAAACATAAACTTCTAGAAGACGTGTCAATACTTAAGAGTAACATTTTGGACACGGGGAGAGGGAGCTAAGACACGGCATGCGGGGCGCCGTTCTAGAACAAGGCATACCTGAGCAGATTTTCGGGCAGTCATTTCATCTTTCAGCATGTAGTACATGTCCCGATTAACGAGACTTAGGTGGATGTAATCATTGGGCCCAAGGTATGAGGCAATTTCATGCCATACGTCGAAGGGAATGGCGTCAAACTTTTGAGACATGACAATTGCTTAACAGAGAAACAACAAAAAAAGGCGATCAATGTGAACCTCGGGAGAAGAATAGGCCAAACACCCGAGACTCAACCAGAGGAACAAATCTTGTAGACCTTTAAAGTCTCTAGGAACAGGGGAAGTGATGATAGAAAAGTACAAAATGTAGAACAACGACAACAACAAAACATCATGGAAAGGAAATAACGATAAGATTTAAGGATCTCTTCTTTCGGTCCAAGGAGCGGTTTTCAATGATTTTCAATGCTTGACCAGTTGTCACTGTGCCATGCCATGAATTGTAAAATGTTTGCTGTGGCTCTGGTATTGCCCGGGTAGAGTTGATGACTTTTTTTCTGGTGGGTGTTGCGAATATATCTTCGCCGCAGATCACGCGTGCACAATGAGGCTCTAAAGGAGTTCCGAGAGCGAGAAACATTGTGTTTGCAAATTTGATGGCAAGATTGAGGCTGAAAGTTTCACACTGGAGACTAGAATTATTACCCATCCGCTCACGTATGGCTCAGGATGAGCACGGATGATGACAATGAAACAGTTGTAAGTTCAAATTAGTCGCCTCGGATCTGATTTGCAGGCAGTCTACTAATTGGCATGCATTGTATCCGTACAGTAGCTCCCATTTGAGGCTCCCAGGGACAAGGCTGCGATGACGGTGAGCCGCGATTTTTGAGCACGGAAAAGGAAAGGTGAAAAAAAAAAGAAAAGAAAAAGCAAAGCCAACCAAACCCACAGTCAAAGAAAAGGTGAGCTCACTGCGGCTCTGTTCGATCTGCGGTCCCTGTTTATTGGAAATCGTACAGCTAGTGGCAAGACCCATGTTGCGCCAAATTGTGTTCAAGATGCTGGAAAGTTACATCCGGCAAAACTCATCACAAGGCTGGTGACCAACAAGGCACGGAATACCCATTTTGCTCCCCTTAAAGTCCGGCGTTGGTTTGGTTGCAGCTAGCCAACTATGCTGAGGCTCAATTAGTTAAGTTAGGTAACTAACGCCAGGTTGTGGCTGTGCTGAATTTGTGGAAAAGGGAGTGGGAGGATCGCCGCCGTATGACCAAGACAAAACCTTAGGCACCAGGACAGCAAGTGTGGTAAACTTGAATCATGAAGGGCGTCACTTGTTCCTGGCATACGGTGAAACCTGCCCCTCCTGATGAAAGCTTCATGTATGTACTCCGTGTGCAGCAGAAAGAGACGCGACCAAGAGAGTGCTGCCTGGGAGTGCGGGGGAGATCGAGCATGCGGCTCCAAAGCCCCTCCCCAATTGTTGAGCTCCGTGATCGGGCCTGCCAAGATGGAGCCTGAGCGGCTCTCACTAATAACTCTCTCAGTCTGTTTCCCCTTCCCCCTTCCATTGAGTGAAGAGACACCCACAATCTCGTGTTCCACGGTCAATCTGGCGAGCTTTAAGAAGATCCAAGGAGTGCATTTCCATTGGATAATAATTGTTCGCTTGATTGATTGCATGCTTATAGTCTAGTCGTACGGCGATTCCATGGTCAGTCGCGTGCAAAGATCACTAGTAAGCTCATAGCATCACGAACCTTGTATTTTGTAGTTGAACACCCACTTGAGCCTATTGCATCCTGCTTCCTCTAACAAGTCTTAGGCTGTATTGAAAAACCGGACCCAACAATCCTTGGCTAGGGCTACCTTCTTATCCAATCCTACAATGGATGTCTGCAATGTCAACGAACTGAACGTTCCGCGCCTGCCGAGAACCCATTCACAACATCCCGCTCACACACAAGATTATTACAGCCACCCAATAAGATAGTACCTCCGGAAAGACCTTCCTTTCTATGAAATGGTGGTTTGAAGACTCACTGGGCACATGAGCTCTGTCTAAGCGTCAATTTGGCCAGTTCCAGGATACTTTGCACTTTGGGGCCTGCGCGGCCCCAACACATGGAGCGAGCAGAAGTTAGAAATGAGAAGGCTGGTTCTTCGCGGGGTAGTTGAGCAAGTTCCTAGCGGCGTTCTAGCCTCAGTGTAGAGAAGCCCGCCCAATCTCAATCCCTGTGCTATACTTTTGGAAAGAGATCGAAGTTTACAACAAGTATACCCCTCCTTCTTTCCTACTGGACAAGGTTTGTGCAGAAGCGGCATCCTTACTGTCGAGTTTTCCTTGCTCTTGTGTACTATTTAGCTTCACTCCATCAGCGGCCATAGGTGCGAGACGATATAGCCTGTCATGCAAAACCGGTTCATGCTCGCAACCCTCCAAAGGATACATATACCTTGCACCTTTGCGAAATCAACTAACGCCAGCCCCCAAAATGGAAGAATCCAGAATCTATTGAATCCTTGAGGGGAACAACGTGGGCCTTGTGGGCCATGCGAAGCCCTTGAAGGTAGCCGCCATAATAAAAGGGTCAATGCCGCTTGCAGGTAGATATATGCCATTGCATCTGCAAAAATGTATGCACTCTCCCAGCACAGGCATAGGCGAAAAGCCGCTATCGTGTTCGAAGCGAGACCCAGCCAAGACCTCTAAGGCATCCGGGCCCATTCTGGGTAGAACATTAACGGCAACTACTTTTATTCCTTCCAAATGTTAACAAAAAGAGGGATATTCCATACTCAGTCCCTAGATCTCTCTCTCATAGTTACCCCCAAGACCAAGCAAACATCGATACAAACCCTTATCTTGGCACACATCGGACGATAAGATAAGAGTCTTCCACGCTAAGCCTAATTTGGCTGATGAGTCACACGAGCCATCCAACCCCCACCAAAAGTGTTCAAACCAAAAGTCACCCCTCATGTTTCCTGGTTTGAGGAAGTGCTTTATCATACTTTGTGTCCCTCTTTCTGCATTGCCCCAGATTGTCTCTGACCTATTCCTGGAATTGAGTATAACACACAATTGAAGCAATTCACGAAAGAGTCATGAGTACGCCCGCGGGCACCACCGAGTTGCCTGAACGGCCAAAGGAGCCCAAGCCAAAAAAGAACAAGCCACCGAAGCAGCCTAAGGATAACAGTGCTAAAAAGGCTAACAAAGGGCCTAAGAAACCAGCAGGCGGAGTCGGAGAAGATGTTACCCAAGATCCCGAATTTATGTTCAAAGTCGGCTTTTTGGCTGATATTTATCAAGAGCGCCCAATTTCAGACAAAATCCCTAAAGTCATAACGCGATTTCCACCAGAACCTAACGGATTTTTGCATATTGGCCACAGCAAAGCTATTGCAGTTAACTTTGGCTTCGCTAGGTACCATGGGGGCAGCTGCATTCTGAGATTCGACGATACGAACCCAGAGGGCGAAGAGGAAAAATACTATAATGCGATTGAAGATATAATACACTGGCTAGGTTTCAAGCCGATCCGTGTTACAGCTGCTAGTGATAATTTTGAAAAGCTCTATCAACTTGCTGAAGATTTGATCCGGCGTGATGGTGCATATGTCTGCCATTGCACGAGTGAGTGATTGAAACTCAACCTGCCTCCCTGCCTGCCCTATCGCCTGGCACTAACACGGATCAAAAAGAGGCTGAAATAAAGGTCCAACGCGGTGAGGGAACTGGCGGTGAAAGATTTGCCTGTAATCACCGGTCTCGCCCCATTGAAGAATCCTTAGCCGAATTTCGAGCGATGAGAGATGGAAAATATAAGGCTGGAGAAGCGGCGCTTCGGATGAAACAGGATTTAGAAAATCCGAACCCTCAAATGTGGGATTTATTCGCGTGGAGAATTCTTGACCATGAGCACAAGGCCCATTTCCGAACCGGAAGTAACTGGAAGGTCTATCCGACTTACGATTTCGCCCATCCGCTATGTGATAGTATAGAGGATATCTCACATTCTCTTTGCACTACCGAATTTGAGCTTTCTCGAGAATCCTACGAATGGCTATGTGATAAATTGGAAGTTTATAAACCAATGCAACGAGAGTATGTGGCCTCGATTTCCTGTTAAGTATAAGCGTAATAAGCGCTAATCTCTCGTAGATATGGTCGCTTAAACATAACCGGCACCGTCCTCTCTAAGCGAAAGATTATTGAGTTGGTTAAAAAAGGATACGTCAGAGACTGGGACGATCCTCGTCTCTTTACTCTCATCGCCTTGCGCAGACGTGGATTCCCTCCTGGCGCTATCCTTTCTTTTGTCAATCAACTAGGTGTGACTAAAGCTAAAATAAATGTCCAACTTGTCAAGCTTGAACAGACAGTTCGTCAATATCTAGAAACCACGGTCCCACGCTTGATGCTGGTATTGGAGCCACTCAAGGTTATCATCGATGATCTACCAGATGATTTCGTTGAAATGGTTGAGGTACCATACTCAAAAGATCCATCTTTCGGAGTATGTATTCTATCAACCAACCTTCTTGAAATGGTGAAAGCTAATGTCTTTTCGTTTAGTCCCGCAAAGTTCCATTTACAAAGGTGGTATACATCGAAAGATCAGATTTCCGTGAGGTGGATTCACCTGACTATTTCCGCCTGGCACCTGGCAAGACTGTCGGACTCATGAAAGCGCCATATCCCATTACCGCAACCTCGTTTGACAAAGACCCTGAAACCGGTGAAGTTGCTTGTGTTCATGCCAAATATGAGAAGCCAACCGAGGGTTCGCCGACGAAGAAGGCCAAAACGTAAGTACTCTCCTAAAGCAGACTGACTATTTCTGTGACAAATGAAGTTCATATCCTAAATGCCATGTAGTTACATCCATTGGGTCGGCGAATCACCCACGCACAATAGCCCTAAGCGAGCAGAGGTCCGCACCTTCAACCGGCTTTTCAAGTCTGATGATCCTTCTGCGCACCCCGATGGTTTCCTCGCCGACATTAATCCTGACTCAGAGCAAATATTCACTAACGCTTTCATTGAAACTGGCTTTGATGAGGTCTGTCTGTCGGCACCCTGGCCGAAGGAACAGAATAAAGAGAGCGGTGAAGGAGAGGGTACATCGAAGGCTAAAGAGGAAGGGAATGTTACTGCGGTAGAGCCATATAGTATTCGGTTCCAGGGCATGCGGATGGGTTATTTCACAGTTGACAAAGACTCGAAGCCAGATGCAATTGTCCTTAACCGCATCGTTACTCTGAAAGATAGCGCCGGAAAATCTTGATGTAAAGGAGCCAGTGTTAGAACAATTAAAATTTTGCCATGTGTTGAGGCACTTATTGTCTTTCTACTTGAAGGCTATCGTGGACTAGGCTTTGGCAGGTTCTTCTTGATTCTAAGAGTTCCTAAGTTGAGATTTCAACTTTCAAAGAGGTGACTGTCCTGTCAATTGACTTTAATATCCCTATCACTTGGCTTTATCAGTGAAGTCTAATGCCCGTAGAGACACTAGCAGTCTTTGGCATCTCAGATGCCATCTCTTGGCTTTTTGTGAGAAAATCCGAAGGCTTGGGCTCCTAACTAACTAATATCTGTGGGGTGTTGGGCCATAATGGTTTGTTATCATCCTGTCAATTTATTCTCACGTTGGTTTAGTTACTTTTAAGCCGCTCGAAATATTCAGTCATATATCTGGTAGCCATCAATGGCCAAGAACTCGTTATGAAAGTAGTAAGGTTGAACAGAATAACAATCTTCCCATTTTGTTCATCGTTACTTAGACAAGTAGCACCATGACGATGGGCCACCTCCATTTCCTGTAATTGGGGAGTACAGCCTTCATCTCCGCGAATTACATGCATATCAACGTATGGAAGAGCATGGTCTCTGCGATCGCGGCGTAGTGCCAAAGTTCTATGGCTCGATGGAAAAATTCGACCCAAACCTATATCTTCCGCACTTGAGAATGTTCGTGGAAGACAAATACCCGCCTAGTGCTGTATTTTTAGATTACATCCCGAATATGAAACAGTTGGAATTCAATAACTACAATGATGCGCGGGGAACGGGGTTTATCAAAGGAATCGAGGAGATTCACAAACTTGGCATCGAGCATAGCGATACCCAGCTGAGGAATATGATGATCCTCGAAGCTGACCCGGAAAGGGCAATTTGGATAGACTTCGACTCAGCACAGACTTATGATGTCATTACGATGACGGAGAAGCAAAGGAATGGATACGATCTGAATATCGGATCGTACAGATCATTATGGCAGACATGGTGAGTTTTGAAGCAAGGTTAGTAGAATAACATGCTCAAGCTTGGGATAGGAAGCGGATGCTGCAGAGGGGAAGTGTGTGCGAACGCGTCGGTATTATTATTATTGACACTGTCCGGCCAACGACGGCAGTAAAATGGGACGAACATATATACATTGCGCCAAATGCGCAATTAGCTCTCATTAAATCTATGTTCCATCCAGCTCTAAGCAAGAAGGACCCTATCTAAATCAAAAGAGTAACACAAAAGTCGAATATCAACATACAAACGAGCATATTGCACTCTTATTTAATGCCCTAAACCTTCCTTTTAGCCTCTTTTTCCTTCGCCTGCTCCTCTTTCTCACTCAGCCTTCTCGCCTCTTCTCGTGCGATTTGATCCGGCCGTCTAATTGCGATATCCTTCGGCTTATAATCACTGAAGAATTTTTTTAGACCCTTCTCTACCACCCAACAACCAGCATAGTCCACAATCATCAACGTCGTTAGAACAACCTTGAACTCCGAACTAAATGGGACAAGGCGCATCTTCTCGTTAAGTTCAGGGATAAATTCGGTGGCACATGAGAATGTAATAAGGGTAGTGATCATGAGGCCCCAGTACATGCCACGGTTCTCGCGGATAGATTCGCGGAAGGGCCGTCCTTGATAATTTATGGAGAAAGTCGAGATCTGTTGAATGAGTTGAAGTAGATAGACGGCAGAATTGAGAAGAGAGGGTTCGAATTCCTTCTCAAGATCGATATTTTCCTTTCGCCTGATGATTTAGGAGTATTAACAACCTTCTGGGATAGGGAGATTGCAACAAATCAAGGGAAAACATACGATTCTATTGAGTAGACGTATTGAGAGAGGTAAATTAGTGTGGCCACATGAATGGCAAATTGTCCCAAGACTGAACCAACGATGTAAATATTGAATATATTTGGCTGTGGGCGTTCCTTTGACAATCCTTCGACAGGCTGTTCAAAATGAGTTAGAACACTACCAAATGAATTTTGATATTGGAGCAGCATACCTTTGCACGAGAGATGGATAAGAAGCAAACACTCATCAGCATACCACTGATTGTGACCTGGCCATCTCCAAATTTGATACCATCAAGGTAAATCACACTCAAACTGTATGCGCTGATTAGGCAGTTCAACGCTAGAATTTTGTACATTTGAATTGTAGCGACAAGAGTGCACCGGCCCTGGCGAATGATATTAGGAATGGCCACAACATTGGCTAGTTTGCTAGTAAACGGTGCAGCCACTGATGCGTCCCCTAATTTGAGCGTCGGTGGCTCATCCTCATCCATTTCTTGTTGCATCATAGTCGCGGTGAGCTTATCTGCGAGTCCGGCGGCGGCAACCTTGGCCTGTTGTTCTCGGCGTTGATGGGGAGTGAAATTGTCGTTGGTTTGCTGGAGAGCTTGGGCACCTGGTGAGACAATAGTAGGGATCCCGTTTGCTTGCTCGAGAGCAGCGACAGCTGCCGGGCCCTTCTTCTCGGCCTCACGAAGCATAGCTTTCTCGTAATGGGGGTTGTTGGGTCCCGGTGGATAGAGATGGGCGATATGGGGAGGCACTGGAGGTGTTGGCTGATTGAATCTCTGCATAAGCGAGACTTGTTTCTCGTAAATTTCCTTCATTTTCGTCATTCTGAAATGTTCCGCAATTTTGCTGAGATCTTCTGGCGTTCCGTTTAACAATGCAATGCCGACATGGGCTTGTTTCAGCGCGCCAACATCATTGGTACCGTCGCCGCACATTAATGTAGTGTAGCCAGCGTCCTTCATACCAAGAAGAATATCTTCTTTCTGTTTTGGCGATACCCGTGCATATACCCAAGTGTGACGGAGAAGATCACGAAGACCCTTTTGACCTCGGAACTTATCCAACGCATATCCGGTCACGCAAAGGTCCTTTGTTTGGAGAATCGTCTCATCTATCGGTTTTGTAGGGTCCACGTCAATGCTAAATTTGTCATCGATGCTACGCCATACTAGTCTCGTTCTTGAAGTGTCATGCTCTGGCGCGTCAAGTATAAGAGTGTCCCGATCCACAATTTCGACTTGTCTCGCAACATGGACTGCTGTTAGCGGATTGTCACCAGTAATCATAACTACTCTATGGCTGCTTTCGTTTAACATCTGTAACGCCTTGACAGCATCTTCCTTTAGAGGACACTGGAGGACGAGAAAACCAGCAAAATGTAAGTCAGCCTCAACCTCTTCACGTTTCAGGTTGTTAATTCTCGCCGGGCTTAGCTCTGCTTCGGAGTTCAAATACTTGTAACCGAGTGCAAGAACCCTGGCTCCGTTACGAGTAAAGTATTTAAATGTCTCCTCGTAATATGGAGGAACGGAGACAAGCATGGTGCTGATTGTTTCGGGAGCACCTTTTACTCCAACGAATGTCCCTTTGATCCGCTTGGATGACTGCCTATCTGTGCTAGTCACGGTCGCCACCGCGCTCTGTCGTTTCAAAGCGGATGAGAACTGGAATCGGCGCTTAATTTGAACCGATTCTAGTACTCGCCCACCGGCTCTCACAGGAGCTCCTGGTTTGCTAGTCAAAATGTCATTCCGGCCAAGCATCCACCCGAGTGATGTGAGTGTCGCCTTTTCCATTGGGTCGCCAACGATTTCTCCTTCATCTAACTTAACAAGTGCATGTGCGGTGGCAAGAACGAGGGTAGTCTCGTCATTCACATTTTCAACTTTCGTGATTCCGGTATGTACGCCATCTGGTGATACTGTGGCGCCCTTTTGGCCTAAAGTGAGCCCTGCTATGCCTTCAACCAGGAGGTCCTCGCCAGTCAACGTTCCGGTCTTGTCAAAACAGGCGATGTCAACACGTCCCGCGTAGGGAATTCTGAAAGGTTCGGTGCAAAAAATGGCATATTTGCTCAGCGCAGCAAGACTAGTATTGACGGCCAGACTTAATTCCATTGGCAATTCCGGAGGCACAACGCTCGTAACAATCAAAACGCAGTCTAACAGCAATTTTGACCTCTTTCTATCCTTAGAGACACCTTCCTGCCAGACATACCACGATGCTGCGATGGCAAACATCAATAAGAAAAGTATAAAGAGTAGCGCCTCCACATTGTTCGCAGAAACTGGCTCTGTTGAATATATCATAGTACGAACCAAACTTCCTTGGCTGGTTTCGAACCCTGTTTTAGTGACGACACCGAGAGCGCCATCATCAGGAGGAGGTGGAATATTGAATCGGGCGTTAGCGGCACTCTCGTCTGGGATCGAACTAAACTGATTAATTTGCAAAACCTTTGTGCCTCCATAGAGAAACGAGTTCTTATCAAGACCAGTAGGATCAATTCGTTCATCCCCTGGACGCAACTGAATCGAATCCTTTAACAAAGGGGTACTCTCTCCGGAGAGCATAGCCTCGTTGACGATTGCGCTCCCGCCAATCATGAGGATATCACAGGCAACTCCACTGTCTTCCTTCGTACGATTCACAGATAGCAGGTCACCAGGGAGCAATTTATCGCTGCTAATCTCAACCCATTCACTCTCTCTGTATACCCAGACATCATAGGGTTTGATACTCATACTTCGAAATTCGTTGAGGGTCCTTTGGCGTTGCCACACAACTGTACTTTCAAATGCGACCAACATAAATAGCGTGAATAGCGAATAATACCAGTATTCATCCAACAGCCATAGTCCGACGCAGAATACCTGGAAAACGAAAAAAGGCGCAACAGCGTGCTCCTTGAACAGCTCCACAAAAGTCGGCACTGGGATATCGAAGGTATTGTCGCCATAATGGTTGTGAATGTGTTCAATTTGGGCAGCGGACGTCAAGCCGCGGCTTTCCTGAAACTCCTTTAAATAGGGTTTCGGTTCAGCGTCAAGAGCGTACGATAGAGGGGCGAAACACTTTCTTTCAGGATAGTACAAAAAGCGGCGCTTCTGGAAGAGGAACGAAATATGATTCCTCCCACCAGTAAACTCTTTGATCAAAGGGCAGATCTCCGGCGATCCTGCATTTGCCACGGGGAGCACCTTGATGAGCTGCGCGTCGTCGATAGACCTTGCGCCGGTGGTGGTAAACAAGGCCTTGATGTTAATATTCCACTTTGTCATGAGCCATAGTAGCGCTTGAAATGTGACGATGGAGCCTGCCCAGACGAATGTCCATTCGGAGGCCTGGATATACTTATTGTAACGCTCGGGGGAAAGGTAGAAGGCGAAGAAAGCGGGCCAGATAATAAGAAACGGCCAGACATAGGTATGTAATTGGACCGGAAGGTGTTTTCGAAGAGCCGCAGACCGGATCTGGGCATTGTCTATAAGCCGTATCCTTGATGTAAGATCAGCAAACTGGTTCACTGGAATCCCACGCGCGAAGTTTTCTCACATGTTGGCTCGAGTCAAGAACTAACGAGCGGAAAGCATAGGAACAGTCATTCAGGAAACTGATCTAGATGATGATAGCTATAATGCAAAGGAGGATTCTGGTCTATTAGGGCATAGAGCCTGTAGGTCCAGAATTAAGAGCAATCGGGTGAGATGTAGCGATGGTTTCCAGCTTTAGACTCGATCCCGAAAAAAGATCTCCGTGTCTACAAGCTGATTCTTACGTAAGAAGGCTAGCTGCCCTGAGTTGATTTAAGATTACGGAATAATTATGTCCGAGTAGCCTAAATGTGCTGCGGGCCAACCAGCATCCGCTATGAAGGCCCACCCACCCAGAGAGAATCCCTTCTACATTTGGAGTTGAAAGGGCTTATTGTAAGCCTAGAGGAATAATGCTCTGTATGGAGTATATTGGATGGAAGCTATGGCGTTGCTAGCTAGGCGTGCGAAGATAATTACCCTGGAATCCCCGCCGGCGTTACGGAATAGACTAAACCAGAGCCGCTCTTTCAACACTTTTTATAACTCTCAACCTCATAGAGTTGTAGCTTCTTAGGGGTCGCCGTAAAGCATAGGGAGAAAATGATCCTCCCGGGGCTTTGGCTTCATATCAAGGTACAATGTGATATGTCTTGATACTTTTTATACCTTTGATTGCTTTGGAGGTCGGGGTCCTGGTTTGATGCGAAGCTCAAGCCAAGGCTAGATTTAAGTTCAGCATCGGCCGCCTTTCCATTTTGGGACCTAGCCGTGTTGGAGCCAGTGACGCAGTGGCAGAACCTCTCTCTCGTTGTTCTTGCACCTAACTGACAAGGGAGGCGACGCAGATTGCCAACTGTATGTTGACAAATTTTAGAATGGGTACATCTGTCGCTGTACGTTGCTAAGTCAATCACAACTCCTCTCTGTCGGCTGGTGGCGACGATCGAGCCATCTCCAAACTCCGCCCGTCCCTCTGCGTCCGCCGTATTGAACCAGAACATCGACGCCTATTCGATTGGCCCCAGAAACATGTCAAAGAGGACTTTAGGAGGAGGAAGAGTGCTTGGTAGCGGAAGATCATTAAACCCGTCACTCCCATCTGCGACCGTAAGGCGTCCCTCGAAAGTTCACTCTCCGTCCACGAGCAGCGTTTCCCTCAACTCGCAAGCCTCAGCCTCGCAGGTCTCTTCGGATTCACAGGATTTAGTATCGAGGATATCCCTCGAGAATGGGGGCTCTTCGATATCTAAGCCTGCAACCGCAGCTGCTAGCACTCACCTTGCTTGCCCTATTTGCGATGAGGAGATGGTATGTTTCTCTAACTCCGGTAGCATGGATATGCGCTCACTAATGACTACATAGATTACATTATTACAGTTAAACAGGTAGATCCACATTCCAACGTTGCTGATCTTGAAATATTAATCTTGCCCCCATAGACATCTCGACGATGCCCACCGAAACCTCGAGGATGAACAGCAAGTCGAAGTGAAGGATTGGTTTCAGATTCAGGTTGAAAAGGCGAAAAGATTTCAACCGTTAGCCGTATTGAACCAAAAACTTAAGGGCCTGGATGTCTTCGAGTCCAACAATAACCCGCAGTTTGCTCCCTCCGTTTCCATTCGACCCTCCACAAACGGGTTCGTGGAGCCTCCAAAGGTTTTAGACCCTGACGAACTTGTGACAAGAGCCCATTGGCAACAACGTACTTTATACGATATGTGTCTAGAACCCACATGTGAAAAGCGGCTTACAGTAACAACTGGGTGTGTAAACTGTCGGAAATGTGGACGGTTGTTTTGCGAGGAACACACTATGTATCAAATGAAGTTATCCAGGTCCGCTCAACACGATCCTGTCCGTGGCTTATGGTGCCGAGTATGTGAAACATGCTACAAGTCTAGAAATGGGTACAACGATAAATCCGGTATTGCCCTGATTTCTTTCTCGACTACCTAGAGAATTACGCTTACCCGAGAAACAGGCGCGGAGCGTGATCATACCGCAATGTTCCAATCCATAAGGAAACCAATCATAGATAAAGCTTTCTTAGAAGTGTCGCGGCTAGAAAAACGACTCAGCCGGCTGACCCAGCTTCTTGCTGAGCTTCCTCTAGAACAAGTTCAATCAGGCATGAACAAAAAATGGTCTTTCTCTTGGCTGGGTGATCAGAGAAGAGTGGTTGAACAATCTATTGTTAACTGGCAAGACGATGCCAGTGTTCCGAGATGTCCGTTTTGCCAACAAGAATTCACCTCATATACATTTCGAAGACACCATTGCCGGACATGTGGGCGCGTCGTTTGTGGTGACCCAAACACAGAATGCTCCTCTGAGGTTGAACTGGATGTGGCTATAGGTATGTATATACTACATTTACCACTCCACTCGGCTTATAATTGCCTAGGCGCATCTCGTTTATCAGAAAAGCCACCAACTTCAGGGAAACTAAGTATCGATGTTCGGCTGTGTAGAGAATGCAAGTCAACGCTATTTGACAAGCGGGATTTTGCATTAGACCTGGCTAAAGAGCTGCCTGATGCTAGAGCATACAAGAACCTCGTCCAATTCGAAAGAGGCATCCGCCTCTTGCTACCTAGGTTCCAAAAATTATTAAATGCGCTACAGTTAGTATAGGCAGCATTACTTTAATTCAACAATCGCTGACTCCTTTCAAACAGAGACCCTGAAAATCCACCATCTCCATCTCAGTTGGCAGAAGCATCCAAAGTCCGCAGGCGCCTTATTGACTCCTTCGGGCAATATGATGTTGCAGCCCGTCGAATCCGTGATCTGCCCACAGACTCCCCTACACAATCTCAACTTCAAAAGTCGATATACCACCAAGCCACGACTTTTCTTCATCTTCACATGCTTCCCCTGAGAACACTTCCGAAAATCCTCAAACATGCGACCCCTCATGGCCGATATTCTGAAACTCTATCGGATGGCCTTCCAACTCCCCGTGCATCCGTAGCAATAGCATATGGCCATCACCAGAATTCCCATAAACACGCAAATAGCACAACAAGCCTGACGAGCGATAATAGCAGCGCTTTATCTGCTCTCGAAACCGAAGAAAAGTCTCTCCGAGAAAGGCTTATCGTGCTTGAGGAGCAGAAGTTCTTCGTATCCGGGATGATCGCCGATGCTAACCGCAGAAGGAAATTCGACGAAGCTAGTAGCCTTGCAATGAATGCTGAGGATTTAGGCAAGGAGATCGATAAGATCAATGGGATGTTAGGGCAGCTCGATTTTGCAGGGATTTATTTGACTGCGAATGATGATCACGCCATAGGGAATCAAGTTTGAAATAGGGGGTCTGTGCTAACGATGATAATGATTTGCTCTATATCAGTCCTGTTAAGCGTTTTTATTGTGGTATGGAGGATAACCGTACCTCGGCGTTGATTTCTCACGGGTTGTTTAGGGAATGACGGACATCTTGTGGTGTTCTAAACTGTGATTTAGTAATTCAAGAACGATAGGTTTACTTCCGATAATTATGCCCGTTGTTTGCAGTCTTACATAAATGAAGATACACCGAGCTAACCCTTTGATATTGACGTAGCCTTCAAACGTGCCAAATTACACAACTGCATCACTACGTGACCCCTGAACCAGTTTATCCAAGTCCAACCGGCACAATTTACCTAATTATAAAGAGCACAACATCATAAAAGCAACTCGAAAATAAGAAGGAAAATGCCAACCCCCTGCGCCGATTAAATAACCCGAGATACAGTCTGCTACTTATCAAATCAACTGTTCCGCCCCAGAATCATCATCCACTCCATTAACCTGCGCACCACCGACCTGGCCCTCTCTTGACCTTGTCCCTCTTTCCCTTTGCTCTACTAACGTCTTAACCAACGACCTCAACTCCGTAAGCTGGTGCTTCAAGTCTTTGACCTCTATCACGCACGGGTCGACCTCCACATTCGGCCTCACCTCGTCCACCTTATAATTCCACTCCAACCTGTCAGAGTTCGCATCTACCAATGTAGCAGCTTCTTCCCACTCCTCCGTTTGGTCGTCTTCCTCTTCGCCTAGGCGCCGGTTGACTTGGATCCGACGTGCATGGCAAGTCTCGATGAAAGCGGTTACAAGGAGGAGCGGTGAGTAGATAACTCCCATGACATAATGATTCAGGCGCTCATATTTATCCCTTGAGAGCCACCATTCAAAAGGGAGAATTAGGAAGAAGATTTCGAACAAATTGAAGGCTGGTTGGGTTAGTTAGCATCGTGCCGGAAAACGTAGAACAAAGTACTTGAGATACTTACGAACGATGAAGACGTTTTCATCTGGTGCGCGGACGAATTGAAGTGTTCGGTAGGCAAAGAGGGCGAGGTATTCATTAGTTGCGTTTCCAGTGATGTCCTCGTAGGCACTATTATACAATGCGATGAGGATGTTTAACAAAACTATTATTTGCGGTTTTAGGTCCTGTTCCTTGTCTAATATTCACGACTTGAGTTGACGAATTGGACTTACCAACCATGACAACAAATGTGAATAAATAGTATAAAACAATACCAAAGGGAGCTGCAAAGTTTTTGAAGGAGTCGAAGTCGGGATTTTGCATGACAGTGTTTGCCATTCCTTGCAAAATCATTGCTGGTGTCATAAGATTATCAGGATCTGCCTGGTCCATCCCGGCGAATCCTTGCAAAAAACCAACGATGACTACGCCTAAGAGCGCGAAAAAAATCAAGCTTTCTTTCATCATGACTTTTAGAACGACAAGCATGGCGCCAAAGAAACGGAAAGTGTCCAAGTATAGGAGGAGTCGGCCCCAGAATAGAGGCGCAGAGAATGCTAGAAAGTTATAACTAAGCTGATTGAACTTTCGCCTCTCCACGTTATGTGCATCGGGAGAGTGGGTAAGAGCGACAATACGGAGAATGAAAGAGATTGCGAGAAGCAAATAAAGTGTAGAGTTGAAAGCATTCCAGAATCCAAAATAATTGCGGCCAACTTTCCAAAATTTGGAAACCTCGTCGCAAATAAACGCAAGAGTCATCAAGTAGAGAATGCCTTCCACAACATCAAGGTCACCAGTAGGATTGATCGTATTGATAACAGCGGTGTAGAGTGCTAGGTATAATACCGAGAAGAAGATTTGCACCGTATTTTGATAGATAGGCGCCCGCATCCTATCTGGGTTGAAATGCGCCCAGTAAGATGTATTAGTTCTCTCCTTGTATTCCACGAAATTGGATGCATCTTGGTCATCCTGGCAGACCCAGCCATGCCACAGGTACTTGATGCACTTTTGATATCCCGACGATCCTATGATCATTAGCGCATGCAGGTCAACGGAGCGCTCAATAACGTTAGCTGGTGAAGTCACTTCATTTCCGCTCATGACGATGGAGTATCGTTTTAAGAGGACTGCTTGCAGAAGGTATTCTTGGTCTTCCTCGCCTTCGACTCTGCATAAAAGACTTAGACTCCGTTCACAAGAAAACGCCTTATTCAGTCTCCATAGACATACATGCGCTTCGCAAGGATCTCGCATGCTATAGCCCTAAGCTCGTGAAGGTCCGAGTCCCATAACTCTTTAACGGCTTGTATTCTAAACCACCTGATGCAGACAAGCAGGCCAAAGACCACGCAGGCTCTATATTCATCCCCTCCGGCACTTTTAGCAGTCTCAATGACGGCTTTGGTAATGATTGCGCTGTTCGGTTTCGCAATAGCGGACTCTTCGAGCTCGCAGGGGATCACTTGTTCGACGAGGTGTTTTAACCGCAGAGCTACCTTGGTGACTTCTTTTGCAGGGAGAGAAGGCGGCGAACCTTCGGCCTCGGTACTTGGGAGCACTATATGTTCCTCAGTCAGAATTCATTCCCCACGGTCAATTTGCCATGGCAAGTAGCTTACTTCGATCGTGTTCATCGAGGTCGATGAGAGCTTCCTGCTCGGTTGAATCAAAGAGCCCCGACATGCTTGAGTGTCGCAATGAAGAATGTTTTCTCACTACAAATATCACAATAGCAAGGAGAAAACCTACATGTAACAAACAACCAAACTGAGAGTCTCCAAAGATAGAAAGCGACTTCTTAACATTGCCGGTTGGGCGATGTTGACGCTCAGCAGTTAACTAGATGGCGCTGAACCTAATTGACGCCACTAGGATCAACTTCCATTCTCAAACAATTGCCACTTCTTTCATCATCGTCAAATAAGGGAAGCCTTCTATCAAGCATTCTCTAAACGTTTGGGTCAAATCATCTCTGCCTTTTTCGAGGCAATAGCCGGTATTTGCAGGAAAAAATAGCATTCTCTAAACGTTTTTGACAGCTGCAAAGAAAAAGCTGGCATGCTTCAAGGATTATTATCGCCTTGGAGTCAAGTTACTCTCTAATTATCTTGCTCATCGCTCCAGCCCCGCAAGAAGAGAGATTAGATAAACTAAGCTGGGATGGCTCTGACTGAGGAATTGCGCTCAAGCCCCTTAACTTGTTCGTGGCAGCGCTGGCGCGGATACTACGTTGTAAACTGCAACCTAAGAACGCTGCCTTAATTTCAATACCCCTGAAACAACAGTCATATTGTCTCAGAGCCGCTGTTGGCTTTTTTTTTTTTTTTTTTTGCTCGGGTTAACTATCAAAGCTCAACTCCGTCGCTCGCCTCTGCCATTCCATTTTAATTTCGTCTTTCGTTTCCATAAACCGCTTAATCAATCATCATGGCGCGGTTGTCTGCTTTGTTCGTGCTCTTCGGCCTTCTGGGCACCACTCTAGTGACTGCGTTGCCCCAGGTAGATCTTGATGAGGCAAATCGTAATTCCCAGTGTGATGTAGGTCGCTTTTGTGTATTTCTTTCACATACATAAAATTTCCCAATTACGAGTTTAGTCACTGACATTATCTCTTGCTGATCAGAACGACTGCTTCTTCGGTAGCTTTCCGGGGGGTTCCTGCACAGATGACCCAGCATGCATGTGCACCCAGCAGAAGTACCGCGAGAGATACTTCTGTTGCATGGGTAAAAAATGCGCTCCCAGTGTCTTGCCTGGTAAACCTCCTTTTGCTACATCGTCAACTAGGCCAAAATCGAAGCTAATAGACTATCCTCACGGTATCTAGATTCCATTCAGCGGCAGAGTTTGGAATGCGAAGCTAGAAACATGCCATTCACATTCGACGTTGAAGCTGTCTGCGGTATCAAATTGGTTACCTCTTCCGCTACGTCAGCAGATCCTACTTCTACTACCAAGGAAGACCCTGTAGAGCCCACATCCGCATCTTCCACGGTTTCCTCAGAGGTTCTATCTACAGAAAGCCCAACCAGGTCGGGCGGGTCAACGCCGACTCCTACCACTAACAGTGCCCCAAGAGCAAGAATGATGTTGAAAGCTGCTGTGATTCTAGCTGCTGCGTCGAAAATATTGTGTTGAGACAGCAACTATTGGACGTGATAGAAGTACGCCTACTAGAGACGGAATGGGTGAAAATTGTTAGATATAATGTGTCAAGCCCAGTAAATAATTACAATGTACAAGTAATATCAGGATAATAAATAATGACTTTGAGGAGATGAGATGAATAACTAGTCATAAATCTACAGGTAATCATAGGAACATTAGAAAAATAGATGTACCATTACGCTAAATAAGGTATTTTGGCGAGAGGGCAGGCCCCTAGCTTTATCCTACAAAATAGCCTACGGTATGAGGCCAGTAACAATCACACCGGATTCAGTTTGAACAGTTCTTTTTTTGTGCAATCAACTGCCCGGCGGGTATGTCATTCCCCTGGAATGTACCATAAAATTGACATTTCATCCCTTTCCATTTTGTCTAGCGCTATTTTCGTACCAGTGCCAACCGCTCTGTTATCCCATAGACAAATTCCAGATAAATACTTGATGAGCAATATTCCTGAATTCATTTCAAATCATGAAAGAGAAGGCGCCTCAACTTCACTCGACCATTGCATCATCACTCTCACTGACACTCTCGTCACCACTGACTTCCTGGTTCTCACGTTCTTTCTTGTCCATAAGCGCCTGGAGATCAGCCTCATCTTCTTCGGTGACAGCCTTGGGAGCCATTTGCACAACACAGTTTCCACCGGATGCTCGAATCTTCTCGGTGATACTCTTGATTGCATCCTCCAATGTCTTGATTCCGAGGTTCTTGTCCAAGCAATGGTTCGTCAAAACGTAGAGCGGTGGAGAAACCAACTTGACCTTGACTTGGGTGTCCGTAGTGTTGTTGGCTTCGGCAGTTCGGAGAGCTTCCTTCACAGCGTCGATTCCTTCGTAGCTGAAACATGTAACCTCGATATCTGCACGGACTTTGGTTGGTTGCGGTGTGAGTCTCTTGCTAATGTGTAGCAACAATTCATCCTTGACGGCTTGCGATGGGAAAGTCACATCATCCCACACGCTTGGGTTCCTGTGGAAAAGTCAGCCTGCATTTGCGTATATTTGGTCGGGGGATCACCTTACGTGATAGACAACTTAAACGCATCATTTGCATGCCCGTATTTCTTGTTCAACGGCCATCCAATTTGTTGGTAGAGGGTCTCAATTGGAGTCCTCGTCTTCTCGGCAACATGGCGCATGATCGAATGGACTGATTTGCTCTTGTTGTACCGCTCTTCGCATTTCACTATATCTTCGGCAGAGACTCGACGCTTGGACAAATCGATGTACCCTGTTTCGCCGCATCCGCATTAGTACATGAAAGTAGAGGGTGAGAATTAGGTTTCCAGGCGCACCCTTCTCTTTGTCAACACGGAGGACGACGACGACCTCATTTCGCCCGACGCGGATAAGTTTTTGTATACTTCTGATACGACGTCTAGACAGCTCGGATAGCAGAATCATTCCATCGATGTTATCGTATTCGAGTAGGTTAACGTAAGCTCCCATCTCCGCAATCTACACAGACTCGTCAGATTAAGCTTATGCAGTATGACCTTAACTTGCCAACCAACCTGCTTCACGTTCACCATCACAAAGCTATCAATCTCCGGGTACTTCTCCTCATAGAAGCGACAATTCGTTAAAGACATGATGGCGGGGTTGGAGGCCTCTAGAAGAGGCAAGGGATCTTATAAAGGGTTTTGGAAGGCTGGTAAATGCCGCAAACGAAATGTTATGACGGCGTGTTCTAAAGCCGGTGAAAAAAGGGCACAGCTAGCTGAGGCTTTAGCAACACTGGGATAAAGCTGTTCAAAGCTTTTCTCGTCGAATTGTGGCGATCTTCACACTCGTCCTCGCAGCTTCGAGTCTTCCTTTTTGTGAGAAAAGGGCTTAGCGGGGCCCCAGTCATCCTCGTCACGTGAAACATGACATAAGCCATGATGTAATCAAGAATCTGACCAGTGAATTTGACGACAAGAAACAGTCCGCCTCATCGCTGCGGGCGAGTGAGCAACGCGCAGGCTGTGGTGATGCTGGAAAGGCTGGGATCTAGGCGCTGAAACGGGCTTACTCTATAAATGTAGCGAGCTAGTCGTCAAGAGACAATTCATCCCATTTTCTGCTTAGCACCAACCATGGCCACTTGTATCCCCGCAAACACTATGGCCGACAGCCGACATTGACTAGGGATCTAAAAATATTCTCATTCTCCTTGAAGCACAACAGCTATTACTTCACTTGCTGATATTGCCGAGAAAACAAATTCCTCTATAGCTTTTCGTTGAAGGGAAGAATTATGTTTCCTGTGGGATTGTGAACCTTATCATTCCAAAGTACCTTACATTTTACGAGAATCTCCCTGCTATCATGACACGGGAACAACCTCACGTCGACAGCGGCATCGTGGAGGACGAAACTTCTCGCCTATTAGAGTCCAATCGCAATGATGTAACTGCTGGTGGTTCAACACACGGAACATTCTCATCCGATCCTCGCCAGTACCTCGATCGCGGTGTCAGCGTAAGCCCTAGCCGACATGGTAATTCACCAGGGAGCTCTAGCCAAAGCGTGAGAGGTGATGGGATTTCTTCAGTTCCAGCCCATGTTGCAACGGGGAAATCAGCGACTCAACAACTCGCTGATGTTCATGGGTTGAAAAACCGGCGGATTATGTGGGTTGCTACACTCGTTCCTCTTCTTCGGAAAGCTAATACAGGATATAACAATAGGTACCTATCGTACTATGTACCCTTTTTCAACTGGATATCACAATACAAATGGAAGTTTCTCCGTGGCGATCTGATTTCGGCTTTAACCGTCGCGTCGGTCTACATTCCGCTAGGCCTGTCCCTCGCCTCTAACGTTGCGCATATCCCTGCACTTAATGGACTCTATTCCTTCGTCTTCCATCCGCTTATGTATGCCCTCCTTGGAAGCAGCCCCCAAGTCATAGTTGGTCCAGAGGCACCGGGCTCGTTGCTGGTCGCAACAGTCGTTCGAAGCTCGGTTGATGAAGGGAAATCTATTGATGATGATCTTGTTGCAAATGCACAAATTGCTGGATTAGTTACTGGAATGGCTGGTGCGATGATCCTCATTGCAGGCCTTACCAGACTTGGATTCTTGGACAATATCCTTAGTCGCCCTTTTTTACGGGGTTTTATCAGCGCCATTGGTTTCGTGATCTTCGTCGATCAGCTCGTTCCAGAGATGGGTCTAAATGGGCGTGCTAAACATGATGGCTTGGTTACCCATGGTAGCAGCTGGGATAAACTAGTGTTTTTATTCCGAAATGTCCGATACAACCATGCATTGACTTGCGCTGTTTCATTCGGCAGCTTTGCAATCATCATGATGTTTCGGTAAGTGCATTCTACCAGTTCAAAATCTTGGCCCGTGTATTGAGACAGTTTAAAGCACTCTCAAGAAATTCTTGGAGCCCCGGTATCCGAGCGTAGTTTTCTTCCCCGATCAACTACTCGTCGTTGTTTTCTCCGCGATATTTACTTGGAAATTCGGTTGGGAAAAGAAAGGATTAGATATCTTGGGTGATGTCAAGGGAGCTGGAAACCATACGTTTGCATTTCGCTGGCCTTTTCATTGGGAGCAGCTAGACCATATACGAACTGCCATGAGCACTTCCTTCATCATCTCTCTACTTGGTTTTTTCGAATCTTCGATCGCTGCCAAAGGCCTTCGTGCTGCTCCTCAAGACGGAATCGAGGGCATGACCTACAGTCCCAATCGGGAGCTCGTAGCTCTTGGAACTGCCAATATTCTTGGCGGGTGTTTCATGGCGTTACCTTCTTTTGGTGGTTATGGGAGAAGTAAACTGAGTGCCGCAACTGGTGGGAGAACCCCAATGAGTAGCATGTTTTTATGTCTAATCACGGTTATATGCATCGTGTACTTATTGCCTTACTTTTACTATCTTCCGGTGAGTTCCATCTCCGCACAAGCACGCAAGTTTGAGCCTTATAAGCTATAATCTAACAACTCAAAGATGGGTGTCCTTTCAGCTGTTATATCTGTTGTGTCGTGGTCACTTATTGAAGAATGCCCACATGACATTCGGTTTTTTGTTCGTATACGCGGCTGGTCAGAGTTAATCCTCATGCTCCTCATTTTCGTCTCCACCGTTTTCTATTCGCTATACCTTGGGATAGCCCTGGGAATGGGTCTCTCTATTTTACAAGTCATCCGACACGCCACGAAACCACGCATTCAAATCCTTGGCAAAGTTTCCGGCACCGAGAACCATTTCGAAAACGCAGAGCTTCACCCCGAGAGGGTTGAATTCATTGAAGGATGCCTCATTGTCAAAATTCCTGAACCACTCACCTTCGCAAATACGGGGGACTTGAAGAACCGTCTCAGGCGTCTCGAATTCTACGGCACCAACGCAGCGCATCCAGCACTACCTCGCCTTCGATCTCCAGAACACAATCGGAACATCATCTTTGACATCCACGGCGTCACTAGTATTGACGGCTCAGGTGTTCAAGTGCTTTCGGAAATTGTGCAGGAATATATCGACCAAGACGTTAGGGTCTTCTTTTGTCGGATTCCTCGGCCTGATAGCGAAGTATTTCGACTGATGATGAAGAGTGGCATCGTGGACATTTGTGGTGGGATGGAGAGCTTTGTCGAAAGTGTTGATGAAGCTTTGAAGCTAACAGAAGCGCCACACGTCCATGTGGAGTAAGATTGAAGATCGTAGTGGCCCGTTAAGTACTAGGCGAGATTATAGTTGGGGAAGTCAGGTGGGTTTGCCGCATATATTCAAGATGGCAAGGTTAATATTTGGTACGCAGTGTCTATAATCGAAATCCTGATCACCTGGGTTATTTCATGATAGCGATTTATTTAGCGTTTTGCCTGCAATGTTTTATTTTTAATTTAGCTTGAACTAAATGAGATACTGATTACTTCTGAAGCTTCTTGCGACAGAAAACGAGGAGCCATCGTGTAAAGGGATAGGTAGGTGGTGCTACTCTGCATCTAGGGCAATTCGATTATTGTTGGCACCTGTCAATGGCCGGCTTTGATGTTTACAGTTAATTCTCCAACAGACAAGAGGCTCTGAGCTTTCAACTAGTTGCAACAGGAGGTCTAAGAGACAGAGGCCTTGTCGACATCCACGAGTATTTTGCGCTTTCCGGACTGCACAGCTGCAGGTTTTCAGTTTATCGAGGCATATGACTTTTTTTCAATGCACAAGAAACGGTGGCATGCATTGAAGGATGTCCAAAGAAATGTACGAGGATTCCTCGCAAATCTCGAATCTCCTGCCTGTTCAGAGGAGCATCGAATCAGGGAGAAGCAAAGCCGATGCAACTCCAATGGTCAATCCAATGGGCACGATGCCTGGACTATTGAGATGTCTTTAGGGAAAATGGCTTTTGTATCCGTAGGTACCACAGTCAAGAGCCTAGCGAGGGCAGGGGACGGACTCGTGGAATTTGAAAGCGGGATTCGGCGAGCAATAATGGTGTCATCTTCTCGTAAGGCTCGCCTTACTCAAGTCACCATGTCGCTCGTATCTGCCGGTTCAGGCTGACCGTGTTTCCCCATCGCCCTCGCAATTAAAGCCCGTAACAATTGCTCGTTAGCCCTCCAAATAAACCTTTTCTCCCTTTCCTTGTAGTCATCTTCCATGCTCTCCTCTTCCCCAGCGTCGTCAATTTGGGAATCGTCAAGAAAAAAAGTTCGACCGGGAAAGGCCAGAAGCTTTATTCTTCCTTCAAATCCAATGACAAAAGCACCAGATGCGATCTTCGTGAGCCGGACATACTGTTTTTCTGCGCTTCGTGGGTTTTGTGCCATGGAGGTGACGCTAAAGTCAAGTTTCATGGCGAGATGAGAGCAGAGGTAGTCTGACAACGCCGACAGGAACGGGGTTGGTGGTTCGATATCAGAAGTAGCGGAAGCATTTGATCCCAATTTGCGTTTTCGCCCGCGGCCTGCGGGTTGCGGCGACGCACCTCGATTCTCTAACCCGCGAAGGTAAAATGCACTCAGCGAGTGGCGCGGCAACGATATGTCTACACTCTTGAGGGAAGGGGCAACTGGTGACTTGAACGATAGTGTCAGTTGGGCATTTTTCAATACTTTCTCGATAGCCGCCCCGGCGTCCTGGTGCCCAAGAGTAATTCGGTGAAGAGTAGCCAAGTATGTTTCTAAACACGAACATAGGAACTCCGATGGAAGCCTAAGAATGGAGCACCGCGCGTCAAAATTGGCTCCTAAAAAGGAGATAAATGCCTGCCGCAGCGCGTTTGGCATACGCGTTACAAGGAGTGGGAGATACGTAACGCCGCGTTCTCCGGGACTGTGATAACCATCTGGGTCGGAAAGCAATGCGGCCTTGTATTTAACATTTTCGTATGTCAGAGTTACGAGAATGCCAGCGGCTTGATCGGCCATGAGAGTGAGAGTCTCCTGGTCCGGATCTTCAAGTAAGGAGCGCTCCTCGTTCCAGTGGCGCCATGTGGGTATGACGTCCCACGTGCAGGATTTTAAAGCTCCGGCTTTTGTAAGCGCATCATCCAGTAGAGAGGTATTGTCCAGAGAGAGACGAATGCCACGCAGCGTGTCACCTGTGAGCATGTCACGGAGGCGATTTGCGTAGATAGATAAAGCACTGGGATCCTCAAGGATCGTGCCTTTGGATTCGGTGGTGTGATACAATTGGGAAAGGCGATGAAGGGTCCAGGAAGTGGCAAAGAGCTCTGTAGCAGATTGTGCCATTGGGGAGATGTAGGAGCAGCAGGAGGTAATATTCTGTTGCGAGATGCTGCATTTCCTTTTTGGGAGCGTGTCTACAAAACAAACAAAACAAACAGGTTTGGATGACTCAGTTATCACGTGATGTAAATAAGGTTTACGCCATTTGGCATCTTATCTTATCTTATTCGCTGACAAATGGATCAAATCGCCGAGACAGCAACGTCTTCCTTCGCTCACACGCAGCTGCCCGCCCCCAGCTTGCCCAGCACGTACGCCTGCCCAGCCATGCCCATCACCTGCACCCCGAATAGCCGCTCATAGTAACTCCGCGTCTGGTCTCCTCTCGTCATCAGCATCAACCGCCGCAGATGCTTCATCTTATCCAGCTCGTCCTGGATGATGCCCATCATCCACGTTCCTAGTCCAGCACCCTGGTGCTCCGGGTGAATGTAGACATCGCAGAGGTAGACGAAAGTGACGCAGTCGGTGATAAGGCGGGTAAGACCAATCTGCTCTAGTTGTCGCGGAGCCTCGCTGGAGTTGGAGTTGGAGTCAGGATCGGAGCTAGAAGGACTCGCGGACTTGTATAATCCAAAGCAAATCGAGTTATCAAGCATGTGCTGCATGGAACTGTCTGGCACGGCGCGCGCCCAGTATACGTAGTCTTCGTTGAAAGCTGCAATTATGGCAGGGATCGAGAGCAGGGAGCGGTCCGTGGAGATCACATAGTGGGCGTCTTCTCCCTTGTCGTTGGTGACGCAGCGCGTCCATTCCCTGGGCCGGTCTTGCAAGTCAGACATAGCTGTCGTGTGGATGCGAGGCTTTAGGTGTCTATTCTTTGAACAAGAAACAAGGATGGCAATTTGCGGCCTTTTGTCCGTCTTTATAAGATTTTTTAAGTATTGTTTCTGGGGAACATGCGAGCCAAGTCAATGAACCCTTGTACGAAGATCGCGACCCTCGGTAAAAATTTTCGAGGAATCGCAGACTCCTTTTGGGCTTGTCACTTTCCTCAATAACATGCGAATCATGTTTAGTTTATATAGTTACAGGTTGTTGTAACGTTGGTAATCTGCGCGGCTGGTTGTGAGTCATTTCAAACTCCGCTACAGCCTCAAGCTTTGAACAGTGAGATCAAGGATGGAATGCAAAGCCCATTAGTTCAGATTCTAAAAATCTTTAACAAACCGTCGCCGATTGGGACTATTCACCGAGATGGCGTTGGACGAAATCAACGACACGCCTTCCTCCCAGTTAACTACAGACAGAGACAAACATCCCCTTCGCCCTTTTTACAAATAGTTCAAGTTGAATTATCTACCTTCCAGCCCCAAATATCCCATCGCGTACATCCATGCGCCGTCTTGTCAAGCATAAGGCCGCCCATCTTCTTCTGTGTCGTTTTCGTGTCACCTATGGAATACCAGGGTCAATCGCCATTCTATCAGGATGGACAGAATCAACTTACAACTATCAATGATGGTCTTCATTTTTCTCACGCAGTCCTCTTTCTGAATCGTAAATCCCACAGATTTGGGGCAATCTTTATCGCTTAAACCTCCTTCGAACTGTATGTTAGTTCTGACTCCAACTGGCCCGAACTTTGCAACAGTGCTTCCCCCGCTTCCTGGTTTTCCATATTGGTAGAATTCCCCCTCATCTCCTTCCCGCTTATAATTGGGATCTATAAATCTCTTCTCGCCGCATATTTCGTCAATCGCTACCAGCGCTTGCTCTCGTGTTATGGGTCTCAGGTCACTGACATCGTTGTCGGTGTAAATTCCCGGAACCTCACCCTTTCTGTGCCCGCAATGAACTTGTTCAACGTTCCTCGTCTTGACTCGGAACACGCCACAATGATCACGTACGGTACCCCCGTATTTTGCTTTGATCGTATTGGTATCGCATCCGTCCACTGCCTTCTTGAGGAATCGCTCACAAGCTGCTTGATCAACCTCGTACTCTGGAATATCATCCGGGCAATCATCGGAATCGCGGCTGAAGAAGACGGAGAGCTCCGCAGCCGAGTTTCCCGTCTCATAAAAATATTCTTTGCTGAATTTCTTATCAGGCTTGAGCACCTCTGCTCCCTTTTCCGAACAAAACTCCTTGATACTCTTCTGCACAGAAATGTCAGTATAAAAGCACCCCCTTTCTCGTTCGATGTTGACCTAAAATTCAGGCATAGAGGGAGCGCTTGCTTACCGCTACATCGCCCCGTTGTACTCCCCTATCCTCGTCCACACCTCTTTCCTTGGCGCATTCCAAGTCGCCTTCATACTCTTGCGCAATTGCCCCCCAGATAAAGCAGCCATCCTCGATAAGGCTACCATGCTTCTTCAATGTCTTGGTGTCACAGTTGTCTAAGCACGCCTTGAGAAGCCAATTACAATCATCGACACGAAGAGTGTTCGCAACCCGTGAGGGGCAAATGTCGTTAAATTTCGTGGAAAGCGATAGCACTATTCCTCTCCCCACATACGGAGTGTCTTGAAGTCCGTCAACATCTATCTTCTTGTTTTTGTTTGCTTTGCAAAATTTCCCGATCTTGTCCACAGCAACTTTTCGCTCGACAATCGGTCCTGTTCTCTCAGCACAGTTTGTCTTTTCACGTGGGGTATCGATTTTCTTCTGCTTTTCGTACTCGTCATATTTCTTCCAGTGCTTCTTTTCATGAAAAAACGCCGTCTGGGCTGGTTTCGTGTTTATGAGTTTCGAGGTCGTCGGCTTCGGCGTCTCTTTTGGCTTCTCTGTGGGCTTGGGATCTTCACCCGGTGGCTCTGGTGGTTCTGGCGGAGGAGTCGGGGGAGGTGGAATTGGCTTTGGACCGGCAAGGCCCAGCCAAGCGAGACCTCCCACAAACACTCCTATTAGTATCACTTTCCCGGCCTTGTTGGTCGAAGTGATTGTGGTCGGGCCAGTGACTGTTGCATACTCCGTCAGACGTGTCGGTACGTACGTCTGCTCCCAGGTAGAGCTACCACTTGTCGTTGTGACAACGACTTGTGTTACCGGTTTTGTGGTTGTTGTAGCCCTTGGCTGGGTGTTGACAAAAGGACTGGCATTGCATGGACCGAACAAACCTTCAAGGAGTAAAAGAGGAGCCAGATAAAATCGCATCTTGACAAGAGAGTCATTTGTCAGTCCATGGATTGAACATTGATGAAGCTGGTATGCGACAGCAAATCCAGGGAGACGCGCCCGCCATTATATATAAGGCGCCATATCTTAAGGGCAAAGGCCCCGGATCATTCCACATTGAGTACATATTCGCCAATGTCCCAAATATTTGGTGGTATAATTAGTTGGGGCTAGTCAACGGCGACCGTGCATACTACGTATTATGCGTGGTTGCTGCTCGGAGGTTTGTTTCAGCCAGGGGGCGACTTATCCGCACTAGCCTCCCGTTTCCGCCCCCCCGCCCGGCGCCCCAGAACCACAAGCGCGCGGCGGCAATCCACCATATCTATCTTTATTTAATCAACCTCTGGCGTAGTTTCGTTAATGCGTCGTCTGGAATTTTTTTTTCACTTGCTAATAGCGCCAACGGTTTTAATATCTTTAAAACACCCACTCCATCTACAGGGCCCCAATGTGGCTTCGGATGGTTGTCGCACAAAAAGCACGCTGCTGTATGGAGTGCTGTACAGGGCTTCCGCGCTGCACGTATTTCCATGCATGATCCCGGATGAGTGAACGTTCCAAAACTATGAAACCCGTCTAATGTAGATTCTCCTTCCGCCTGCCATCTGCAAGATTGTGTGCTCCTTGGAGAGATGCTCTTTACGGGAGCTCTTCCGAGCCGCAGGCGGTCTGCCCTTTTGCGGTGGTCTATTTCTAGTAAACATATAGCACATGAGCATGCATGACTAGCTTGTATCAAATTTTGAGTTGCTATTGTTGTTCCTGATACCAAAAACTAGGCAGGAATGCCTAGCTCTAACCTCACACCTTTCATCATATTCGAGTTTCCATGCCTTATTGGTATCGGACCAACGTGGAAGAAAGCTAAGTCCTAGGATTCAGATTGGTGGAAGAGCGGTGCTTCTTCCTACCTGCTGGCGCTTTTCAGAAACAGATTTGCGGGCGCTTCTCCATTATGCCCTACCCGTTTAGAGATATATCTCCTTCTCCTTCCCCAAAAAAATAAGTCGTTCCTTCAAAAGATTGTCTCCTGGCCTAATATTATCAGTAGGAAGTAGTCCATAGGGTATAGGTGGTTTATGCATGGGTTTTCACTCATGCATCGTATACATCTCTCCGGAAGGGTTCTCCGAGAGCATACCCCTGGAATATCCCCAAACCGCAACGAATTACCTGCCAACCCATTATGGCAAAAGGTCTCCGCAATATCAGGAAACGTACTATTTCTCTCCTAGAAACCTGTCCCAAGACAGAGGACATGGCGTGCATCAGGTAGACCAGCTTTGTCCCTTTTCCCCGGAGATATCTCAAACCGACCGCTTGTTGGGTTGGCCTGAAATTTGGTTAACTAGATTGATAGGTAGCCCTCCAGAATGCTATATCTATGCCCATTTTTCCTTTTATCCAAATTTCCATGTCCAAAAAGCCCGCTGCATGCCATGTCAAATTCTCTAAATGGCAAAGATGTGGATAAGAGAAATAGGAATCATGCAGAATCTTGCTAGATTCTTCCTCTTTTATGTTATCCTCTTCAATCTTACCCCCATAATATCATCTTATACCATTCATTCGAGTTGCGATAAGTGGAAGGGGGACGTGTTTCGGGCTGCAAACGAAGCAGTGCTGATGGCACATCATGCAGCATTTCGGATGGAACAACCAAACCCACAGGTAGACCCTGGTCTTGTGGACGTGCTGCTGGGTCTTCCGGACGGCTGGCGGGAATTCGCATGTAAGACTTGTGCTGCTTTTACGAGAATGAGCAAGTGTGGAAATGCTGACTTGTTTCTTTCTCTCTTTCTCTTTTTGTAGCTGTAATGACCAGAATTAAAAGAGAGATTCTCGGATATAGGCCGCAACGACCATACGGAGCAGCAATGATTAAATGCAACGATGATCATATGCTTGAACTAACTGATCGACCTCGACACTTCGTTGATCGTGAATATCCCACCATGGAACCAGTACAAACTGATGGGGGCCGGACGCGGCTTTGCGACGATGAAATAACAGCTGTCACATATGCACTAGACCGGGAAAATCCCAGGGCTGTTGTGATCCTTTGCTTGGATGGTGACGACTTCCCGACAGCACAACTTGACGTCGGTGGTGACTGGAACGCTGCTTACGTTGAGAAGGAGCATATGGATATCTTAGAGGAGTTTCTGAGCGAAACGTTGTTGCATGAATTTATCCATGTGCTAGACTCCCGATATTGTATGCTCCTTATCCCACATTCAGTGGCCAGGTGGCCGGATCCACTGACCATATTCAATGACCTTTGACAGATCTTGATTTCGCTTACGGCATAGATGATATCGGTAAATTGCGCAATGACATTAAGCTAAGGAATGTCGATGGTTATTCTCTTCTGGCTGCAGGTATGGCAAACACGCCATGTTCCGTCCTACATTAAAAGGTAGTGGTTTAATTAACATTTTGCGAATGGTTAGCGTTATATTTTCGCCTGCACCCGATAGACAGGACCGGAGTATGGGGAAGGCCATACCCACATGGACAAGAACCGCCGCGGGGGCCACATCCCGAGGATTTGGCGGCCGCCGACGATTTCGATCCCCATCAATATGACCCAAATTTCAAGAAAAAAGTGTTTCATCAGAAGATAGAGGCATCGATGAATCAAACCGCCCGCATCTCTACAAGGCGGGCCCGGAGGAGGAGACCTAGGAGGTTTAAACTAGGAGATTGAGCATCGCAACTCCGCTTAAGGATTCCCTTTGCCTTTTCTTTTTAACTTCTCCTGTTCGTATTATTAAGAAACAAAATTATTTCGTTGATTCTTCTGTATTTCTCAGTTGCCACCTATGAGGCTGACATAGTAACGACATTTCCGGTCGAATGAAAATGTCACGGCGATATGCGCAATAAACAGATAAACTGAGTGGCATGAAGTATATACCAGTTAAACCTGTGTTGGGTAGAGGCTAGACAATATATGGCAGAATTGAGTCCGTCAATTGGGGTATTAGGAATACCAACAATAACCCTGTACCGGTACAATTAAATCATGACGTCCGCTCAAAAGTTTTCGACACATAGCAGTCAAGAGGTGTATTTTGATGTTCAATCAGCATTAGATCACTGCACCTGTAGCATAAATTTTGAATGTGAAGCTGCATCAAGTTCCACGGGACCAAAGTATTGGTCAAACGTCTTCTCCAGCACATGGTCAGATAGCTGCATATGCTCCCCGGGTACAGTAAGAAATTCTAGCTTCCCAGCCTCGTCCATAACTTTAAGACCCAGCCAGTCATGCTTATATATTCCTCTCTCTCTCAGAGGCGTAACATCTCCAGTCGTGACGTTAACCTCAGCGAAATGAGCACTCTGTTTGGGTACAACCGTCTTGTCGTCCTTGAACATGAACATGACGAACTTATTCAGCGAGACTAAGTTTAGTTTGTATTGTGGATTTTTGATGGCCCGCTCGTTATTGATATCAGCCAGAAAATTGCTCTGCATGAGATACTGGTTGAGTTCTTCTGGATCACGGTAATATTGTGCTGGAATGAACCGGGATTGCACCAGATTTGACCACGCTCCAAACCTTAGTAGTGCCTCAGCGCCACGGCACACCCAATCTCCCTTTGTAGCGCATGATTGAAACTTTCCGATGCCATTGTGCTGGCTTCCGAATGTAACGAGGTTTCGCACAGGTGGGTTATTACACCGCTCTACATACCCACGCAGGAACTGGCCACCTTGAGAAAAGCCTAGCGCATTGATAGCGTGCGCAGTGCTGAGTATCGGGTCGGATGCAAGTTGCTCGCAGACTGTCTCAAGTTGAGTGGTTACATTACCCAAGAATGTAGCCTGGCGGTCTTCGTCAGGGGTGCTGCCGAGATGAATGATGTGTACGTAAGTGCCAGGATTAGCATCCTCGGCAAGTTGTGCGACACGTTTCAGGCCTTCGCGAGCAAAGTCATCGCCGAGGCCATGCCAGATGACAAGAGGGAGTTGGGTAAGTTCGGAGGTGCCGGGCGGAGAGGACGGGAAAGAGGCGGCTAGAGTGAGAAGGGAAGAAAGAAGGTACGTATTTCGAAGTATCCCAAATCGCATTGTCAATTTTGAAAGAGAGGGAGGACTTGGTTAACGAGTTAGCGTAGCGTGTGATGCAGATATCACGACTGTGTCTCTCTCTGGCTGCCTAGTACGAGGAAGAACGTTGCGGCTTGGGCTGATAAGATAAACACCGGCAACGGTAGCTCAATATGGTTTAGCCTAACCGCAGAAACCGAGGCGTAACGGGTAATTATTGGTCCGAACCACAGGATGGGTTTTGCTTAGTTTGCATGTTGTGGTTACGTCATACAATCCAAACACATAGTTAACGTAATCCACCCCCGGAGCGAGCCACCAAAATCCATTATCTTCAACGCTCTACTTCAACGCGTGAGAATGCCTCTAATTCGCAAGCAAAATTCCTTAAATTCAGTTGAGAGAGAGGGAAGAATTGAACTTGCAATAAATGCTATTCAAAATCATGAAAAAATCTCAATTCATGAAGCTGCAAGACTATATGATGTGCCACACTCTACTCTTACCCATCAACTTAAAGGATGGTCTGCAAAGGTGAATTTACACACAAATTCACACAAAATGACAGAAGCTGAAGAAAATCAGCTAGTGCAATGAGTGCTAGATTTAGATAAATGAGGACTGCCTCCCCAGCCAGCCTTTGTGGAGAATATGGCAAATCATATACTGGCTTTCTGTTCCTTACCTTCCCTACCTTCCATGGCCCCCCATATGGGAAAGAACTGGGTCTATAAGCTGATTAAATGCCATACAGAGCTCTAATGCTGCTATTCCAGACACTAAAATCATAAGCAAGCTAAATATGAGGATATAGAGATTATACAGAATTGATTTAAGACTCTGGGAGATATAATGACTGAATATGGGATTCAGTCTAAGGATATCTACAACTTTGATGAGACTGGGTTTGCAATGGGGTTATGTGCCACCACTAAAGTCATTACTAGTGCTGAGCACTATGGCTGGGCAAAGCTTTTACAGCCTGAAAATCAGAAATGAGTTACTGTGATTGAATCAGTCAATGCATCAGGCTGGGTCCTACCCCTGTATGTGATTCTTAAGGGTCAGAATCTACAAGAAGGCTGGTTTGATGGGCTTCCAGACAGCTGGAGACTAGATGTTAGCCCTAATAGCTGGACCACAGATGAAATAGGGATTAAATGGCTTACCTGGGTGTTTATTCCTACTACCAACTCCTGTAGGATTGGCACCCATATTCTTCTTATTCTGGATGGCCATAACAGTCATCTTACCCCAGGATTTAATCATATTTACAAGGAGAATAAAGTTATTCCCCTTTATATGCCAGCACATTCATCATATCTCTTACAGTCACTAGATGTGAGTGTTTTTGCAGTTCTAAAGCATGCATATGAGGCTTTAGTTAAACAGTGAATGCAGCTTGAGTTCAATACTATACAGAAGGCAG